>OY992777.1:9967009-10575435 GCA_963921325.1 Logfia minima
CCTAGGAATAGGAGCCGGTTCGGCAAATTCGTCACCCTCCGGAGGCACATAGGCCTCATCCACAATGTGTCCAAAAAGAGGCACATCAGGTGGAACCGGTGCACCCTTAGCATATTGACCGGATACCACGAAAATTCGGGGTATTCATCGGTGTTGGGCGAAATTGGTGTTGTGGGGCCACCGGTAACCCTGGGAGTAGATGATTTAATAATAATTGGACAAAACGTGGGTACAAAGCCCACTGTCCCTCCCCAGCCTGAGCATTGTCTACCATAAGCCGAAAAAGATACCCCGAGAAGTTGTAGGGTTTGTTGTATACAAGTACCAGCATAGCGGATGCAGTAGATAAACTCATCCCATCAAAACCAGCCTTCCTGCCAGAAAGGCAGACAATCATAATGTGCATCAAGTACCCGCCAGACCTTAGTGAGATAGGCCTTGCCGTATTGATCACGTGGGATAGTCGGGTATCCAAGGCGACCCATGCCCCCGGCAATAAACAAGTGGGAGAAGGCCACGGGCATCTCCGAATCATCTGGAAATTGGAAGAATTCGTGAATGATTTGCTCGGAGATAATAATTTCGCGCTCGTTAACCCGAGAGATGATCCGCGGGAACGCAAGGTCTGAATTAACAGCAGCATTTACCCAGAATTCGGAGACCTGATCCTTATATATGGTGGTGGTAGCAGTGATCGCAGTGTATATACGGGATCTGTGAAAAAAGGCAATCATCGGACGGTAAGGCGCCGCCGATTCCTTTCGTCATCGAGAAAGGCCGAGACATTATGTCTCGGTTCCCAGAATAAAGCGTTAACGTGAGCCATATCTGAAATAAGACAATAAACTTGAAAGCCATTAGTCTCAACAATTAACATTGACATTTTTGAATTTAAAAATGTCTTGCGACACAAGCCTTGTGTCGCAGGATAGACAGCGAGTTATGTCGCTGTTGCAATTTAATCAAATTAATGATTTATTAGCGACATAAGGATTGTGTCGCACAAATGAAACAACGACATAGCAGTTGTGTCGCAGAAATGGAACAGCGACATAGCAATTGGTGCGTCATAAGGCAGCGACACAATGATTGTGTCGCTACATGACGAGCGTTATAAGACAGCGACACAATCATTGTGTCGCAGCAAGAAGCAGCGTCATAAGGACACAGTCTGCGACACAGTTCTTGTGTCGCGGCTTGTGTCGCAATGAAGAACACGATGAAACCCAGATTTTCTGTTGAACAAAATTTGGGGTAATTGAGTTTCAATCGGTTCCAAACCATCACAAACATATCAGGAACATTATTTACCAACTATTACATGCATTTAATCAGTTTAAGCTTCTCAATTATGCAAAACAAAAGCAAACCTAAAAACCGAAACTTCAAACTTAAATGCAGGAATTTATAGGCAATGAAAATGGATAAAAGTTGTACCTATGAGTGCGGAATGATAGGGAGAACACGAAACAGGCTTTGAATCGAACTAAAAACACACAGAAATCACAGAAAGATCGAGAATGACGTCGGGCTTGTTGTGTCGCTGGATTTCCTTGTGTCGCAGGATTCGAAATGTTGTGTCGCTGGTAATTAGAAACTAATTACAGCGACACGAGGGTATTTATACCCCTGACATAAGGCAGCGACACAGTCTGCGACACAAGCGTTGTGTCGCTGACATGGCAGTTCAAATAGGCGACATAGTAGTGCGACACAATGGTTGTGTCGCTGGGCCACAAAGTATGCGACACAAGTCTTGTGTCGCAGGATAGTCAACACAAATAAGCGACACAAGCCTTGTGTCGCAGAAGTCAATCAAGGGTTCACGTTTTCTGAAAATTTTTGTATTTGTGACACTTAGCGAACAAGGTACATAAATCAAATATCATAATAATAAATAAACAGTAAAGAGAACACTTTCAAAAGTGTTGAATTAGGGATCATATTAGAAAGACATATTCGCAAGGCAATATCAAATTTTAATTCGATTATCAGTATATTGGTCCAAATTTAAATTTATCAAGCAAAGTAGACAAGCCTGAGAAGCAATCTGTAACAAGACGATTATCGGTATTGTTTGTCCACTTAAACATATAACACACTCAACTTCAAGCTTAGCAGTTATTATTAGAGTGAATCAATCTCTGTGACTCCCACATAGATATACGCCTAGTATCAAGACATGCCCAAAGCTTTGATTAGTTAGAGAAAGTATTTGAATTCAACATTTTTAAGAATCAAACCAGCGGTGACAGGTCTATACTGATGTACAACAAAGCGACTTAACTTGATTCAGGTTTAAGCAAAACCAGACTTGGTCAAACCATTTGGCGACCTTGTGAGGTGTCTTTGATTTTATAAGACGTTAAAGTGCTTTGACTTTTGTTTGCTTGGTTTTTGAAAGTATACTGACTGAGACCAGGTCTGTACGGGCGTACAACAAAGGAAACAGACAGCATAAATCCCCAAATGTTGTCCTATACAAGCTCAGGTTAATAAAAGCATGGCAAGCTGATACATAGGAATCAAGACACATTGTCATACATCATAAGTTAGTCATCACAAAAGAATAAACACAGATTAGAGGATTTCTTAGTTGCTCAAAGAAGAGTATGAGAATGTCTACCAATACATCGTGCAGTGATACAGCTGATTATAAGGACATGTTTAACATATACGAGATAAACCTACTGATACATCAAAGATAAAACTTAAGATTGACATTTGAGGGGTGTCTCCTAATGTACTATCATATCCCTAGTTGTTTATAGACACAACTAAACGTCTTTCGCAAATGTTGCAACGTTGCTTTTCTTTAATGCTAGGAAACACAAAGAGTGGCTATTGCAAAAACTAACCCCTTTTTTTTTTTTTTTTTTTTAATAATAATAATAAGCCTAATAACATAACATACTAAGGTCACAAATATTACTTTTGAAGTTGAAAGAAACGTAACCCTATCATGTTGACAAGCTCATCGAAACGAGCACGGGAAAAGGCTTTGGTGAACAGATCGGCATTCTGCTTAAGGGTATCTATTTGGACCAGATCAATTAGGTGTTTCTCATAACAATCACGAATGAAATGAAACCTAATTTCTATGTGTTTGGTCTTAGAATGTTGAACATGATTACGAGTAATACATATAGCAGCAGTATTATCTATATGAATAGGAGTCATAGTTAAGAGTAAACCGTAATCGCGCAACTGGTGTTGTATCCAAAGAACCTGGGAACAGCAACTAGCAGCAGCAATGTATTCAGCCTCTACGGTTGAGGTAGAAACAGTTGTTTGCTTTTTGCACTGCCATTATACGAGCCGAGGTCCAAGAAACTGACATCCACCAGAAGTGGACTTCCTATCCATATTGCATCCCCCATAATCCGAGTCCGAGTAAGCAGTGAGCGCGAAGGTTTTCTCATTAGAATACCAGAGACCAAGAGTTGGTCTACATTTGAGATAACCGAAAATTCGCGTAACTGCCTTCATGTGAGACACCTTCGGTTTAGCCTGATACCTAGAACAGAGAGATACTGCAAAGACAATGTCTGGACGCGATGCAGTGAGATACATCAGAGAACCAATAATAGATCGGTAATCTTTTTCCGGACAGTCCTCTTCATCTTCCGCTGGACCAAGGGGATGATTCAGCTTTAAAGGCGTCCCATAGGGTTTACAGTCAGTCAAGTTATACCGCGTAAGCATATCATTGACATACTTGGACTAATGAATATAAATCCCCTTAGCAGACTGTTCGACTTGTACGCCCAAGAGTCTTCAAATCCAGGCGGCTGTTTGACATATACCTCTTCAACCACTTGACCATACAGAAATGCACTCTTAACGTCAAGCTAGTAAACCCGAAATCCTTTGAATGAAGCGTACGCCAGGAAAATGCGGATGGATTCCAAACGAGCAACCGGAGCAAATACTTCATCATAGTCCAAACCTTCAATTTGAGTGAAGCCCTGGACCACTAGACGTGCTTTGTTGCGAATTACCACGCCCCGATCATCCTTCTTCACACGATATACTCAACGAGTGCCAATAGGATGAACACCCTTGGGTAAAGGCACCAAAGTCCATACTTGCAGCTTGTTGAATTGTTGAAGCTCTTCCTGCATAGCTTTAACCCAGTATGGATCCTTTAACGCATCAGCTGTCTTTTTCGGTTCTACTTGGGAGAGAAAGCATTCTTCAATTTCCGAAGCAAGACAAACAGGATCAGTGACGGTAATAGGAGACGGTGTCAACACAGATTGTTCAGCAGCAGCAATCTGTCTTCTCGTTAAAACACCTTTGTTTAAATCACCAAGAATGGCATCAACTGGATGTGACACATTTATCCGAGAACTCAGAATAGCAGCTGGAACGATGATAGAATCAAGGTTTGTGGAGTCAGCTTCAAGTTCAAGTTGAAGTGCCGGTAAATCTTCAAGGTCAGATGCAGGAGATTGAACAGAATCCTCAAACATTTGTTCCTCATCATTTGTAGGATCAGGAACATTCTCAGTAACGAGTGGAGTTGGAGTCTCACAAGTAGCAGCAGGAGCAGTTGCTGGTGTTCCTGTAGGTGGTGGAGGAACAGAGATGGGTGGTGTTTCAGAAGCGATGTCCAGCCCATGAAGTAGTGTCACTATATCCTCTTCTTCATTTTCTTCAGGCATATTGAAAGAATCAAACAGTGTTTGATAGTCAAACAAATATTCGGGTCCCCTCCCCTGAGGGTTGTCAGTGTAATGGAAAAAGGTGACTTCAAAATGTTCTTCCACACGCTTGGTCACTAAATTATACACACGTTTGTTGGGTGAGTTATTAGAGAATCCTAGAAAAACACCTTCACAGGATTTCTCACCAAACTTAGCAATTCGTTCCTTGGTGTGCATAATAGTGCATAAGCAGCCAAACGGTTCAAGAAATTGTAGATTAGGCTTTCTATTGTTGAACAATTCATAGGATGTCTTGTTCTTCTTCTTAACCGTTAATACCCGATTTAGAACGTAGCAGGCCGTATTCACAGCTTCGGTCCAGAATGTGATTGGAAGTTTAGAGTCAGATAGCATTGTACGTGCAGCCTCAATCAAAGTCCTATTCTTACGTTCTGCAACCCCATTTTGCTGTGGAGTCCTTGCAGCACTGAATTGGTGTTCAATACCATTGCTCAGACAGTACAGCTCTATAATCGAGTTCTTAAACTCTGTACCGTTATCACTCCTTATCTTCTTGATTCTCAACTCACAAAGATTTTGCAGTTTATCGAATAGATAAATAAGAATCTCAGGCACTTCATCCTTGGTCTTCAGAAAATAAACCCAAGAAAACCGCGAATAATCATCCGTCACAACAAGACAATAAGAAGTACCTCCCAAACTCTTCTTTCTCACTGGCCCGAATAGATCCATGTGAAGCAGCTCCAAGGGCTTCTCAGTTGAATTGGCCAGCTTCGGACTGTGAGACTTTTTGTGTTGCTTTCCTTTCTGACAAGGGACGTAATGATCATTCAGTCCAAAGGATTGTTTGGGAACACCTCGCACAAGATCATTCTTGATCAGGTAGTTCATCTTGCGAAAGTGCAAGTGTCCCATACGTCTGTGCGATAATAACGATTCTTTTTCGGGAGCTTTAGAAAGAAGACACGTGAGCTGTGTAGTTTCCACAGTACTCATGTCCAGAATATACGTGTCTCGCTCCCGAGGTGCCCTCAGTAGCATCCATTAGTAAGCGTACCTTGACCAGAAATAACTCCCCCTTTATCACCAGCGAAGGCCACATAACCTCCATTGAAAGCATGAACTTCAGATAAAAGAGAAACGTCACCGGTCATGTGCCGAGAACAACCGCTGTCGATATACCATTTACTATTCTTTACAAATTCAGGTTGCTGCGGCACCACAAACAAGGTACATTAGTTAGAAATGGAGACCCAAGCCTTTATAGTCTTGGGTACTCCAGCAACATCATCAACAATGACCACATCAGTCAAAACTTTGTTTTCAAAAAGTTTAGAATTTTTGACTGATGAGGTATTGTTAGATGTAGAATCTTTGCAAGATTCCTTAATCTTCCAAACTTGTTTTGGTTTGGATGCTTGCAGGTCAACAACTTTGGGCTTTAAGTTTTGCAAAGTATTTTGCTCAACTTTGTTGACCTTAACAGCTGGGATAGTAGGCTTAGAGCATTTCATTGAAATAGGCTTCTTTGAAAGTTTTTTAAGTTTTGAAACTTGAGAAACCTGTTTCCCAGACTGTTTCTTTGCAAGCACATGACAATTATTTATCAAATGACCTTGCTTCTTGCAGTAGAAGCAAGATCGTTGCTCAAAACAAGATTGAGATTTAGGAACAAACCGATGAGCTCGACCAAAAGAAGCATGTGTTGAACAATCACACTTGTGTGAGCATTCAACAACAGCAGATGCTTTAGTTGAAATTTTAGAAGATTTATTTAATTTAATCGTTTTAGAAACAATCTTCTTTTGAGGTTCAGCCATAGCTTTACCTTTTCCTTTTGTTATAGCCTGTTCTCTTTGTTCGATAGTAATTATATGATTTTCAGGCTTGACGTTTTTCTTAACTGGTCGATACTCTTGATCAGTTATATCCTTAATTTCAATTTCCTCTTCAATAATACGAGGAAGCACAGAAAGAGTCTTTCCTAATTTAGGCTCAACTATATTTTCAGATTTAATAAGTTCAGTCTGATGAATCTTGGCCTTAATAGTTTTAACTTTCTCAACCTTTTGAGTCTTACTTGTTTCAGACTCACTAGTATTAGCCCTAATAGGCTCAGGCCTACTAGTTTCAGGTTGTTCACATGCAATGATGACATTCTCAGCCTTAACTAGCTCAGGTTTACTTATATTGATGCTCACAGTTGGTTTGACAGTTTTAACATCTATCTTAGTAAAGATAGGCATCATATCATTGACATTATCCCTAACAGGCATAGGTAAATAATCCTTAGGAGGTGGGACTTGATGAAAACCAAGTCCTGCCTTACTCTTAGTGTCAGTCCTCTGTGCTTGTAGGATTTCATCAAAGACTAGAGAGGATGTTGAAAAGTTTGAAAGCTTTTTCTTTAAATTTAAAATCTCAGTTTGAGATTCAACAAGTTCCCTTTTAACAGATGATAGCATGTCAACATAGCTACCAATTTCATCTTGTTGTTCAAAAATTTTAGCTTTTAGTTCCTTTTTCTCTTCCAAAATAGCTTTTAACTTTTGACCACTGGCCTTATCACTGTCCCGTAACATATTATTTGTTTCAGTTAAATTTTCTATGACAGTGTTAAGGCGTGTGGTATCCTCTCTATACCTATCTAGCTGGTTAGTTAATTTAATGCATGATACACAAGATAAGGGTTCATCATGTACCTCATGCACTTCAGCCATTAGTGCCCGTTCTGTATCATCTTCATCTGGGTCAGACCATTCCCAAGCATTGTTGGAAAGCAGTAGCGCAGCGGAAACCATCGCTTTTTCATCAGATCTGGTCTTCTCAGATGAGGTGGACTGAGAGGGCTTGGACAAACCGGAAGGTGGATTCTTCTTTCTGTCACATTCACGAGCAAAGTGTCCATAGTTGTGACACTGGTAGCATTTTACCTTGCTCTTATTGAATCCAAGACCCTTCTCTTCCGCATCAGTGACGTTCTTCCTCCCAGTCTTCTTCAAGAAATTCTTGACGCGTCTTGTGAGCATAGCCATGCTCCACTTCAAATCCATTCTTTCAAGCTCTTCTTGATCGATTTGACTGAAATCTTCTTCAGTCATATTCACCGTGCTGTTCTTGTTTGATAGGAAATCATCATATGCTGACAGGAAAGCGGTGAATACAGCAGCATGTTCCTCAGCAACTGCAGGAGATGCTCCTTTAAGATTGGAGTAAGTACCACCCCCACTAGCAGAGTTTGTGGTAGTATATCCAAAACCACCAGATAAGTTAGGAGCACCAGAACCCCCAGAAAAGAATGCAGCCCCAGCAGCTTGATTTGCTGCAGCAGGAACATCCACACCATATAACATGGGATTCTGAATATGTGCAGTAGCCTTAGTCTCCTTCTTCTACATGTCCAAGAGGTCAGCAGCAATCTGTCCAATTAGATCATCAAGCTCCATATCCATTATATCCTCATCTTTTTCCATCAGCAGCACGCGTGTATTCCATTTCTTTGGTAATGAACCCAGAAGCTTCTTGTTTACATCAGTTTTGTCGAGATTTACTCCTCCCTCGACTAGTTCACTTACAAGCTGAGAGTATCGACTACACATATCTTCCAGAGACTCAGTAGGTAACATGTCAAAAACCTCAAACTGTTTCTTAACAAGATCCAGTTTGTTTCGTTTGTACTGATCACTACCACCACATTTCTTTTCAAACCCCTTCCATAGATCATAAGCGGTCTTGTGATGACGTAGTTGTCTCAATATCTGTTGAGGTAAGGCCATAGTAATCGCGGAATATGTTTTTCGTTCAGTATCGAAAGCCTTACGTTCTTCAGGAGTCATTGATTTAATGGACTTTTCAGGAATAGGTCCATTAAATATACCGGTTCGAACAGGACGTTCATATCGTTCTTCAAGTTAGATCAGCATCTCAGCATCGTTGAAAGATACAAAAGCTTCAAACCGTTGACGCCAGTCTAAGTAGTTCATACCCGTAGTGTACATAGGTGGTTTGTTTGTAGAACCCACCTCACTTGAATGCTTCAGCATTGCTCCAACCTGTCGAAGTGAAGTAGAAGTAGACATGGTAATGAACTAGAAAATGACTGTTCAAAAAATTTGAAAAACTGTAAAATGCGACACAAGTGATATGTCGCAGAGGCTATGTCGCAAAAAGACTAGCAGCGACACAATTATTATGTCGCAACTGATCAGACAACGACACAAGTGTTATGTCGCAGGTTCTGTGTCGCAGTATTAAGGTCGCTGAAGACCTTGTGTCGCAACACTATGTCGCAGAATTAAGGTCGCTGAAACCCTATAGCGACACAATATTATGTCGCACACTGTGTCGCAAAAACGGCGCTGTCAGAACGAACAAGCCTCAAAAACCCAGATTTTCGAACCCTAAATGTTTTTTATCCAAAAACCAATAAAGATACAGCTTTCTAGGTTCAAAAACACTACAAAACAACTATATAGCACCAATAAAGAAGATCAAACACTAATAAGATGTCAAATGATCAAGAAAATGCATAAAAGTTTAACCAAATGATTTGAAACCACTATCAATCATAGATATTGGCTCTGATACCAATTGTGGATCCCTTAAGGGTGATCTTTACTCAAATCATAAGGTTAATGAAGACAAGAAGACAAAGCAAAAGATATAAAGTTTGTAATAAATGATAATCAAATGAAAACAAAACTTTATATGCACCAATCCCCAAAATATTCTCAACAAAATCAGTGTAGCAGCGAAATACAGAGAATAAAATGATTGGAAAATGTCTTACCCTAAATATCTCTAACAAGGGTATTTATACTAAACAGTCTGGCCGTTCTGCGACACAAGCCTTGTGTCGCAAAGATCACTATTGCGACACAAGCACTGTGTCGCAACTACAACTAGTGCGACACAAGCACTGTGTCGCAGTACACAGTAAATGTAATTATTCTAAGTCTATTACATATACAGACACAGTACAGACTTGACCAACTGACAGACACTCTAATACGTATCAACAAAATACTTCATCATAGTCCAAACCTTCAATTTGAGTGAAACCCTGGACTACTAGACGTGCTTTGTTGCGAATTACCACGCCCCGATCATCCTTCTTCACACGATATACCCAACGAGTGCCAATAGGATGAACACCCTTGGGTAAAGGCACCAAAGTCCATACTTGCAGCTTGTTGAATTGTTGAAGCTCTTCCTGCATAGCTTCAACCCAGTATGGATCCTTTAATGCATCAGCTGTCTTCTTCGGTTCTACTTGGGAGAGAAAGCATTCTTCAATTTCCGAAGCAAGACAAACAGGATCAGTGACGGTAACAGGAGACGGTGTCAATACAGATTGTTCAGCAGCAACAATCTGTCTTCTCGTTAAAACACCTTTGTTTAAATCACCAAGAATGGCATCAACTGGATGTGACACATTGATCCGAGAACTCGGAATTGCAGCTGGAACGATGATAGAATCAAGGTTTGTAGAGTCAGCTTCAAGTTCGAGTTGACGTGCAGGTAAATCTTCAAGGTCAGAAGCAGGTGATTGAACAGAATCCTCAAACATTTGTTCCTCATCATTTGTAGGATCAGGAACATTCTCAGTAACGAGTGTCTCACAAGTAGCAGCAGGAGCAGTTGCTGGTGTTCCTGTAGGTGGTGGAGGAACAGAGATGGGTGGTGTTTCAGAAGCGATGTCCAGCCCATGAAGTAGTGTCACTATATCCTCTTCTTCATTTTCCTCAGGAATATTGAAAGAATCAAACAGTGTTTGATAATCAAACAAATATTCGGGTCCCCTCCCCTGAGGGTTGTCAGTGTAATGGAAAAAGGTGACTTCAAAATGTTCTTCCACACGCTTGGTCACTAAATTATACACACGTTTGTTGGGTGAGTTATTAGAGAATCCTAGAAAAACACCTTCACAGGATTTCTCACCAAACTTAGCAATTCGTTCCTTGGTGTGCATAATAGTGCATAAGCAGCCAAACGGTTCAAGAAATTGTAGATTAGGCTTTCTATTGTTGAACAATTCATAGGATGTCTTGTTCTTCTTCTTAACCGTTAATACCCGATTTAGAACGTAGCAGGCCGTATTCACAGCTTCGGTCCAGAATGTGATTGGAAGTTTAGAGTCAGATAGCATTGTACGTGCAGCCTCAATCAAAGTCCTATTCTTACGTTCTGCAACCCCATTTTGCTGTGGAGTCCTTGCAGCACTGAATTGGTGTTCAATACCATTGCTCAGACAGTACAGCTCTATAATCGAGTTCTTAAACTCTGTACCGTTATCACTCCTTATCTTCTTGATTCTCAACTCACAAAGATTTTGCAGTTTATCGAATAGATAAATAAGAATCTCAGGCACTTCATCCTTGGTCTTCAGAAAATAAACCCAAGAAAACCGCGAATAATCATCCATCACAACAAGACAATAAGAAGTACCTTCCAAACTCTTCTTTCTGACTCGCCCGAATAGATCCATGTGTAGCAGCTCCAAGGGCTTCTTAGTTGAATTGACCAGCTTTGGTCTGTGAGACTTCTTGTGTTGCTTTCCTTTCTGACAAGGGACGCAATGATCATTCAGTCCAAAGGATTGCTTAGGGACACCTCGCACTAGATCATTCTTGATCAGGTAGTTCATCTTGCGAAAGTGCAAGTGTCCCATACGCCTGTGCCATAATAACGATTCCTTCTCAGGAGCTTTAGAAAGAAGACAAGTGAGCTGTGTAGTTTCCACAGTATTCATGTCCAGAATATACGTGTCTCGCTCCCGAGGTGCCCTCAGTAGCACCCATTATTAAAGTAAGTGTAGCAGCCAAAATACAGAGAATAAAGTGTGTGTAAATGTCTTACCCTAAATATCTCTAACTTTGATATTTATACTAAACAAACTGGCCGTTCTGCGACACAAGCCTTGTGTCGCAGAGATCACTATTGCGACACAAACATTGTGTCGCAACTACACTCATGCGACACAAGCCTTGTGTCGCAGAATACAGAAAATGTAATTTTCACTAAGTCTATTACATTTACAAACACAGTACAGACTTGACCAACTGACAGACACTCTAAGATGCATCAACAAAAGCCACTAAAAAATGAAGAAAAAAATTCGTCGAAAGTATATATTATGTGAGATGTCTAATTGAAGAGAAAAAACGTTTGTTTTTTATGGTGTAATTTTTATAATTTTCAAATAACCGTTTTTGAGATCTTTAATTTTGAAGAACATGGAGGAAAGTGAGTTTTTGTCAAATAAAACTCTCTTATTGGTTCTTCCATTCTCATAAAAAATCTATTCTCATTTGAACTCTCATCATTCAATAAATTATTAATGACATCATCAATTTGACTAATTAAGATTAATGGCGAGATCACAATCAAAAAAATATATTCAAGGGCTAAAACTAACTTATGAAAATAGTTATGACATTATTGTGACTCTCTTTTAAGAGAGAACACAGAACAGAGAAAAGAGATTATTATTAATTTAATATTAATAATGAATAATAATATAATATAATTTTGATGTGAAAGTTACATGACCACCGATTACCTTACTCTATAGCTTCAAATGTCACTTGCTCTTATTAATTTCTGATATTTTTAGTTATATTTGGTTATTATTTGTCACACCCTAAATTTGACATTTATAATAATCATGCGGAAGCTTTCGGGGCGTGACGACAATCGAATAACAATACCTCGAGCGTATGATTATCGCAGAACATCTATATATTAAGATGCCAATAAGTGTTTTACAAACGTTACGGCTTGTCAAACTGTCAAAATAGAAATGTTTACAAATACATTTTTTTTAATAAAGACAAGTTCCGGGATTTCATAATTTAAACTACATTAAGTTAATAAATAATCCCATTGATTAAAAAATGTCATCCTAATCATCGTGGCAGGTACGGTCCCAATATGCATGTGACTTACGGCATAGCTAATTCCCCTGAAAAACATATTTATAAAACGTCAACATAACGTTGAGTGAATTCATAGGTTTAATGACTATATCATAAACCATCATTTCATAAATCATTTCATAAATCATCATTTGATCAAATAGCGGCATCGAAGGCTTGCTGTACGATTATTCTCAAGTTTGAAACAATAAAACACTGACTGTGATCCCCCGAAGGTTAGCTAAACCATTCGAGTTAATATTCCGAACTAAACCTATAACCATACCACGACTTAAGATGAATCAGTTGCCTTGGACCGGTTAAGTATACTGTGACAACCGTCAAAAATCTCAGGTCATTAACGCACTTAAATTCCTAGTCTATCTAATTACGTTTACAGCACTCTAAAATCCTAGTGAAAAGTCTAGGTTACGACTCCTTAAGTACCGAAACCGTAAGTTACCGAAATCGCGTAATGTTCTAGGAGATTGCTTAGCGAACTTTAAGACTGTGAGGAACACAATATTAGGTTACAAAGTGCCAAAGAAAACAAATGAAATTAAATTTCATAAGTCATCACAAAATATTTATCATATCGCAAAAATCGGAATTTAACCCGAAATTTCGTAACTCAGTGAACGCAACCGAAAATCGGTTAATTGACTCGCGAATGTCAATCGTGATAGAATCAAATACATTTTGATGAATTTTATAAACTTATAAGATAAAGTTTCATGAATCAAACTTTAATCACAAAAACATCACAAAAATCGGAATTAATATTGTTGATCTTATATTTTTAGAAAATGCATGAACATCATGCATTGTTGTAAGCTTGTAAATCTCAAATACTTGTGTTGTGATGATTCAAAAATACATAATTGCTAGAGAAAATGTGTTAAAATTTTGGGGATTATTTTTCCCAGTAACTAGATCATGAAAAGATTTTTGAAAATAAAAATTGGAATTTTTGGAAAAACATAAGTAGTTTTCCTAAATTAATGAAAATAAAGCCTATAAAAGGTGAATTATTCATGAAAAATACTTTTGGACACCAAATAATTATGAGAAAATTACAGTGTCATTTTCCTCAGGAAATGACACTATACTCAAAATTTCACACTCTTTGGAGGTGTTTTGATATGTTTTCCGATTTACGTCTCGTTAAAACGCATAATGTTGGGAACCTAAGTTCCATTGCTCAAAACGACTTGAAAATTTTACACAAACCTAAAAATTGGTAGAAAATGATCTGGTAAAAATTCCAGAATTTTTCCTGATTACTATTTTTCCCATAATTATCCCACTTATTAGACATAAAATGATTATAAATAATCCATACGTCTAAAAATCCCCAAATTTTCACAGAAAATGTTTGAACTATATTTTATGTTTCATACCAAGTTTTGTAATTTTTAGATGTTGTATACATATATTTCCATTATTTTGTTCACAACTCGAACAATTACCGACAACGTAATTTAAATGGAAATTCAAACTTTTACGGCACTTTGTAATTTAATTAGCTAGCTAAGCAATTCTAACAAACCGTATTAGTCGAGAAACTAATTAGAAACCTTGTGTTCTTAGGACTTGGATAGGAGTCAAACCCAGTCGGCACGCGCATTACATCCATCCTTCCGCTCACGCTCAATAGTGAGTTTACACAGCCCCTCATTTTAACGTTTTACTTAAATTTTTGGAGTGAAAAGCATTCTATATGATCTAACTACTATATTTGGATTACAAATAATATTCTTATGCTATACTTGATTTACGAACGCTATGCTATATGCTATGCTTACTTTCGAATACTTCACATGGTTAAAATGTCGTATTGATTACAAATAATGTCGTGAATGTTTTCCGTTTATACGAACATGATTATATGCTTGTTTTCTATCGTATCTAAAGTCCCCGGTATATCTACACGACCATTAACTCTATATGAGCCAAATGATGCATATGAATAGTACTATTTGGGAGCGAGACCACCTCCCCACTCACGCGGCCACGTGAGTGCATCCCATCATCCTAAATGCCAACGATAGGGCATCTCTCTTTTGGGGCAAAGGTTTATCGGTTGTAGGTTTGGTTGTGGACTCAAGCATAATAATTCATTGTGACTATAGACATTATAACGTGATAAGATAGAAATTTCATAAACGACTATAAACGTATGACGTTTTGACATTTGAAATGACATTTCTTTGAAACTATAAACTTACGACCCGAGCTTTACAATGACTTTGTCATTTGAAACGATATTTCTTTGAAACTATGAACTTAAGACCCGAGCTTTACAATGACTTTGTCATCTGAAACAATATTTCTTTGAAACTATAAACTTACGACCTGAGCTTTACAATGACTTTGTCGTTTGAAACGTGGTTTCATAATAACGTCGCGCATTCTTATGAACTTCGACATAATAATCCGTTGAGACTTTAAATGTTTTGATATTGATTTGATGATCCATTGGCTTTATACACGTAACATGAACTTATTAAATACTACAATATGAGTTTTATAAACATAACTTGAACTTATTAAACACTACATCTTGAGTTTTATAAATGTGAATTAAATATTCCTTTGAAAATATGAGCGGGGTGTTATAAATGAATCACGACTTTTAATTGAATACAAAAAGGGAATCGCTCCTAAATGAGCCTCGTTCTTAAATAAACCTCCTTTGCAAACAAAACATCGATTAACAAATGAATCTAGCTATCAAATGAATATCGCTCTTAAATGAGCCTTGTTTTAATGAATTACTTTTATAATTATCCGCGCAATAGCGTTTGACTATCCTAAAAATTGATTTCAAGAACTTATCGGATGATTATCGTCTTTGTATGAGCCTCGACACTAAACATACTACTTTTGCGAACTAATCACGTAGTAACGTGGAACTTTTAAACTAGACTTTGTAAACACTGGAAAAGGGTCTTTCATTACACAAAACCTGTGTACTCACCAACTATGTTTCATAGTTGACCTGTTTACTTTTACATGCTTTTCAGGAATTAGTCACCACTTGTTTATTGAAGCTAAACCCGTTATATGATCTATACTGCTGTAGCGTTACGGGATTTTCTCTTTTGGATGTAATCACATGTTTATATTATTTACTTTTGTGTTGTAAACGCTTGTAAGACCTTATGTAATGTATTAATTGTAGACCGTTGAACGGTGATCTTTTGTAATTTTCGATTGTGAAATCATTGTACTGTTACATCTCGTGTTTCCGCTTTAGCGGGGTGTGACATATACGATCCTCGATGCGAAACAACGTCGCTAGTTAGCGCGACTAACTAAAAACAGTGGGAGGGATGTCACCCCGATAGTACTATCCATATACTCAGTGGTTAGCGTCATCTAACTAATGGTTATAGTGATTGTCAGCAAAAGGACTTCTATGCTACAACATGAAAATTTAGTCGCTCATAAAGATATGTTGTCAGGTTTCAATAATCGCATAAAATCAGTTATATGTTTTTCACCCCAAGTTTAAAAGCAGTTATGCAGTAAAAGTGGGGCTGTGAACTCACCTGAGTCCAAGCGTGCTAGCAAAACAGTTTATGTAAAAATGCCCAAATAAGGTCTCTTAGCGCCCTAAACGCAAGAGTTTAAATTAATAAATGTAGACGACTTTAACTAGTCCGTCTATGCCAGTTGTTCACTCAACTAGGTTTAAATGTGCCATCGACGGGCTTGAATATCATGTAAGGCCATTATAGGCGAAAGCGACACGTTGTGATCTTTATTAGTTTTCAAAACACTAAAATCGTTTAAATCAACGTTTTAACATATTACAAGTCATAATATATAGATTATTGATTTCGGTTCGTTATTTATACGTTGCCTCGATAGTATATCGTCTAAAGTCCTCGACTTCGTTATATTGACTTTCAAGTCGTTAGTTGTACGTTAATATAACGTAATAATGATACTTGGAAGATATATATATATATATGTACATTTTTCAATATATATATATATATAGTCTTTAAAGCATTATAAATCTTATAAGCTATATATATAGTTTCGATCGTATATGATTCAAGATTTATGATTCTTGTTAATTGGCTTTTAAATCGGGAATCGTATGTTAATAATATCTTCGTGATACTTAGCCAATATATATATACTTATACATGTATATATATATATATAAATATCGTTATAACCTTTATAATTCATTTTTATAACCTTTATCGTTATATTACCATTTAACTTGTTATAATTCCGTTTTCGCGATTTCTCGGTTTATACACTTATTCGTAATGAGATGTATATTTTTATAATTTAGTTCCTTGAGGGTTCATAATAGTCCCTAAAGTTCTCAAAGTTATAGTTTTAAATCCTCGTATTTTATAGTTTGTCGGTTTCGGTTAAACGGCACAGTTTCTCCGATTCTCACCGTATAACTCTCGTTCTTTAATACTTTAAGTTATAATTTACACTTTAATACATTTTAACTTATTTATTTTATTATCTCAGCCCATACTTTATTTATTTTATACCTTTAGTCACTATAGTCTATTTTATCTCGTTTCTAGTCAAATCTTCGGTTATCGACTTTTAACCAAACAATATTTGATCTTATCATTAAAATTCATAGATTAACCCTTATTATACTTAAATTTATTGATTTTCATAGTCATATTCCATAAAATACGTTTTTAAGTCCTTGGTCCTTGTTAGTTTTCATTTGTCACTTTTCAACAGTTTCTGTCCAAATGTTAGTCCTTCTATGTAATTTTTACCACATGTTCCCCTATGTCTTAGCTTTACGGAAACATAAGTTTCATAATTTTTGGTCACGCTTAAGGGGTTCAAACATAATTAATACTACACAAAGGTCCAACAGTACCATTTCTGGACAGTTGGTAAAAGATCCGTGTGTTTATTCAGTTACACTTAATTTCAAAAAATTAAATTATACTACTTTTAAAGTTAACATAATTTTTGACCTGTAGGAAGAAGAATCACTTCATTTAGATATGTGGTTTAAAAGTTATGACCTTCCGAAGTTAGGTCAGTTTCTGACTTTTAAGAACAGTTTGTACACCTTGGTTTAGAAATACGTTTTGGAGTACCAATACTTGTCTAAAAATTATGAAGCCGGTGGTGTTGGAAAGCTAACACTTTAAACTTTATTTTAGACTCAGAAAACACTAAATTTCGTTAAGATTTGACTGAGTTATGCAACTCCAAAGTTAACTAAAGTTTCTGCCGTTTTTATTTTGTTGTTTTAGAGCTTGTTTTGGTTCTTTTTAGCAAACCTTTGTTATAATCCATATAAATACGTGTTTTTAAGTTCATTTATAGTATGAGTGAACATCTAACATATTTCAACTATCATATAAGCATTTAAATGAAAGATCTAAAGAGTTCATGGTGAAAATTTCCTTACAATGCACTAAAAGAGTGATTTTGAGCAAAATGGAGGTTGAACTTGATGTGGATGAGCTCCTAGCTTCCAAATCCGTGGTTTTTGAGTTGTTTTACTTAGGAATGAAATGGTGATGAAGAATGCACGTTTTTTAGAGTAAAAATGGCATAAAAAGAGTTTTAGTGATGGTGTTTCATAGTGGTGGAGGGTGGTTGAAGGGTGGTTGAAGGGTGGATGTAGGGTGGTGTTGTGGTGGTTGTTTAGGGTGTGTGTTTCTAGCTTGGAAATGGGACCAAATGAAGTGCAAGTCAAGGTGTAGGAGAGGGGAGGCATGGGAGATGGTCTCCTTGTTTCATGGATCATCAAGAGAAGCCAAAGGGGTCCCTAGGGCCCCTTTGTGGACGATTTTAGGAGGGAGGAGGGAGCGGGGCCCCTTTGTGGGTTAATTACATACTTAGTCTAGATAATTAGGTCGTTAATCGTTAATCTTGACTAGTTAAGCATTAGTTGTGTGATTAAGGTGAATTAGGATTAATTAAGGTAGATTAGGGTTACTTAGAATAGATTAAGGTTATCAAGGCATTATAATGTTGCTAATTGATTGAAATAATATTCAAGTAGTTTACCGATACTTTGTTCGATTAAATTCACAACTTATCCCGTCATTACACGTTTCTTAGTTCACGTGAACGTTTATTGAGTTTTAAAAGTTGATATGCTTATTTCTTGGCATAATTATCACAATAATAATAACTACTATATAATTGAATAGATTTACGTTATTTTGAAAAATAGATCACCAATGTTCGGGAATTTCTACCGATTGTTTGTGTAATTCTCAATGATTACGAATGCATTCTTGCATTAAAATCGTGTGCATCTCAATATGCAACTGTGGGCTTTGTGCTAGACTTATTTTGATGAAAACGAATTCACGTTAATTAAGTAGGGAATTAGTCTAATATGCACGTAATGATAATGTACGGAATTTGCAGTACTTTTAGGGCTGTCACATTATTAGGGCAACTAAAATCGATCGGTCAATTCAGCGCCACCTCAGTACTTCTTAAACTGACTTCTCAAACTGACATAAGACTGATATACTTGTACCAATCGTCACTATGTCATTTTAATTTTTGGGTCCTACATTTACCAATATACATTTATTTATATACACTAAACAAACAAAACAAACAAACAAAAAATACTGACGTCCGCCTTCTTCTTCGTTGGAAAATCGACTTGAATCAAAGTGACGCACCAACTAACGAGTTGGTGCCAATGGTGTCAGTATAGTGACACTCGTCGGTTGGCAAAACCGATGCCTGGTGCCCTTATAATTTATTAATTATCACTACATATTTATATAATTCTATTTATACATATAGTAATAAGATGAATTATTATACATCATACTAGTTACTATAACATTAGTTATCTATATCTACTTAGGGTATTACAATATCCCTATATAAAGAACATTAAAATACAAAAAGCATCGCCTTTCTGTTCATAAACTTCCCAAAGATAGCAACTTTTAAGAAAGTACATTTTTATCTAAGAGCTAGAAGGTGGTATACAATCATCAGCTTCTCAAAACACATGCAAGTAATGGGTAAAGTATTATCTGTATTCTTCTGTTCTTTACCTGCCAATGAATAGTTCAGTGGGTAAAGTAAATATAGCAGATGCTGAACATCAAATTACATAACAAGCTTATCCGTAAAAGAATAATAATAATAATAATAATAATAATAATAATAATAATAATAATAATAATAATAATCATAATAATAATAATAATAATAATCATAATAATAATATTAATAAACAAAAAAACTTGTCAATTAATATAAGGTTATTCAAAGCTGTAATAGCAATATGTATAGACAACACAGTGTTTTTTCTTTGTCTAATATCTCTGTTTTTACTCTGTTTATACTGCCTAACAAGTTCTAAATAACATAACAAATCCCGTTGTCACCTTGAAATACATTTGAAACATTTAATTTGTAGCAATTAATAGAAAGCATTTACTTAAAACATTATACATTTACACATACAAATTTACACTGCATTTGTTATTAACAATATTAAAACAAACCTATAAAAATAATATTAGAACGACAACATAGCTCCCGGAAAGGGCTTTACAATAACGGAGATCACCATGGAAGAGAGATACAAGTATTAAACAACTACACACCGATAAAACCGTGTAAAAGCGATAATTGCATGCACATTTCATCACAACTCTAAATCCTTTGCGATGCTTCTCCGTTGCACTTTCCTGCAGGTCCTTGAAACTTGAAAGCCCTCAATCCCGCTTATATCACTTTGATTATCGTTGCAACGATTCTGCAACAGATGATAGCCTCAATGTTATACAATTGATTTCCCATGAATAAATTAGTATTGTATTCACCAATATAAATAATACATGAGATGGGCCAATGGGCTAATTACACATAAGGCCACGTGGGCCACAAACCTATGCAAGACATATACAATATATATACATACTAAAATCCCCCCGCAGTTTTATCGGGAGGAGAGATCCGAACGTTCAAACTGGATCTAAAATCGGTAAACAAAGACGTTGGAAGCCCCTTGGTGAATATATCTGCATACTGAGATCGAGATGGGACGTGAAGGACACGAATGTTGCCTAGTGCAACCTGATCACGAACAAAATGAATGTCAATCTCAATATGCTTCGTGCGCTGGTGTTGTGCCGGGTTAGAGGTCATATATACTGAACTAATGTTGTCACAATAGACAATAGTGGCCTTAGATGGTGAGGTGTGAAGCTCTCTGAGAAGATTGCGTAGCCAACATGTCTCAGCAACAGCATTGGCTACACCCCGGTATTCAGCTTCAGCACTGGATCGCGAGATAACTTGCTGACGCTTCGAAGACCAAGAGAGAAGATTATCACCGAGAAACACACAGTAGCCGGAGGTGGAGCGTCTCGTGGTAGGGCAACCGCCCCAATCAACATCAGAATATGCAACGAGGTCGTCCGAATGGGATACATGTATCTGTAAGCCCTGATCAAGGGTGCCACGAATGTAGCGCAGAATGCGCTTTAGAGCGAGGAAATGTGGCTCACGAGGATCATGCATAAATAAGCATATCTGCTGAACAGCATAGGAGATATCTGGTCGAGTAAATGTGAGATACTGAAGTGCTCCTGCAAGACTCCTATACAAAGTAGGATTAGTAACTAGAGGACCCGTGGCATCAATTTTTGATTGTGTGTCGGCTGGAGTACGACAGGGGTTGCACTGTATCATATTAGCACGCTTTAAAATATCTAGAGCGTACTTCTGTTGAGATAAGAACATGCCTGTAGAGCTGCGAGTGGCAGAGATGCCAAGAAAATAGTTAAGAGCACCCAAATCAGTCATGGAGAACTCTCGACCAAGCTGTCCAATAATCGTGTGGAGGAGAGACTGGGATGAAGCAGTGAGAATTATGTCATCAATATATAGAAGAAGGTAAGCGATAGACGTCCCCTGATGATATACAAATAGAGAAGAGTCAGATCGACTGCGCTGGAAACCCTATCTCTGAACAAAATCAGCAAATCGCTAATACCAAGCCCGTGGAGCTTTCTTAAGACCATAGAGCGAACGTTGTAACCGGCAAACATGATCTAGAAAATGAGAATCACGATATCCAGGAGGCTGATGCATGTAAACGGTCTCATGAAGGTCGCCGTGGAGAAATGCATTCTTCACGTCAAGCTGGTGAATAGGCCAGTGACGTGAAACAGCCAGACTCAAGACAGTGCGAATAGTGGCCGGTTTGACAACCGGGCTAAAAGTCTCATCACAATCAATGCCAATCTGCTGACTCTTACCATTAGCTACCAATCTAGCTTTGTATCGGGCCAGAGAACCATCAGAATTAAACTTCTGCTTAAATAACCACATAGAACGGACCACATTGGCCTCGGGTAGGCGTGGGACAAGTACCCAAGTGCCATTAGAAATAAGAGCATGATATTCCTCATCCATAGCTTTATGCCAGTGAGGATCCTTAAGAGCCTGTAAATATGACCTGGGCACAGGTGAGGCGGTAGTGGTGTGTAGGTTAAGACGTTCAATGGGTTTAGTGATGCCGTGTTTGCTACGTGTCATCATAGGGTGAGAGGGAGGTGGGGGTGGAGTTGGGGTGGGTGTGATGTTTGGTGCAGGTGTAACGCTCGGGGATGACTGGTCGATAACCGATGACAACACTGGTGGGGCTGGCTGAAATGCCTGACGAAAGGGAGGAGATGGAGAGTCAAGAAAGTCATAGGAAGGAGACTGAGTGGGAGTGACTGAGCCGAAAGGAAAAACGGTTTCATGAACACCACATGTTGAGAGATGATGATCTTTCGCGTTGAGAGATCTAGACAACGGAATCCACGATGATCGGATGGGTATCCAAGAAAGATACAAGGTGTGGAACGTGGGGAGAGTTTATGAGGGGTGGTGATGTGAGGAAAGCATAAACACCCGAAAACACGGAGATGAGTGTATGTCGGGTGTTGATGGAAAAGACGAAAGTGTGGTGTGTCATTTTGAATGGTCGAGGATGGAATGATGTTGAGAAGGTGTGTGGACATATGGAGAGCTTCTGCCCAATATGTGGGAGGAAGATGAGCATGAAACAGGAGTGGGCAGATAGTGTTGTTGATGGTGCGAAGCATTCTCTCAGATTTGCCGTTCTGTTGGGAGGTGTGCGGACATGAGAAGCGAAAACGAATGCCATGAATTGTAAAGAAATCATGAAAAGCTGCGTTGTCATATTCGCAACCATTGTCACATTGAAAAGATTTTATAGAGCATTTAAATTGATTTTTAATATATGATGTAAAATGTAAAAACTTTTCAAAGACGTTAGATTTATGTCGAAAGGGATAAACCCATAAGTAATGAGTAAAATGATCCAGAAATATAACATAGTATTTTAAACCACTCAAACTAGGAACAGGAGAGGTCCAAACATCATAATGTATAATATCAAATGGAGAACACACAACGGAATCAGAAAGTCTAAACGGAAGACGAACATGTTTGCCAAGTTGACATGGTTGGCATAACACGCGCGACTTCTCTTTATTACAAGAGATTAAATTACGAGAAATTAAATGTTGAAGGGCTTGATCACCGGGATGACCAAGTCTCTGGTGCCAAAGAGACGAGCTAGAAGCAATGAAGACTTGAAGAGTAAATGGAGTGACTGGATAAAGAGGTCCAGTGCTGTCACATCGGATTAGAGGTTGACGGGTGCGATAATCCTTCACAGTAAAACCAAAAGCGTCAAATTCAATAGAGCATTTGTTATCATGTGTAAATTTACGGGCAGATATAAGGTTTTTAATAATCTTGGGAGTAATAAGTACATTATGCAAGTGAAGTGGACGATATGGGTTTGGTCTATCGGTGTGCCCAGATGACATTACAGGAATTGAGGAACCGTCACCAACAAAAATAGAATGAGTATCATGGTTATTAGAAAGGGACTTGAGTATACCTGCATCCGAGTGTACGTGATCCGTTGCACCTGTATCCATGATCCAATTAGAATTAGCGGGCTCCTATAAAGTCATAGTATTAAATAAATATGGAAGAGTAGTGGGTTGATCACTATTTCCGGCCCAAGCCCATTGATTTGTAGGTTGTCCAGCACCAAACATGGGCCCAAGAAGTGATCCAGTGGCAAATGTGGATGCCTGGTGGGCCTGTTGGGCTTGCTGGGCCGACTGATTAACTCCATTAGGTAGAACTGAAGCAGTGGGGCCAGCTAGAACATGGGCTTGTGATTGGCCTATTGGATTAAGTAAAACAGGAGCTGGGCCAGAATGTGGAGATCCAAGTAATCCACCATGTATGTGGGCCCAGTTGTTTTGTCTAGCCCAAGAGTTTTGAACAGTAGCATTTGATGTTGGAGCCCAATTAGCATGTTCTGAGGGTTAGACGTATGTCGCATTCTGGCGGCTGTTTTGAACGCGTGGGGGTGGAGGAATATAAACCCACTCGTATCATCCGGCGGGTGGTTGACGGCGATCGTTTCGACGGCCACCACCACGACGATCGGTGCGGCACCCAAAACCGCGATTATCGATCGAGGATGACGTGAGAAGAACATTCGGTGAAGATGAGTTTGAAGCGGACGAACGGGTATCTTCAAGTCTTGTTTCCTCACTTAAAAGAATGGCTCGGGTTTGAACCCACGTTGGTGGTTGTTCCCGGAGACGAATGGCGCGAGTAACTTCGTTCCACTTGCGTGGTAAACCTTGTAAAGTGTAGGCAACAAGGTTTTTATCAGGAACGGGATCACCAATATTATTGAGAAGGTCGGCCATGCTTTTGATTTTGGTACAATAATCTTTTATAGACATGTCACCGAGGGTTATGTTTCGGAGGTCGTTCTCGAGTTGTAGAGTTGTGGAGTGTTTGTTGGTGCGAAAAAGTGTTTCAATGTTGAGCCATGTCGCTCGGGCGGTGGTTTTCTTTTCATGTATATTTTCAAGAACGTCTGGTGAAATAGTGGAATAGATCCACATACGAACGATGGAGTCAAGTTTAATCCACTCGGGATCGGTGGGAGGAGTGGTATTGTCGTATGTGTCGTTAATATGATCAATAACATCAAAACCAATGCAATGAGTCTTGAATAAATCAGCCCACGCATCATAATTGAGGTTATCAAGATTGAGTGTAAGCGGGATGTGAGATTTGATGTTGGTGATGCTATAGGCTTTGTGGAGAGGAGTGGCGGGTGTGGATGATGGAGAGCCACCTGTTGTCATGGTGGTGAGTGCAAACAGAGAGCAAAAGTGAAAGAAAAAGGAATGGTGATGATGGGTTGTAGACTAGCAGAAATATAGAATAATAGAAAGAAGTAAATACAACTATTTTAGAATGATATGGAAAGACAGAAGTATAGAATGGTCTGGAAATGGATGGCCGGAATTTTGATGGAGTCGTCGACAGTTACATAAAGGAATTTGGATGGTCTGACAAAAGATGGAACGTCAACCACAAAGAAAAGAAAGTCGGTGAACTTAATGAGAAAATGAAGAGGATAAGTTTGGAAAGGTCCTAGGAATTATTTAAAATTCCCTCTGATACCATGTTATACAATTGATTTCCCATGAATGAATTAGTATAGTATTCACCAATATAAATAATACATGAGATGGGCCAATGGGCCAATTACACATAAGGCCATGTGGGCCACAAACCTATGCAAGACATATACAATATATATACATACTAACACTCAACTGTGTATTATAATATAGCACATAGAATCCTCATCTTAGTATACATGTTCAGATTATGAAAAGAATTGTCAACTTAAAAACAAACATTCTTTGTATTTTTATTTTTTATTTCTTGTATCAAAATGTATATACAGTCATAGTCCTACTCACTTAGACACAAATGTTAACCTATAAAGCTAAAATGAACACAAACTGTAAAAAAGATTGGACATTTTTTATTTTTTTCTTGATTGGAGATCACTGTTTCATCAAAGGGCCTTAAGTCTACGTTGAAAAGATTTTCATAAAAGAGTGCTATACATATCGGCTCCGGATGGTTCTATGGCGGACCTAGGGGGTTCCGGGGATTCACGGGAACCCGGTGAAAATTTATCGCATAGTGTAAATTTTCGCTAAAAATTTTGATTTCTCCAAAATGAACCCGCTCTCAAAATTCGGTGTCACGTAAATACTTCTACGTAAGCGATTTTTTGGTGTGAAAGATCGTAGGTGACCTAATTAGGAGGTACCTTATTAATTTATTTATTGGTTTTAATGAAATCGTACATTTTAATTCATTTTTATTTCCTTCGTACTTGTAAAAAAAAAATATTAAATTAGTACTACCATCATCGTAACTTGTGAATCTAATTTAAACTATCTAACTTATCGGCTTACATTAAATTAGTAAAACGGCACCATAAGTTTAGAAAATCCTATCCAGAACTTAGTTCACATGTTTTAAAAATTAAATTGAAGAAGGCACACAAATTAACACTAATTGCCTTTCTCCTAAAACATCGTATGGAACAAATGAACACTAAATGCCTTTTATAATAAGAATTTTATCAAACAGTTTGAGGGTCTTAGAATCGTATTGCACATTAATAAACTATACCAGGACTGTTAGTATGTATGTACCATGACGTTACTATTACTATCAAGGATGAAGTTGTCTCTTTCACTACTCTAAGGTACGGGCAAAACCGAATAGAAAGTAAGTGTTGTAAGACCACCTTCGAAACTGATTAGAGAAATTGCAACTCTCCGGTGTCTTACTACTGATTCAAATTATGAAAACTTTCACTTTATATGCCCTGACCCCTACTCTGGACTTTGTTTTGTTACTCCCAATTTGACAGGTTGTGTAACATGATCATAATTTTCCCTAAAACATCATAGGCAGCAATTAGAGATTTTCAAGAAAATGGGTCTCTTTGAGGAATATCATCAAACAGGTACTTCATCAGACATTTTAAAAAATCAAAAACAATCTAAGAGGTTTAATATCAATAAATGTAAGTGACATGGTTGCACAAATTTAAGAGGTATGCTCTGGGAAATTATCAAAAAAAGCATTATATTTATTTATTCTTAAAGTTCTTGAGTTTCCCATTAGCAAACTGGTACAACAATATATGAAAACCAGCTGAAAGTCACAACCTATACATGGTCGAATGTTCATTTTTGTTCACTTTTAACTTTTGTTAACTTGATAGCTTTTATAACGAATCAGATACCTTGACACCTTAAACAGCTAGCTTCTTTACAAAGCAGTTAGACTAATCTGTCAATTACACTAGCTTGATAGCATAAACAATGAGAAAAGCTTTTTTTACAATACCGCATGTATTTATACTAGAAAAGCTTTTCAAAAAAGCTTTACCCGGTCTCATGGGAAGAGTTTTCTATTTGAGTTTCGGAAAAGAAAGGAGAAAGGACTTTTGAAGCTTGCTGACTAGGGTTGGAAGCTAAATTCTCCGATGAAAAAAATCTTTTGAAAGCTTTTCTCTATTAAAACTATACTTAAAAACATTCCAAAAAACTTTACCTCGAAAGTTTAAAAAATCTCAAGCTTTTGCAAAGAAAAGTTTATCTTCCAATGAAAAAAAGCTTTTCTGAAGTTTTTTTTAATAAAAAAAACTTTAAAATAAGCCTTCATTCGAGATGCTCTTACCATAAGATTAATAGCTTGCATTAAAAATCATATTTTCGTGTTATCCATGATATGACAGTTAAACAGAACAGACGGAAATTACGACATATCACAAGTTGTTCTGCGTCACACTTGATTACATAAAATTACAAAATGGACTCTAGTGAAATGCTTGTAGCTTCCAAACAACTTGACCCGGGACAAGGATGTGGAATGCTTGATGCGATAATCAATCAGATTACAAAACATTCTGATTCAAATGAAGACGACAAGTGACTTAAAAGATATACGGTTGACTCGTGTGCAGATTCTGTAGCTGAATATGTCCATTTCAAAGTCCTACAGTAATATTTTACTCGTATCATTGTAGATTTTTTAAATGTGCTTTATCTAGACCACAATTACCAACTCATAGTTTCTAACTGTATAGATTTAAGAGAATAATAAACACTTGAGAAAACATTTTAGGCTTATTTAGAAGCAGTAGCTGTAATCCCCTGAGCAATGATTTTATTCTGGATCTTATCAAGCAATTCATTACAAATAGAATAAACTTGTTTATGTGATACAAACAGAAAGCAGATCTTTGTGTACAAAAGGTATCTTTTGGGTCAGATTTTACACTCCAATTGAAGGAAGGAAGCTAATAGGAATTTTCTTTGGTTGTCAAATGGACAAGTAGCAAATAAAGCATACAGACATAAAATTACTTTTCGCTGATGTGTCGGCTACGGCAAAAGACTCTACCAATGGGTCCACCAGATGAGGCATTCATCCTGCAATAAGAGGATGATCATCAGCACATTTTGTTCACAATGATGTTGGATTTATGAAAACCGTCACATCTAAACCAGAATCTTAATGCTAAAACAGCTGCAGTATTTGGATCTCTATTTAACGCGAACCATGTTCACAAGCAAAAAAGGCCAAAAAGAAATTGATTGTTCTAAAATATGAACTAATAGCCCAACTACCTGACCCGTATATGAACCAATGGGAAGGTGAAAAACACACATAATAAAAAGAAACAAATTAACTCACGCTTACATTCCACCAATAAGTCTGCTTATGACTTTGACAAACCAACATCTGCAGACCCTCTAAATGCTTCTGGCATAACTCTACAGTCCTCCCATTGCTTAGATCTTATGCCATCCACCTTAGTAACAAGTTCCTTCATCCAACTATAAGGCTTCAGACACTATTCAATATAATACAAGTCTAAAAGATCTTCAACCTAACCTTTATTGCCATTTTGTTACTAACCATAAAGCTTGAAATACAATTTTAAAGTTGAAGTATATCATATTAATTAATAGTATCATAGCCAGGCATATAAAGCAAAACAAATAACTGGGTGGTTGTAGAATCCTCTTGCACATTTTCTTTCTTTACCCAAATGAACAATATAACTCTTTATAATTTTCACTAAAATACCATAAAAACATGTTGAACCAGGTAAAGGGCTACCTGATTTTAGTTGATTCCACCTACTTTTATTAAGTATAAGTTGATAGTTTTAGAATCCTCTTGCATATTTGTTAACAAACATCAATTATTAATCAATAATCAATAACATTATATAAACTAATATACACATTGTTAGGTACTTATCTAAGAGATAAAGATGACATACCATTATCACACTACTCTGAAAGGTGACTTTGTATGTGGCACATCTTTAAGATTCGGCCAATCGTAAATCTCAAGACGTTCAAGGTGAGTGAGGTGTTGTAAGACCTCTGAAAGTGATTCCACATCCTTAAATTTACAAATTGATAGAGTAGTTAGAGATGGAGGAAGAAGAAAAGGTGTTGAAGTATTCATTGCATGATCTTCTTCCATTGCAAATGAAACCACTCTTGAATCTTCACCATATATGAATAGTGTAACAAGTGAGATTCGGTAATTTTGGAGCCCCCACTCTGACATTTGCTTTTTTAAGCATCCAATAAACAGTGTCCTTAAATTAGGAGGCCATAAAGCACATGGAAATGAGTACTCCATGTTTGAACAACTAGCTATTTGTAGCTCTTCCAAAGATGTGAAACTTTGCAAATGCTCATGAGAATGACTTTAGATTCAGGCTATGAGTGACTCTAAGGATCTTCAGAGTGGATGGGAAGGTCAAGGATGTCAATGAGGAATAATTGACTATGACCAACTTCTTAACACTATTAAAGAGATAATTGATCAGTTCCAAAACGCAAATCCAAACACTCTCTACAGAAGGCCTTAGCATGTTAAATTATGTTTAAAGATGCATACTTTATTTGGATTAAGTGCACCAAAATGTAACAAACAAAGGTCTGACATTCATAATGTGTATCTAACTTCCAAAACTTTTATCGTATGTATCCAACTTTCGATTATTGCTATTTGTACATAATTTGGCTGGTGTGTCACTATCTAAGCTACCACGTGAATCCATACAAGTTGACATGTCAAAAAATTACATACAATGGTCAAAAGGAACATGTTCATTATATACAATGTACGCCCAATTAGTTTGAAACCCACTATGAATACCTTAGTTTGATACATTCGGGTGCACTTAACCCATTTTATTTCAGAACTAAACAGAAGATGGTTACCTCCAATTGAATTGCATATAAAGAATGCTTCATCTTTAATTATGTATGTACAAAGGTTGTTTAACTGAGAACCCCATGTCTCAAATGTATAGAAAGGACTGTCTCCAAGCTCAAGAGGATTCGGTTTGTCAGAATAACCGTAACCAATAAGATCAATTGATAATACCCTACGTGATTCAGCAAGAACTGGAATATTTTTCCGCCAATGGTCACTGTGAAAATAGAAAATTTACAACTACTTAAGCCATATGAGAGTAGTAGCCCAAAGTACAAAGATATCAGATTTTAAAAATAATCACATGAACATCTGACCATTTTGTTGATCTGTGTAGCTAAGCATACCATCCTATAAAGCATATGGGACTACAAATAGAGTATTATACTAATATGTCTATATATACACACACATAGATAGCCAAATGAACCACGATTCCTTTTGTGATATAATGTAGTCAATACCTATGTTATATAGTTGAGGAGATGCAAAATATGAATGATGGTGGACCTGTTTGCTCCGAAACCATGAACCAAAACCAATGCAGGGCCACTGTTCCCAGCATATTGATACCGAATAGAATAGCCTTTCCAGTTCCACGTGCTACAACACAGACAAAATCAACTTATTTTAGTAAAGTTCTGCAAGAAAAGAATACATATAACTAGATAACTCAGTAGAACTGAGTAAAACTTAAAACTAACGAGACTTTGTTTGGATCAATAATCACATCTCTAATAGTAAGTCCAAGACATACGAAAAAAGGCAAAAGCATGGGATTCACATAGTTTACTAGCTCGTCAAAATCTATTCTAATTATAGCAATTTCTTAATATTCTCTTCAAGTTTAAAGGCCTTAAATAAATAGAAAACCGTAATCAAAATTACTTTTAACCAGATACCTGGTGCAAATTTGAATTGGAAATAATAAGTTTAAGGGCATATCGAAACACCCCTTAAAGCAGGCTTCATAACTATCAAGTATCATCATCTTTCAATGCAAAAGTAATATAGCATGTTAACACAGTCATTATTCTCCAAACAGACGAGATATGCAGCATTGTAAGTTAAAATAACACAAAAAAGGTATCCAACTTTAACAAATTCTTATTTCTGGTACTCAACTTTTTCTCGATTAATTTAAGATATTTTACCATTAAGAAAAAAGATTTTCTCTTTTTATAAAAATCAGGTTTGGTGGTTCAAAGACTCGTTGACAAATCTAAGAAAAAAAAAAAGTTGAATATCCAAAATGAGAAATTGGGTAAATATTGGTAACAAATTTACCAGAAGAATAATAAAATACTAATATTAATAAAATAAGTAATACCATGTTTTGACCTTGACATTGGGGGTGATTTCTTCAGTTGATTCAACTGACGAAGAACTGTCAATCAAACATGAAGATAATGATAGAATAATTCTGGTGGGTTTCGAAGGAATTGAAGGAACCCATGTTTTCTGAAGTTAAAGAAGGAATCTTGCTGGAAAATATTTGGGGGAAGTAAAGTTTGGAACAACTTGTACTTGCCATTGATACACCCCTGTGTGTTTATTTTTTGAGAAAATTATATATATAGACGTCCAACCAAACCAAAGACTTTACGTGATATGGTCATGTCAGTAGCTTTTATATGCAAATAGTCACTATTCTCTTCATAAAAAGATAGAGTAACAGAGGGAATTGAAAAATCAATTAAATCATGTCACGTAAATCAATTTCCTCTGGTCAACTACAATTCCCTCGGTCAAACCCCGATTCCCTCTGTTTCTAGATAAGTCTCCCGTGTGTCAACCCATAAAAGTCCAATACCCTCCGTTTTCGTCCATTACCCTCTGGAAACGGCCCAATACCCTAGACATACCCTCTTAATACGGCCCAATACCCTCCGTTTTCAGCAAATACCCTCCGTATATGGTCCAATACCCTCTATTATCACATTTTTTGAAATTGTCCGCTGGTATTCTTGTGCCGAACCACATAATCTTGTTCATTTGTCGCCGGAAGAAAGCCATCCAAAATCTCCGGCGGTTGAAATCCAAATCACGCCACAACTTGGTTATTCAAGCGACGGTTAAAGAGGATTTTTAATAGCGCTTGGTTTTGATTTTGTTTGGTGACCGCAAGTATTTGATTTGCGAAGGGTTGACAAGCGGGAATGTGATTGCCGAAGGTGTTTAGTATTTGGCGGTGGTAGTTAGGTATTACAGCGGCGGTGGTCGTTTGGTTATAAGGGTCGGTGGTGGTCGTTAGGTTTTATGGTGGTGGTGGTTTGGTAATGTCGGCGGTCGTGGTACAAAACAAGGGAAGAAGGTGCGAGGAACAACAGGTACAAAATCTTCTCCATTTTAAATTGTAAGCATAACATTTTAAGCTAATTTTGATATTTGTTAAATGTACCTACTTCTGATCAAATAGACAACATACAGTTTTATGGTGGTGGTGGTTTGGTAATGCCGGCGGTGGAGTAAAAATGTACCTACTTCTTATCAAAGTCCTCTTCATTCGAGCCAATGATTTCCACGCCGATTAAGCTGTCTATTTGTCATTTCTTTATCTATTTATACACATGTATCTAGAATATAACAAAGATATCCAGTTTATGATCCAAACCTATCTCGAATATATCTACTTTGTCATTTGCTTATGTTGTTATGATGTTGCTTCTTCTCCTTTCACTATGTTTATTGTTTTAAAAACCCATTTTATAGTTGATGAAATATGAAAATTGTTGATTGAGCATATGAAAATTATTTCACTTTTGGAATTTGATCATAATCTAATGTATATGTCTTTTGTTGTTGACCGATTTTGCAGTGGTAATCCAATGAAGTTGAATTTTTATCGTGGTGTGGTATGTAACAGTTTTATAATTTCTTTTTATTTTATACATTCTCTATTGATCTATATTTAATTGTTATGCTTGCATTATAATTACTATTATTATTATTATTATTTGTTAAAAAAGTAACTTGGTAGATGTTTATACGTAGTATTAAGTTAATTGGAATTAATATGTAATGTGTCTTTACTAATATGCTATATTTTGTGATGAATGTACAGGTATGTCGCGGATATATCCGTTTGGAGTAGGTTTAGTATTCTAAAATCAATTAAAGAGAAGATGAAGAATACTCCGAGGGAAGCCATATTTAGGCGTACATGTTTCGCAGAGTGGTTGGATTATCAGGAAAATAACGGCGATGGTCAAGTGGTACATCTGATATTACAAGCACAGTTACCTCTGGTTGATGGACATCGTGCAGACATTGATCCTCTGAGATATGATGTAGGGGGTCATGATGTTTTAGAATTTGGTCCGGAACAGTTTTGCTTGATTACTGGACTAAGGTTCGGGCAGATAGCTTGGAAGGCATATGATTCACTAGAACGGCCGTTTGAGCACCGTGTTTTTGGTGACAAATGTGGCGGCAAAGTTCGCCTCGATGACTTGCGATGTTTTTTTGAAAATAATGAGTTATTTACCTCCTTATCAAACGAACATGCAGTACGTATGTGTTTAGTTATGATTGTTTTGTATATATTTCTTGGATTGGGTGGTGATAAAAGGGCTTTGGTGGATCGTACCATCCTATACTTGGCAGAGAATATGGATTAATGGGACAATTTTCCATGGGGAACCTATGTGCGGAAGTTTACTTTCAAGGCATTGAAAGATGTAATTCCCAAAACGAGAACGGAGCATTTAATAAAATTTGCTAAAGGTGTACTTCCAAATTATTCCATTATGGGATTTATTCACGCTTTTAAGGTAAAATGAATCATTTTAATATTTTTGTTCTATCTTTATTCTTACATATATAGCTGTATATAATTGTTGTTTGTTTTACTTTGTTGTAGGTTTGAATTTTCGAGTATTTTCCTGTTGCTACATATTTTTGGTTTGTTGATTTAGATAAGATCCCAAGAGGCATTGCATGGAGCAAGAGAGTAGGGTTTAGCAAAAAGTCTCATCAAAAGTTCTATGGACCGTTTGATGAGAAGTTAGTGCCTGGTAAAATGCGGGAAATGATTGCTGTTGAGTCACGGACACCGTGGTGGATTGCAAGAAATCCATATTTTCTATCAAATGGGAAGTTGCCTCCTCCACCTCTGTCTGGATCACGTGGTATACCTATCCATGGCTCACGCCCTCGACCTCCGCCTGGTCCACTACCCTCGATGACTTGTACTCGGAGGGACACAGTAGCCACCGGCTACACTCACGTTCTCGTAGATGAAATTTTGCAGTTAAAATCAACTCTTACCGAATTAGTTGATCGTGTTAAATCCTTGGAGAGCAAAGTGACGGTAATATTTTTAATAATAATATTTTTATAGTTAACACTATTTTATATTATTTATCTTTTATTATTTATACTCGGACTATTGTTCCAACAAATCTCGTTAATACGGATTTTAGTTTGGGAGAGTTTTCTTATCTAATGAGAGATGCCGAGGTGCGTTTCCATTCTAATTGTTATCACTTTTAGTTTAATATGTTACTAGTAATTAAAAAGACTGTATAGACGACGTTGTTAATGCTACTCTATATTATTAATCTTATATGATTGCAACTTAGGCTTTACTTAATGAAAAGAGCGGGAATCCGTTAATACTTTTGGAGAGTTATCTTCCTTATTTGGAAATGTTGAGGTGCGTTTGTATTCCAATCGTAATTCATTTAGGTTAAATATGTTACTAGTAGTTTAAATAATTGTATTTCCTTAATAGATGGGCTTTGACAATGACGAGATGGCCACCAATCAGAGCATGGGCAAGTTGCTCGGTTACTTGGGCAATGATATGGTAATTAATGGTATTATAGTTGTCAATAAAAATTATTATACTTGAATTATTGTAAGTTGATAGATTTTTAATTTTTATAGGATCGTAATGAAGGGATTCGTGGTTATTTTGACCTAAATGTTGAGTTTATTTCTAACCCGAACGACCCTGATATAGACCAAATCGGTGACTTTATGGTTGACCGGAACATGCCTCCCGAGACATCCTTGGCATGTTATAACACCCCTCTTTCAATATAAGAATATTATATTAATAAACTTGGAAGCATGAATTTAAAATACATTAAACAGTTTACAATTCCCAAAAATACACAAATTTCAAACTTTTCAAACTACAAAAGGCGGGGTATTATAAAATTACAAAACAAGGTTTATTACAAAAACCATATCAGAGTCCTCAAGCGCAGTCAAACATTCCTTGATCAACCATTCACCTCCTGCACCCACAATAAACAAAACATATCCTGCAGGAAGTAAAATGAGGGGTTAGCACGAAGCTAAGTGAATAGATTCATCACATTCCATTCAACTTAGCATAACTAGCAGTTTACACCAAATAATCGTAAACACACATAATTCAATGAGGATCGGTGGCTCTGGGGATATCATAATACCCGGGGATTCCCCCAAGAACACTTACCGTCAATCCGTATGGCCAATACATAATAGACCGATAACTACTGGTTATTAAACACATACACAGGTCTCAAACACAACAAATGAATCAAAACCTGTGTAAAACACATAATAACCAGAAGTCCAACTACACGTTGACCTCAATAACATAGTACACATTGTTCACATATCACGTAGATCAATAATCAATAATCAAGACTAACAGTCTAATACACATCTACGTTTACTCGTTGTAACCAAATAGTTACAACTAAATCAAATGATGAGTTCCGAATCCACTCACCGATACCTTTGACGTCTCCACACTCAGGATTCTTATATCACTGAGTCTTACGCTGATCTGAAAACAGAAAATCGTAAACAAGTCAGAAGTTCGTTCCAAAATTATCATTATAGTCCATTTATCAAATCAAGTAATCCCTGAAGTCTAGGCAAACAAAAGTTCAATCAGAAATGAACTTAGAAAAAGTCCGCAATGCCGCTTAAAACTGAAAAATGCCATTTTCGGGTCCTAGATGACCCCGGATGGCCAAAAACTGCCTAGGCTATTAAAATATAGCCTTGATTACTAGGTCGTTTCTGAATGACCATGCGAATTTCAACTAAATCCGAGTTAGTGATATTTTTACAAGTAGGATATGGATGCTGATGAATCTGATGTTATGAATTCGGAATCACAGGAACACAAGCATGAATTCAATTTTGGTTTTGGGTTTCTTTGATTTGCAAGTTTTTCAAATGAAATCAAAAAGGAAGACATGAGATATATAAGGATTTCAAAGTCGGCTTGCAACCGACTCCAACAATTAAAGGGTATAATTTTATACCCGTCCTAAATCTTTTGTCTGGAACCTGAAAACCGTTTGCGAGAAATATTATTTTATTTTACCGTCATCTATAATAATTTAAAACGACCAACATTTCACTAGTCACAATAAGTCAAAGGACTTATTTATCTACGTTTCACAATGAAACACATAATATTAAATAATTTCTAAAACATTTAGATAATCGATTAAAATAATAGAATTTACCAGATCGCAGAAGAGGATGTTACACATGTGATACAAAATGGTCACAAAATACTGATGTTAAACAAAAGAAGTTGGAGGATACGGGTCGAGGTGACGAGGTTAGAATTGTATCTTTTTGTTTTAAGTTATTTGTGAGCTAGTTACTTAAATTGTCATCATATTGGTTATTTGATGTTTTCATTGTTGTTCAAAACTTGTATATAATGTGAGGAAACATTTTTAAATTCAAGGTTTAGATCTTTAAAAACCTATAAGTCAAACGTTGAAGGTATGTCAATTTGAGTATGTTGATCAAAGTGAATCGTCCAAAATTTTGCACTGTTTGCATTAAATTCATATAAAATCAACCGTATCTTGGAATTGGGTATGTGATATATCATATCGTTAGAAAGGTGAGTATCTACTTTAACCTACTTTGGGGACTTAAAATGCGATTCCTATTATAAGTTGGTTAAAAATATGTTTTTGAACAGCAGGTCTGTTTCATACTTTCATGTTACAGAATTTTGCACTGTTTGCATTAAATTCATATAAAATCAACCATATCTCGGAATTGGGCATGCAATATATCGTTAGAAAGGTGAGAGTGTATACTTTAACCCACTTTGGGGACTTGAAATGTGATTCCTATTATAAGTTGGTTAAAAATATGTTTTTGAACAGCAGGTCCGTTTCATACTTTCATGTTACAGAATTTTGCACTGTTTGCATTAAATTCATATAAAATCAACCGTATCTCATAATTGGGCATGTGATATATCGTTAGAAAGGTGAGAGTGTCTACTTTAACCCACTTTGGGGACTTGAAATGTGATTCCTATTATAAGTTGGTTAAAAATATGTTTTTGAACAGTAGGTACATTTCATACTTTCATGTTATAGAATTTTGCACTATTTGCATTAAATTCATATAAAATAAACCGTATCTCAAAATTGGGCATGCATTATATCGTTAGAAAGGTAAAACACCAAACTTCATCCCTGACATCAAGCAAAATTTTTCCGGACCAAAATGTAGTTTAATACCAACAATACCAAAAATCAACTCTTCTTTATCCATATTCACCCCAACAACGTTTAAAAGCATAAAATGTAACAATTCGGGTTGTAGTGTACAATTCTCGATGAAAAACCAATGTCCAAAACATGTTTTACTAAATAGTCTATGGCAATCCCCTATTTCCTTCAATACTTTATCTATATCTAGGATAATAGCAAAACGGGTCTTCAATTTTACATCCGCATAATAATACTTACCCTAACACAAAATCAAAAAAATTACTGACATATGGTCTAAATGAAGAACAATTTCACAAATTTTTACTAACAACTTACCACATTCATTGTCGATGCCATCTGATACTATTTTCGTGAATGCTCTACCAAGACTTATAGACCAAATATATTTGAAAAAGATCTCATCTTAGTTAACAAAAATCAATTCAAAATTAATCTGGTACAAATGTCATTCTTACATTTCATACAATCCATCACATAACTATATCAATATGAACTAAACATACAATCTTTTTACATTTCATGAAGCTACTGAATTTTATTCCTATCCTTAATATATGTTTGAGTCAATTTTTTTTTATTTTATCATTATTGCAATATTAATAATAAACAAATTACCTTGAACTGTTGTGTTTAAAAATCACTGAAATCAAATTGATTTATATTAGTATTAGTATATAGTAACCAAACACACAATTAGTATATTAGTATTAGTATATAGTAATTAGAAGAAAACATAAAAACAAATTTAGTATTCTTACCTTGAAGTGCTGCCAACCATAGTTATCTTCTTTGATGATAAAATGAGACAAAAACTACAAAATAATTCCTAATCCTAAACATAATTGCTTGATAAAACAAAAAAATCATACTTCAGTATCATTATCATGAATGGTGTAGAAACAATGGAGACAAATGAAAAGAGAACAAGCCTTCCCGTTTAAAATCGTACTTTTGCCGTGTACTTTCGAAAAAGCTGAAAAACAGAGGGATTCAACAAAAAACAGAGGGTATTGGTAGAAAACAGAGGGAATTCAAGTTGAAACAGACATGCAGGAGACTTATCCAGAAACGGAGGGAATTTGGGATTGACCGGAGGGAATTGTGGTTGACCAGAGGGAATTTGGGGTTGACCAGAGGGAATTGGTGTACGTGGCATGATTTAATTGGTTGTTGAATTCCCTCTGTTCCTCTGTTTTTTTGCAGAGGAAATGGTGACCATTTGCATGTAAAAGCTACTGACATAGATCATATGACGTAAAGTCTTTGATTGAATGTCTATATATATAATTTTCTCTTATTTTTTGTGACTCACTGTGTGTTCGTGAGCATTTGAATCTTTAAAATCTTTGGAGCCACACAAACCTGTGATGTCAACAATTTTGCAACGTCGCCTCCACAGCTGCAATAATGTTGACGAATGGGTTGTGTGACTTAATTTTAGCTCAAAAATATATTACAATGTACGCGGTATGTATTTAATTTAAATTTAATTTATTATTATTATGTGTTCTATTTTTGTACATATTATTTATATATATAAAGTGTCACGTGATATTTATATAAATTGACAAATCATCAAAATTACTATATCACACATACATTATCGATATTTGAAAGTTAAATACTCAAAATAAACTATAATAAATTTAAATACAAACTATAAAATTTAAGTCGGATTTTCATGCACTAATCTCTAATTATAAATGGCCAAATTTCATAAAGGAAAAAAAAAAAAAAAAAAAAGAAAAGCTCAAAGCTAGGATTCATAAAATTCAAGATTGTTGTAATATAAAGACAATTGAGACTCTATTAACAATATAACTTAAGAACTTTTTAGTGAAGATGAAAGAATAAAAATAGAGATAAAGAACTTTGAGGGAGAAATATAAATACTTTTGAAGGTATTAGAATGTGCATTTTACTTCTTTACATGGAGATTGTAATTATACTAGCATAACATACTATTGATTTCACTAGCTTGTGTAATTAAGGAATTAGTAGGTTATGTGTGGAACATACGTAGAGTAGTAAAAAATATGTATATTCAAAAATCTTGAATCAAATAATTCATAAGAATCAATAATTCATAACAAAGATCAAATAGTCTACGTTTTATTTTCTTTCTTTTTCAGTTACATTTTTATCCAACGTTTATGTGATCTATAATATAAAGATTAAACTGGATATGTAAAAGGTGCTTTTGTATATATTTGTTAGTGAACCACCAAATATGATGTCGTAAAAACAGTGGGATAAAACCAAATATGGATCCTCTAGATAGAGCAATATTCAATCTATGTGCATATATGTTAATTTGTATTATACTTAATACAATTTATTAAAATAAGACCAACGAAAGCAGTCATTGTTTTCCCTGATCCACCACTACGTACTACCACTTGTATATCACTCTGTAAAAGTTGCACATTGTGCAACAGTAGTTGTATATCATGCAATGAAAGTTGTCCTTATTATATATCTGCAAATTCTATCTTAAGTTTGTAGTATTCTATCTTAGTTTGTACATAAATAAATATTGCAGCATCCTATCTTTTGTGTGTAGCTACATTCAAACTCCCTACTTTTCGATGTTCTAAATCAGGGTAAATTCTGGGAACCTCCTTCTGAGCATTTTGGATTTCTTGTAACGATGCAAGGACAATGGCCATAGTTGGTCTGTACCTATGATCAGTGTGCAGACACTTTGATGCGAGTCCAGCCACAGCCTGTGCACCCTTTTTGGAGTACTGACCGCCGAGCCTTGTGTCCATGATTCTAAGAACCCGTTTGCTATCACTTAGAAACGGCTTCACCCATTCTACCAATGTTTCTTCCACCCCACCAGCTCTCTCCTCAGCTATTGCTCGTCTTCCTGATAGCAACTCTAATAAGACCACCCCGAAACTGTACACGTCATTCTTTGGCGTCAAGTGCCCTGAATAGTTTTTAGGTAACATACTAGCATGTGAGCAGGATCAAATGTGTTCATACATTTACATTGGAATTGATGTATATAAAGGGTGTCTGGAAATGCATTTTGAAAGTGATTATTTAATATTATATACTTAGACTCAGATACAAGCCTTATAAAATTATGTCTATATATGTGCTTATGTTGTTTAAATTTGTAATAATAAGAATCAAATTTTAAAATGCCAATTCAAACACACTTGTAGTTCAAGCTATAAAAAACCCGTACCTGTTGCTATGTATTCTGGTGCAGCATAGCCATTGGTCCCGACAACCCTGGTTGAAACGTGTGTGTTATCTCCAACAGGACCAGTTCTTGCTAAACCAAAATCTGAAAGCTTTGCATTAAAATCCTACAGAATTCAACCACATAAACTCGTTGGTAAGAGGTATCGGACCATAATATAATCGCCTTTGTAGAATAACATAAAATCCGGATAATTTTCGCATACCGTATCTAGTAGAATGTTAGATGCCTTTAAATCTCGATAGATGATACTAGGTTCTTTACTGTGCAAGAAAGATAACCCTTCTGCTACATCAATGGCGATGCGCATCCTTGTTGTCCATGGCACGGGTTGAACACTTTCTACAAAGAAAATATACAAGACATTTGAGAAAAATCATAAAACCAAAGCTTCGATTTGGGTAACACTCATTTTTGAAATTTTACTGCATTCTTTATTATACGTTTTCTGGGTCCCATCTCCTTTTGGTGAACAAGACCCACATCAAAATGAGTGTATACTAGGTGTTTAGGCCGACAATGTTCTATATGAATGATTCACTCTTCTATGAATTTAATGGTTCTATGAATTTAATGCTGATTTCAATTGTGCTCATAAGAATTAGGTTAAAGCTTTTCCCAAGGATTTCAAGTTGTAACATTTTCATTAGAGTAAATTACACAGATTGTCCCCGTGGTTTTTTAAAAATGACATTTATCGTCCTTTTTACTTTCAAAATTCATCGTCTCCGCTCTTGAAACTTTTCACACACCAGTCTCCGAGTCCGTTAAACTTAATCATGACCTGCTAAATATTTGAAATGACTAATATACCCTTTTATTAGATCACATCTAAAGTCCTTATTTGTGTACGCGTTGTATTTGGGGAGGCGAGGTTCCATCTGTTTATGCTTTTATCAGATTGAAAGAAATGCCATTCCTAGTGCATGAAGACTTGTTTGGATTGTTGGGGGGTAAGATACCCATGAAGATAATGCAGAATTGTTGGATTTAACAAGTGTGATGGCTTCATCATAATTCATAAGAACCATAAGACAAATAAAAAGGAAACCTGTTCTCTGACTTGGAAAACGCCCAATTTAAATTTCAAATGATAGGGCTGTAAAAAAGAATGAGCCCAAACTAATTCTTATAGACAAGGAATTGGAACTTTTACCAACTATGGACCACAGAAGAATCAGTGCATGAAGCCCAGTATATCTAATAAGAAACTGAAAGTTATGTAGAAGGAAAATAAGAAACTGAAGATTAGCAAGACTTCATGTGATTCGGTTTCAGCTATTCCAACCATGAATTTGGGGGAGTAGTAAATCTGATTCTTTATCTCATGAAATTCAAAAAACCATCAACACTAAATCTTCTTGATTTTAACACGGATGGTATGGAAGAGCGAATCAGACAACTACTGTTGAGGTACAGAGAAGAAAGGACACATATTTGCAGTAAGAACTTTAATAGGTCACGATGGGTTCATGGATTTGTTGGTGCCATTAGGGTCTGTTAGCTTGTTGGGTTAGTTTACATTTTCTATGTTTCTCGTAAAGTAGAGTTCCTTCAATGTTTGGTTTGGTTGTTTTTAGGTGTGTTTAGGAGAGGTAATTGGTTGGGGTTCGTATCCTTCTAGCAACTTGCTAGGTTTTTTATATCGTATTGAATTCCAACGTTAAAAAAGAAAAAAGAAAAAAAAAAAAAGGGGGATTCAAAAGTAATACTTACTTCTAAACAAGTGATTATCCAAGCATCCTTTTGGCATGTACTCATAAACCAGAACGCGGTTTTCACATTCTGCACAATAGCCAATGATTTTGACAAAATTTTTATGACAAAGCCTCCCCATAAAATCAAGCTCAGTCTGCAAATCAAGAAAATCAAAACAACATTACTTGTTAATGACTGACTTTTTAAAACATCATACATATGTTTTTCATTTAAGAAAGAACCCATCTTTCTTGAAAAAAATGCAAAAAAGAACACTAATATTGCAAGAAAAAGGTCTTTTTGCCTTCAAATGCTCCCAATTTGATAATAAAAAAGGCTCCTTGTAAGCTCTAGTTTCTAATGTCGTCATATTCAAGCAAAGTCAAATACAACAGCTCAAAAATTCAACCAGTCAATACTGAACAGCTGAAAAACACAAGAAACAATAGAGGATGACGATGACTTACAAGAAATTCTCTGTGACCTTGACGGCTTTCAGCCTTGAGTACTTTGACAGCCACCACTAGTCCAGTACCGGGTTTGGCCGGAGCAAAGGTGGTCTCATCAATCCACCCTTTAAAAACTTGACCAAAACCGCCTTCACCCAAAAGACTATCCGGCCGAAAATTCTTTGTAGCCGTTTTGAGATCAGTCAAGTTAAAGGCCTTGAGATTAATGAGTTTAGGCACATGATCATCTTTGTGTGTTTTTGAAACTTTGTTGAACCTGATTGTTTTTGGTTGATTCTTGGAACCCTTTGATTTCCCCTTGTTACTTAGCATATCCTCTAAAAAAAGGGAGAAAAAATCAGATTCAAAACCGATATATGGTTCGTAAAGCTGTCAATGCTAACCGGTCCCCACGTCCGGATAAAAAACATATTTTAGCTCTCAAACTACATGAATCTAATTAAATCACTGAATTCAAGCACTTAAAATGTTAGATTCTAAACTAAATGTTTGGGAACTTCAGTTACTCATTTAAAAGTCAAATTGCGGGACCTTTCAAAACCTGCAATTCCATGCTTTTTCCATTTTTATTAACTAATTAACAAACCAGTTAATTCTTCAATCATTATACATGTTAAAACTATTTAATAACTATAAAAATTCAGTTACACTACAGGAAGCCAATTTGAATTAATTTTATTATTTTTTTAAATACTATAACAGAACTACAAATACTGAGTTATAAATGATCAAAATACATAATCATTCAAAGCATCAAACTTTTACAAAAACCCTGATCATAATTACCATGTAGAGTCACAATCTTAAAAAAGAAACATACCCAGAATTTGAGTAGAAGAGGCATGAGCAACATTAGCAGGTTTACCAATACAAATACCCATTTGAAAACAATGTTATTTCTTTTCCTTCTAAAATTGAAAATGGAGATCAATGAAAAAATAAAGATTGGTACAAAATTGAAGTACAACAATAGATATAGATATATGTAATGTGTGGGGTGAGGTGAGGTGAGGTGGGGTTGTTCTTTAAATTATGGGTCTTGTGTTTGAATTATAAATCTAGTCAAAGAATAATAATTTTTGCTATTTTCATATGATAGTGACTTATTGGTTGAAGCTGGGAGGAAGCAACTAAAAAGTTACCATTAATACACAAAGACAAAAATAAAATAAATTCTGTTATGTTTTAGGTCATAATTAGTTAATTCAAGATTTATATAATGCAAGGTTTGATTTGGTCAAAAGTTTCTGGTTTTGACCTTTGAGACTCGAGTTCGGTGGTATTTAGTATTTACTACCTTCATCCCATATTATTGTTCATCTTTTCTTTTTCCTTTTTTTTTAAAAATATAAATTTTAAACTAATTATTAACTTTCAAAATATATATTATCCTACTTGGTATGCATATCACTAAAAGATGAACAAAAAGTAAGATAAAAAATTTCATTTTAAAAAAAATATAATATAATAATAATATTCTTTTAAACCGTGTATTTTTATCATAGTTTTGAATTTCTCAATGAATTTAATTTATTTAAAGTATAAAGTCGCAACTCGAAAATATAAAATTGAAATCGCTAGATAATAAATTCGAGACACGCAAAGAGTATTACACCACTATCTTGGACATAATTGAGTTGCGGCAACTAACAAGCAGCCTTAGGTATGTACAACAAGTATTTGATTTGTGTAATTATGTAATTTAGGTGGAGATGATATTCTGTATGAATCTTCGTAATAACGCGGACGTTTTAAAGAGCAGGCGAAGCGGACAATTGTATAGAATCTTCAGGGCCTCAAATACATAGATATTATTATGTGTTATGATATATGATATTGTAGTTTAGTTTTTTATTAAGATAATGATATAAATGATTTTTTCATTTTTAATTATAAAATTAATTAAATTTTTTATTAAAAAATTATATCAAAATTATTAAAATTTAATACTTTTTAATATAGAATAAAACTTTTTTAAAAATATAAATATATGATATACAAATTAAATTTGTATATCACAACCTTTATAATTTTTATGTGTCTTTATACTTTTTATGTGTGATACACACTATTAATATTTTAGTGTGATACACAAAAAATTATAAAGTTGTGATACACAAATTTAATTTGTATATCGTATATGTATTTTTTTTAAAAAACTTTTTATTGTTTTTTGGGTAAAGGTTTATACCCGGTAAGATTTATAAATAACTATAAAATGTTATTTACAAGATGGGATGGCAATACACCACCCAAAAACTAAAGATTGTATCGAACATGCTCGATACAAACAACCAAAGAAAAACAGCCAACAAAACAAGGAAAAAACAAACTAAAACCATCCAAAAGGGAAAACTAAGACAACCAATCTTCAGACCAGATCAACTTCAACTTGAGATAGAGCAACCCCGATAGATTACCCAACCCCCGAGCAGGTAAGTGATAAACCTACCAACCAAATGGGAGAACAGAAAGCCCCATGAGACTGCCTCCTTAAAAACCTTCTCAAGAAAAACCCAATGGGAAAAACCTTGAAGAAGGAAAAAGCGTACAACTCTCACGAGGAATTCCCATTTGGATCCATACAAGAAGATGGGATCTTCCAAGCATCTAACAAACTCCAAACATGAGACGCCACCTTCTTAAAACGAAGGGAAACAAGCTTGAGCCGAACAGTAGCAACAATAATATCATAAATCTGAGTAACGGACCGAGACTTGTTCTTGAATAACCGATCATTCCTTTCTTGCCAGATGTAGTATGCAGAAGCAGCAAGCACAATTCGCGCAATAACACTAATAACAGTGCTACCTCTCGATATAGGAATAAGAAAATCCAACATGTCCACCAATCTATGCGGAACAACATCCATACCCGACTTCACACGAACCAAATGCCACACCTGCATAGAAAAAGAGCATTCAAAGAAAAGATGGTTATGTGAATCAGGAACCATTTTACAAAACGGACATCGAAGCAGGTTTAAGTTGGTAGAAGGACCAACATCCCATTGCCTCAACATATCCTGAGTCTTCAGCTTCTGATTAACAACAAGCCACATATGAAAAGCATGCCTTGGGATACAATGTGGAAACCAAACGACATGACTCCAGTCAACCGAATTAGCCCGAAATCTAATAGACTCCCAGACCAGGGACACCGAGAACGGTTTTAAGTTACCACTAATATCACGCCAGAAAATTTCATCCTGAGCATTATCGTTCAAACTGGGAGCATTCAATTGGGACAAATCCGTAAACCTAATAAGCCAATCTGACGGCCACCTCCAATGACCATTATGAAGATGATCATAAACCGTATCTTGTAACGAGAAACCAGAACGAGTGATAGCCCGAGTAGGAACTAACCTTTTGATAGGGCTGAATTCACACCAGTTATCAAACCACATAGAGGTAGACTTACCATTCTGAATTTTATGCCATATAAACGGCTGTATAGTATCACGAACCTGCAGGATCTTCCGCCAACCCCAACTCATATCCGCAGTGCAAGGAACATCCCAGAAGCTTCTCACATTCAATTTATATGTATGAATCCATTTCACCCATAGAGATTCCCTATGAGTGAGAATACTCCAAATATGAGAGGCTATAAGCGCAATATTAAAATCATCAAGCCGGCGAATCCCTAAACCACCCTCAGATTTTGGTTTACAAACGTTCTCCCAAGCAACTTTCGCCTTACCTTTCTTCATCTCTATTGGCACCAAAGAAAATTCCTCATAAGTTGTTCAATTTCATAAACAATACGAGAAGGAAGAATAAAGACCGAAGCCCAATTGATGTGCATAGAAGATAAAACAGAGACAACAAGTTACAACCGACCCGCAAAAGACAGAGATTTATTTTTCCAATCAGCAACCCGGTGTTGAAGTCTTTCAACAAGAACCCTACAATCTCTATATAATAAACGGGTGGAAATCAACGGAACTCCCAAATATCTAACGGGGAAGGTACCTTCTTCAAAAGGCAGAGAGTTCAAAATACCCACTTTAACCGCAGTAGGCACATTACAAAAGAAAGCAATACTCTTCGGAATACTTGGAACTAAACCCGAGACATTCTTAAATTCCTCCAAAGCCGCCATAATAACACGCGCAGAATGACCATCACCATGAGCAAATAAGAATAAATCATCTGCAAAACAAACGTTAACAATCTTTTGCGTTTCACAATGGTGATGATATTGGAACCTTTCTGCATCGGTGACTCTACGCTGCAAGATAAGAGTTAGGACTTCCATAACTAAAGTAAACAGATATGGAGACAAAGGATCACCTTGCCTCAACCCACGCTTACCATTAAACCACCCAAATATATCACCATTAATACAAATCGAATACGAGGCAGTCGACACAAAAGTCATAATCCATGAGACCATCTTGGGATGAAAGCCAAATCCAACTAAGATTACCTTTAGAAAGCCCCAATCCACCGTATCATACGCCTTTTGAATATCAATTTTAAACGCACATCTAGGGGGACCCCGACTTTTATGATAATTTCTCATAAGCTCTTGAGTCAGTAAGATATTATCAGAGATTTTACGACCCGGGACAAAAGCCGATTGATTAACACTAACCACTTTGCCAAGACCATCTTTCATGAGATTAGCAATAATTTTGCTAATACATTTATACAGAACATTACAGCACGAAATAGGCCTATAATTAGTAATTTTAGCCGGGGTAGAGACTTTAGGGATCAAAGCAATAATGGTATGATTAAGCTCTTTAAGAAGCTTACCAAAAGAGAAGAAATCCCTAATTGCACAAGTAACATCATTACCAACCACATCCTAAGCTTTCTTAAAGAAAGCAGCAGTATAACCATCAGGACCCGAGGCTTTATCATTCCCTATCGAAAACATAGCATCCTTAATCTCATTATTAGTCACATCACGCACGATATAATCAGCCACCTGGGATCCTAGGACACTCGAGAATAAAGCCTGAGTATCAAGATTAATCGTATGACCTTTCATTCCAAGGAAATGCTCATAATGATTCACAAAAGCCCCGTCAACAGCATGACCTTCAAAGAGCACATTAGATGCATCCTGAACCATATCAATAGGATTACGAGCACACTTACTCTTGACAAGCTTATGGAAATAAGCCGAGTTAGAGTCACCAACCCGAAGCCACTCAATCTTCGACTTTTGCTTCAAAAACCTTTCCTCATCCAAAAGAGCATTATTAAAAGCCGACAAATAAAAAGCCTACTCTTCACATAACAAGGGACATGACGAATTTTTGTCCAAGGCTTTTTGAACTTCATCCAGCTCTACACGAAGCTTATTCACACGATTATGAAGATTACCTTGATCCTTTAATAGCTTACGAAAAGAAGGCTTAAGATATTTAAGACGTTTAACCACACGAAACATGGGACACCCTTCACTCAGCTGCTTCCAACCATTCTCAACCACTCTATGAAAACCTGCTTTATACACAAGAAAGTTAGAGAATTTAAACGGTTTCGGTTTAGATCTACTAACCTTAGGAAGACGAAGCACACACAGAGAATGATCCGAAATACGATAAGGCTGTAAAATGGCAAACGATCCTGGGAAAATATCATTGAACTTTAAATTGCCCATAATACGATCAATTTTCTTAAGAATACCCGAAGATCCTCTTGGTTTTTGATTCCAAGTAAAATGAAGACCCGTGCTATCAACATCCATCACCTCAATATTGTGAACACAATCTTCAAACTCACGCATGACAATATTTGGTACATAGCTACCACATGAGTGATCCTCCAAGGTAAGAGCAGCATTAAAATCCCCAAGCAGCACCCATGGTTTACCGCACATGAACCGAGCATGAACATCCAGATTACTCCATAGGGATGGACGAGCAACATAAGAATTCTCTGCATAAACAAAAGAACAAAAAAGAGCTTTGTTGTCCTCTTTAATATTAACCTGAACATGCATAACTTGGTTAGTTTGAGCAAGAATCATGACATCCACAATCTCATCATTCCAACCAAGAATGATACGAGAACCCTTATCACAAAGATTACCGTTAGACGTCCATTTCCACCTATGACACACTTTACTACAAGTCCGATAGACACTCGACACATCAACATGGGACTCAAGAATAGCACACACACTCAAGTTATTATCATGAATAACCTGACGAACCTCTCTTTGTTTAGGGGAGCGATTCAACCCCCTAATATTCCAAGAAGCAATACTAAACATGAGGAACCGTGAATGCAGGAGTGCTTGCCCCCGTTTTTATGTCACTCAAGTAAGTACTAGTTTCATCATAAACATTCTCGACCTCCTCATCATCATCACTAGCTAAAGAACCATGGACAACCTTTGTACCAAACCCATCACCCGGATGATCACACCTAGGGAGCTCGTGGGTTTCATGCACCAAAGAGTTAAACGAGTTAGACGTAGGAATCTTAGAGGTACTAGCCACATCCGTAGATGTCAATGCCACCACTAAAGTCTCCTTCCCAGTATCCGATTTTGCAGTATTCATTAAAGGCTTGTTAACTTTAGGACGATATTGAAATTTAGAGACATTAGGCTTCCTAAATCGAGGGCCTCCAGTAGGTTGCAAATCCTGAATATTCTTTCCAGTACGATGTTTTTTAGTCACCAGTTGAAATCCATCATTACTTGTAGCCGTAGTATTAGGCTTAACCTCCTTATTCCGTGTACATGTTTCATGAGAATGGCCAAACAATTTACACATAGCACACCGCGGCGGTTTCCACTCATACTCAACCTGAATAGTCTCCTTTGTATATCCCGACCCATTTAACAAAGGAATGGCCACAATAAGACTATCTTTTAAATCAGCTTCAGCACTGATCTCAATCAAAGCACGAGCAAAATTATTTCGACCCCAAGATTCCTCACACATTTTGCTAGTGAACGAATCCAACATCTTAGGAGTACCAAGCTTAGTAGCAATAAGACTCAACCCATCAGTCGTGAAAGCTGCCATAGGAACATCATATAACTTCACCCACACCGGGACTCTAGTAAGATCCTCCTTAAGCAAACTAGTGTTTAACGTCCATTCTTTAAGAATTATGGGAATATTCCAGATCATCCAAGGACCTTTTTCCAGGACATCTTGCATACCTGTTTTTGTAGAAAACTGAAAAAAGAAGAAACCTTTTGCATTCATCATAACTTTGGTTATTCCATATTTTGACCAAACATTACGAACATAATAATCAACCACAGGAAATGCAAGTCGCTTACCAATAAAATACCCATACAAAGTATTCAAATACCTGTTACTTACCTCCTCAACCGTAGCACATGGAATAGCAATATCCGCCCCTTCACAAGCATTATCAGCTTCAAGAGTTCGAAAATGAACCTTTGGCCGAATTGGATCAGAATGCAAGGCCTGAATATATGGCACCGGCTGCTTATTCACCTCAGAACGCATACTCAAATGTGCAGCAGGTTCTGTGGACTGTAAAGAGTTAAAAACCGAGTCAGGTGATCCCATCTTCATAGGCTGATCTCTATTCAACCCAAGATCAATAGGTTTGTTCAAGCCAAACAAAGGGATATCAGCAGGTCTGGCCGTGGCATCATGAGAAATAGCATTCTCTTGGTTACCCAGGACATAATCCATTAACACAACACCATGTGGAACCTACTGACTAAACCCCAAAGTTAGCTTCTCATTCGAAACATGTTGTTCATTCGTACCCACTACCTGTTGAGAAGAATTTTTCACATCAAAATCAGCAAACGAGACCATTCGACGAGCTTTGAATGGTTTACCATCAATACATTTAATCTTATCAGCAATATTACTAATCTTTACATCATCATGCCCCTTCTCTCCCATACCCATACCTGAACCAAAAACCTAATCCACGCAAAAAACCAGGAACAAGACGTGAAAAAAGCCACCAAAAACCTTAAAGTAAAGCGCAAGTAATTCAGAATCTACATGCTTAGTGATTAAGATAACAAAATAGCAGCAAAGGAAGATACTTAATCAGCAAGTAATGGTTCTTGACAGCCACACAAACCAAATCCAACGTGAAACCCAGCAAACCTAAACTTGAAGCACACAACAAAAGTGGGACGCAAGAAAACTAATTGCAAATTCGTCCTAATCCTTAGTGATTAAGAAAACCAATTAAGGATAGATACTTAAGCAAAAAGTAAACTTGATCACCATAAAAAGAACGAAATCAACAAACCCTTATCAGAAACGTGAATCTTGAAACAAAAACTAGATCGAAACCATGAGAAATCATGAGAGATTGACATGCTTCATCACTAATTAATGCAAGAATCAAAACAATATAACCTGATCAGATTAGGGTGGCCTGCATGCTTCAAAAAAAAAGCCTAGGGTAGAGAGAAAAGTTCTTAAGGATGATGATCCGAACTTTGAGTATTTTTAAAAACTTTTTATTTTATATTAAAAATATAAGATTCTAATAGTTTTGAATAAAATTTTTATTAAAAAGATTAATTATAATTAAATAAAAATAAAGAAAATTCAATCATGTCATTATTATCATAAAAAACTAAATTAATTTAATCTTCCTTTATAGTTAGTAGTAATTAAATTTAGATATTATTACTAATATTTATTATTATTTTATTATTATTATTATAATTTTATTATTATTATTATGATAAGAAAACCAATATAACTGTATCATGCAATGACTAAAGTACCCCTCCTTTAAATTTTTCCAAAAAGTAAATAAAGTAAAAATAAATTATATTCTGTTTTTAGTTCGTGAGGGATTATCTTCATTTTCTTTGTTCATTTGAAATTTGTAAATCATAAAATGCCTTCAAACCTTAACCCATTCAAGGTTCCTTTTCTTCTACTTTTTTATTCTTCTTATAATAATAAATAATAAAATAATAATAATAATAATTGAATAATGGAACTACCTGTATATCTATACTAATATATAATGCATTTAGCATTTTATCTTAAAAATCAATTCAAACATGAGAAATAACTACATTGCCCTACCTAATTAATACAATAGTTTAATTATTTCAACAATTTTACTTTCATTAATAATATACTAGTATAGTACTATTATCTAATCTAATAGTATATGGTACATATAAATCAAATTCCAATCTATTATCTTATATACATAAATAATCAACATAAAATTTATAGAAGTATACACTTAATCAAATATTTTATTTTTACCGTCGCATTGTACGGGTACGATGTTAATTTTGTTAAACTATATGTGTGTTTTATTTGCCACAATAACATTTTCTGTAAGTAATTTATTTAGAAATTATATCGTTATTTATTATTGTCGAGGTGTAGTTACTGCTTTATTGATGATCAAATAATGAGCTATAAGCATGTCGTTATCTGCTACTTGATCAGCACATGCTAAAAATGATCCTTTGGAATGCACATGTCAGCTGCCCCATCCATTTATGATATGTTATTCATTCAAAATAATACCAACGACTTGAAATAATGTATTTAATTAATATTTAGTACAAGTTATTTTTGATGATGTAAGTCAAAGTCAATGACTTCATTAATATTTGTTGAAATGTTACGGAGTATTTTTTTAACGTACCGTCGCCAAGACTTTAATAATTAACACGTGTACAATTTTTATATTCACATTAGTATATTTGTTTATCTTAAAAAAGTAATTTTCGACATTTGATCATACTAATTATAGATCAGTGGTTATTGTATTTATTAAAATTCAATCCTATTAGATGTACGAACAAATACGATATAACTAGTTGTGCAAACATTATATTACTTGTACCATCTTAGTATGTTTCTTTATTGGTTGATATGAAAAGAAATATAAATATAAATAAATAAAAATACCTGAATGTGTTAATTTCAATATTGAGAAGATGTTTAGATCTGAAGTGTATATATATATATATTTATTAATAACTAAATTAGATATTAATGTGTTTATGTGGATTCAATCATACACAGTTAGGTATGTAAAATTTGAGATGTCAAGCATACAATTTTTTTAGATTTTTTTCAATATATACACTGTTGATGTGTTTTTGCATATAATTGATTTACTAAAAAATCTTATGTGAAATTTTTTTTTAATTTCATAATTAATAAAATCAATTAAATAAATTAATGACCATTATTAATTGATATTGTTTTTTCATTCTTAAAATTAATAACCATGATTAAATAAGTTAATGACTATCATCAATTATTATTGTTTTTTTCATTATTTGAATCAATTGTATCAATAGCTTTTAGTATATTAGTTAACTGCCCATTTTTTCATATTTTATACATAACACATAGTTAACTGCATGATTAAATTGTAAGTTGATTAACACATAAACTTTAATAACTACATACATTTTACCCAATAAATAAACAAGGTCATATTGTCATACATCGCACGGGTTTTAGCACTAGTATATATATATATATATATGAGATTGGTTCATGTAGAAATGGTGTACTTGTTGAAAAGTAAGAGAAGTCAATTACTATTTGACACATGTCATCTTTCTATTAATTGATTATAACTCTCAATTTGCATAAGATATGTTTTCTCCTCCTCCACAATAAAAATTCTCATTTTCAACCACCATATCTTCTTCTCCGTAACATGTGAACCACATCTCCACATATATGTATAACCATTTTTGAAAAAGAAGAATAATCAAGAAAATTTGAAAAAAAAAATCACAAAATAAAATTTGATTTAATTATATTCAACAATTTTCAATGTATAATTTATACATCTTATCATACTTTTTAATTTCTTCATATTTATTTCTCAAAATTTTAAACATTACATTTATATTTTAGAGTGCACATAAGATGTTCGATAAATTATCTACCTGAATTTGTATTTACAAATAGACAATTTGATAAAAAAAAAAATTCATAAATACAGTGCACAACATCAAACTCTTATTTAATAAAAACAAAAGAAAAGGTAAGTCTAAAAGTTTAGCGAGCTCGTGTGTGTTACTATATGAAAATATCACACATGATGATATAAAAGTACAATATAACTACATGAACAATGGTATTGAAAAGGTGAGGTGCAAAAATGATCACTTCATTCGTTAATGTAGAAATAGTTTCATTTTTAGGGTGTGTTTGAAAAAACTAGTTCATAGCTAGTACTAGAAGCTAGAAGTCAGAGCTCATATTTGAAGCTAGCAGCTTGAGCTGAACTTGTTTTTACAAGCGTTTGATAAAACTAGCTGATAAATTATGACACCTATATGTTTTTAGTAGTATAAAGTAACTAGTTTTATTAATTATTTATGTTTACCTTTTAAGATTTTAGGCTAAATTCAAGTATATTTGGAATTAGGTGATAATAGAGGAGGTTTCACAGATAAGACAGCTTTATCATGAATTTTAATCAATACCGGAGTTTAGCTCATTGTCCATGACATGTGCATGCCGAGTGGATGGATAAGTATTGAAGAATTTTGGATTCAATGAACTTGCTTTGAAGATAAAATAAAAAAAATTATTCAACCGATTTGAAAAGTCAAGATAGAGTTTATAGATGTTTATGTTCTTGCAATTAAGCTAAAATGTGACTGCATTCAATGGGATAATATTGAATAAAGAGTTTGACTTCAACTAGTTGAGCGAGAAGGTCGCACCCGCCAAGCTCTATATAAACATGACCGGATCTGACTTATAAAGATACAAATTTTGACCTTGGAAAACCTCCATTTTTAAGGTTTTATTTTCTCTCTACAAATTCTTGAATAACGTATTGATTGGATCAAGACTTGTCAAGTGAAGATTTATATGTTATTCATACTGTTTGCAATTGCCTTCATTATAATGTTTTTATTCATATTGATATTTAGTTTAGTTTTAAGGGAAATTTTCATAAAAAGGGAATGTGATTTACCAAAATGCTCGGTAAAGAGATTCTGAAATTAGGTTGCACAATTATAGGGTTACGAGTTTCATTTTGTTACAAAAATGGGAATGTACAACCAGGATCGTGAAATGATGTTGAACTAACCAGTTACATTCTTGCATATGTGTTAAAAGTGTTACATTGATGTTTAGATGTACCTTGACATGGATTAAGTAAGTTAAATAATCGAATTACAAGGCATAACGTATGAAATTACTGGTTTGTACATAAGAAATTAGTGCAATGTCATTAAATGAATCCTCCTAGTGTGTGCAACTTAATTTTTATGATCTCTTTATTGAGCATTTTGGTAAATCACATTCCCCTTTTATGAAATTTGCGGTAGTTTTAATTCCATTATGGGCTAATTTGTTTGTATTCATCTGATGATTGAAATTATGTATAATTAACTCTTTTTTATTGTTTATATGAACGATTGATTTTCAAAATAATACTTGCATGTTTTTTTAAAATTTTAGTTGTTATAGCTATTGTTAAGAACTTGTCACATATAAACAAGTGATTTATGGATGATTATTATAATTAATTGATTTTGGTAAGTAATAATGTTAATATCAATTATTATTTTGTTAGAGTTTTATTTAATAAATATTCATTTCACAATCCGGAGATATGCACTCGCTAAGTGACTTGCTATCACTCGTCGAGCTTCTGTTGAATAATTAGTGACATATTGTCTAATTGGTTCTTGATATAGAATTATTTGTTAGGGAATATTAGATTAAAACAAATAAAAAGGAGGTCATTACCTATTAGATTATTTATATATAAACCTATAATCAATTGTTTCATGTAAATATTACTAGTCAATTATATATATGTGGATTGATTATGTATAAACACCTTTTATTAATATTGTTTACAACATACCTTTATATTTCTAATTAAGTGACTCTAATTCCCGTGAGAAATATACTCTGTAAATTGCTACTTTACTATATTACATACACGATCATGTGCTATTGCCTATTAAATATGTGTTTTAAACTGTTAGTTGTTCTTATAATTTATTACTTGTAGTCCACACACATCACTAGCTTAAAGATGTAAAGTGATATAAAAAGACAAAAAGTGCATGATAAATAATGATATAAGGGTAATTTATGTACTTTCTCTTTTCATAAGCTTGAAACTTCTTTTTAAAAGCTACTACAAGTAAAAAAAAAAATCGAGAGCTTATTTTTTCAATAAGTTGTTTTAGTTTTGTCTACCAAACAATGTTAAAAGCTTGAGCTTACAGAAAAAATAAGTTTAAGTTCCCATAAGCTATAACAAGTTCACGTGCCAAACACACTCCTAGTATTACTATAAAGTTATATTAGTGGTAACACAAGCCATCCCTACAATTGCATTTTTTGACAAGGGAATCCTTATAACCGATGATGTTAAATTTGATTCTTTAAGTCTAAGCACTTGCGTACTATGTGATGGCATTATATGTCAGAACACACAAAATAACATGTCCAGAATTCTTAAATAAAGATGAAGACATCTAGAAGATTCTGATTGATTGAAGAGGTTACAAGGAAGATGAATGTTCTCATATAAATATTGGCTTCATCAATGAAGTTAAATGTGTGAATTCTGTGACAACCCTCGAAAATCGGTACTTTCTGTGCACCTTAAAATCATGCATTCTTATGCTAATTCCCTTTAATGAAATCAAACGTGATTTAAACTGAGATAAGTCTAGCACACGCCCACATTGCACATTTTGGTGCACACCATTTTAATGCATAGTGCATTACATTTAAGTAATTATTGAGAATTGCACAATATAAATCGGATGATTCCGAGAAACACGAGCGTTAGTGGTAAACGTTTCCTAAATAACGTGAAGCTAATTAATACTGGCTACTTACCTATACTATTGTGATAGAACTTAAGACTCAACTTTTCAAAAGGTTATACCTAGCTTATGCAATTCAAATTCAACACAACGAAGAAAGATAATACGAGATTCACTAAACAAAATGCCAATTACTTACGAATGAATTGGATTGTACTAACCATGTTGCAACCTACTTTAATCTCCCTAATAAACCTTGCTAGTACCTAAACACCAAGTTTTGGATCTAAGTAGCTCAAGCATGTCAAAATAATTCTAAGCTAGCAAGCTAGCATGTCACCAAAAGCCAAGATGCTATTCTTGTCTACGTTGCCTTCTATGTCCACCTCCTTGCTTTTTGCTAAAATTAACCACCTACTTACTAGCTAGCTTAAAAACAAGGAAACTAAACCAAGCAAGTAAGCATATAGCTCTAATTAAACCAAGCAAGCTAGCACATAGCTCTAATTAAATCCAAGCAAGCTAGCTTGCATGTCAATTAATTCAAAGTGCAGATTTTATTTCCTTCTTTTCCTTCTTGTCTACGTAGCTCCTTCCCTAACTCAATTAAAAGAACTTAGATTGTCCTCCTTGCTTACTTGCTTATCAGTTACTCACTTACTTGCTTGCTTGCTTGCTTGAAATTAAATCAAGCAAGAAGGCTACTTGATCATGAAAGTCAATGGCCAGATTTTCATTTCTTTCTCTTCAAACTTCTTGAGTACGCTTCCATGTTCCAAACCACCTCTCAACCACACATTTGCCTCCTCCTTAGCAACTTGCTTGATGGGACCAAACACCTCCCATCACCCCTCCCCCACTTGCCTTGCACTTATGTGTCTAGATACTTGCAAGAATACACCCATACGTACAATTCATATTTCACCTTTTCAAATCTGCATTTCCCCTTTTCTCTCTCAACTTTCAACCATCTCCTTCATCATCTTCATCTTCTTCAAGAACAACCACCACAAACCACCACAGAACCACCATCAAACCACCATGAACCACCACTTTTATACACCATTTTTCACCATCATTTAAGCTCTAGTTCAAACACCTAATGGAAAGCTAGAAGATTTGGGTATCTAAAAGGAGATTTGGGTTGAATATTTCAAGTTCTTTTCTCTTCTTTCTCACCATTCCATCCTAAAGCATTGTAAGGAAATCCTCCCTTTTGATCTTGTCATTTCCTACATTATGAATGTCTAGATGCTAGAGGTTCACTCTTGAGTTTAAATCAACAAAACGTATGTTAAAACAAGTTAAAATGTGTTCAAAATGACCAAGAACTAAATGGTGATAAAATGAGTACCAACATGTTTGATTTGATAATGCTTGTGTACTAGGAAATGTTTTAGGTATCTTAACATGAAAATGGTAAAAGGGTTGGTTAAACATTTGATGTTGAGAACATATGTATAAAGAGATGATTTGGAAAGTGTTAAAACCATGTTGAAATTCAAACAAGACTTTAAAATGAGTAACGAAACCCTCGAATATCTTATTTTGACTAAAGACATGTTTAAATATGGAAAGATAGCTAAAAGGTGTGTGAAATTTAGGTTTAAATTAGGTTAAAAAGGTCAAAAATTCGTTTTTTAACATATTCCCGGCGGGAGATTGAGTTTCCGGCGGGAGATATCCCCGTGACAAATTTCTGTGACAAATTTCCCGTTTAAGGCACTTTTTCCCGGCGAGAGGGTTACTTCCCGGCGGGAAATATTGTTTTTCAGCATTTGATGTCTCCTTGAAAGTTGTAGCCCTTTGAGTTACGAAAATTTGGACATTTGATTCACCTCAGTCGGAGTTTGTATGAGAGATTTATAGCCAAAACCGTGGAGCCTCGCCGAAATTACAATACTTTTTGTTTTTGATATTTTCTTCAACGTTTTCACTCGTTTTCTCTCGCATCCATTTCTAACGATAGTAAACACATTTAAAGCATATTAAGTACCAAAATATCATTTAACTAATTATGATTTCAGATAAAACGAAAGATACTACGAGGGACTAAACACGAAAATAATTGAGTAATGGTTTTCAATCTTAAATGAATAAAGGGACTTATTCAACTTCACGTTTTGAACAAACGTTAACGAAAACTATTGAATGAATTGAAAGGTGCGTTTTCACGCTCAATATATGTTTTGAAAGTATAAACCTATAACGTACACTTTAATAGCAAAGTAACTATGTTTTCGAGAAACACACACGTATACATACAAAACTATCACCAACGGATTGTACATACGTTCGAATGGCAAGTAATGATCCTAATAGTTGAGTGAACAACTAGCATAGACGGGCCGATAGAGCCGTCTACTTATATAATTATCCTCATGCGTTTAGGGAGCTAGGAGGCTGTTTTCCATTTGGGCAAATGATACTTTTAAACGCTAGCACTCTTACTCACCAGGTGAGTTCGTAGCCTCTCTTTTACTGTTTTTACTGCTTTATAAATTGGGGTGAAAAACATATGAACTGTTTTGTAAAACATGACAACGAATCTTTGTACGATCCTAAGTTAACATGATGTAGTGCATTGAAGTCCTCTTGCTTGCACAATATAACCATTAGCTAGATGACGCTAGCCACGTGGATATACGGATAGTACTATCGGGTTGACTACCTACCACTGTTATTGTTAGTCGTGCTAACTGTCGACGTTGTTTCGAAATAAGGATCGTATATCTAGTTTTTCGAGAGGCATAAGCAAGTAATGGAAGTCGTGGATTGGTTATAGGCTTAGGGATCGATACTTTAACTCGTAGGACCTAGCTAGTCTGCGGGGGATCATCGTTATGAATGATTTGATTGGTAATAAACTGTTTGATTTATAATGAATTTATACCATTGGTTGTATACGATATTGCAAAGGTTTATGCTTTCAAGCGATTGATTTATACAAGTAAAAGTTTATTGATAGAGTCATAAACCTGTAAATTCACTCAACAATTTTGTTGACGATTTATAAATATGTTTTTCAGGGAATTAGCCACTAAGTAAGAATCATGCATGCATATTGGGACCCACACTCATCACGAAGCATAGGATGCCATTTCATTTGAAATCATTGAACTTATTTAATATGACTAAATGTTAGTTATATCATTTTATTAAACAATTATCGTTCTGGTGAACGCGATAACCTTGTAACTGTTACTTTGACATTATATGGCATCCTAAATATATATGTTTGCAATAATCATACGCTTATTGATTGATCGCGTCACTCCCCCTAGCTTCCGCATTTACTAAAAGTTACGTGATTTTATCGGGGTGTGACAGATTCAGAGTAAAATAATATATGTTCTTATACTAACCTACAAATTAACTTATATATCTCAAAGATCAAAAGAAAAAGAATTTTATTCACCCCTCTACAACTTTTGTTGTTAGTTTAGGACTAACAGTTGACCAATTTTGTATGTTATGGTTAATTGTTTATAGTAATAAAAATCGAACATTTTCACCAGCTAAGTGTGCGTATTTTCCAATTTCATATTCAAATAAAATGTCAACAGTTGATTAGTGCACAACATTTACCATTCACATGTGCAAGTACCAAAAACCATAAAGCAAAACAACTACATATTGGATATTGCAATAAACTGTCAACAATTACATACCAAATTGAAATTACATTACCATAACCATTAAATCGAAATACTTGTCATTGCATAACCAAACAAACCATTAACGTAGCCACCAGCTGTAATTTCAACATACCAAATTAACCAAAACAACGTAAGTAACAAAGTAGCAGACTAGCAGTACCATTACACCGATAAACATCAAAAGTCATGATACCAACACTTTCACTTCCTGTCCAGACCCTTAAATGTTTCAGGCAAATCTTCTCTGACCTTGACTTGTAGTTTGACTTATACTAACACCTAACTTGCACCTTGACTTGTACCAACACCTTGACTTTCTTTTTGACTTGCACTTTGACTTGCAAATACATTCCTTCCGCCTTTAGTCCTCTGCCCCTCCTTTGACATGCAGGCACACCAGTACAACTTCTTGAGTTGTAACCCATCCATTTGCACTTACTACACGTGTTATAAGCTCTCACATGTCTTTACAGTTTTCCAACAGTTACAAATTGAGTTTCTTTGACTTGTATTTCACCAGTAGACCTTCTTCCTCTAACCCTTTGGCCTCCCAATAAGTGTGTGATGTAAATTAACATGGCAAGAGCTTTGTTGGAAATGGACCCTTCCTCCACACGTGCTGGCCATTCAATGGGTTAATCTTGATAACAGACACTTCTTGCCAAGTCTGCAATCTGTACCCAATTTTTGGGAATGCTCACTGCCATTCCATCTTTTGTCATATCCCAAAGGGTTGCAACAACATGTTTACATGAGTCTACCTTCTACATGTGCATTTCTTCTCACTAATATCAACCGCACATTGATCATTTCATGTACCCTTGCACTCACACTTATGTCCACCATTCCATTCAACAACATATTTTCTAGCTTCTTTTTTAATTTCATCAAGAATTAAGGTAGTAACGGGTGTTAAAGGGCCATCATACCTATTAATAACCTTTTACATAGCTACAGTCCTTTTCATCAAATACTTTCTTATATACTCAAGACATATTATGATAAGATGTTTCCTACCATCAATTAATGAAGGGTTTTTGCCTTTGGTAAAAATTGTCGTATTAAGGGTTTTGAGTAGTTATAGTGAGAGTAAATGAAGGGTTTTTCATTGTGAAATTGTATCCGACAACGGTTTTAAAAGTAGGTGGAAAGGGGGACTTAGTCAAAAGGCCAAATATGCCCTCACATGGTCTACACATGCTTGATCTGCACATATCAAATTTAACATCGTCAGCCATAAGGATGTTCCGTAACAGAAAAAGACAACTAAAGAGATCGCCTATGTTACAAAAAAGGACGGATCACGTCTAAGAAGGAAATCAAAAGAATGACCCGAGTAATTAATTTAATTTACTCTAAATAATAAGATATCAATATTGAGATGACTCATTGATGATCTTAATGTGAGGACAAAATACAAAATCATAAGCTACCTAGCTTAAAATAAAAAATAGGAGTTTATGTAATTTAAATAATATTAATGAAAAATATATTACTTTCTTATTCAAATATAATCTACCCTTATTTACAATTCAAAATATCGTCATAATTAGATTATTGCCGGCACCTTTTGATTATTACTGCAACGGATAATCGGATATTCATTTCAACATTGAAATAGTCAAATATCTTTAAACAACTAAAGTTAGATATTTTCAACGTCAATGAATGGTTCATATGAGAATATTGACTATAGTAGTGTTATAACCTTAAAAATACTTCATCATTTCAAATAACTTCGTTGGGGTCTTCATATATCAAAATAGTTCTTTGAGTACCCAAAAGGTGTAGTGAAATTTTATATGTTCGAAAGAAAGTTTGTTCATGAACGGACTTGTGTCAAAATTAAAGTAACTTTTGTTGATGTAATGAGCATGGCCGGTCTGTTAATTTTGACGGCTCTGTTTGAAAGATAGAAATGTGGTCCAAATTCTTTTTTCTATATAAAGAAAATTCATTAAAACTACGATAAATCGATCATTGTTATAAAAATAATCAAAATAAAAAAACTATAGTACAATAGATCTGCTGAAAGTTTATGTTTCATTTTATATTAATTGATATATATTAAATATGTTAACATATATTATATATATATATATTGGTTAAATTTCGGGCCTTATTTTTTTAGGGCGCTGTGCGATCGCATACCATGTATACTCTCAAATGCGGCTATGGAACGAGAGAGGTAAACTTTTTAACATATGTATTCGTTGATGAATATCTCATTAAATAATATGAGTAAAAATGGTTGTTTTTCTCATTTCTTTATGTTGTGTTACTTTCATATAAATCTTTCCTCATGTAACATAATTATTTATATATTACTTTATTTTGTATAATTTTTACTTGTTTTTTAAACATTTTTCAAGATTCTTTTCTCATTACCTTTTTAACTTTTCATTTGTCGTCTTCGACTTCAACCATCCCACCATCCTACGACCAATAAGATTTGGGACTTTTTGGAATATGGTTTTCTAGTAACATGTTTTTACTATATTATAAGTTAGTAAAAAGTTAGGTTGAAGGTCAAAGACTCGAATCTACGAATAATGAATGAAAGTAAACGAAAAAGTAAATCGTTCAAAGTTGAATATGTGATATGGCATCACGTCAACCATCTAGGAGGTTGGAAACACGTTGAATAAGTAAAGTAGATAATATTGTTGTACTTCCATCAAAGTCATCTTAGATTGAAACAAAACTTGGAAAGAGATCGAGGACTATAATTCTTATTAATATTTTAATTAAAAATTAAAATATTCTTTAAATAAAATCCAAATAAAGAAGTTTATTTGCAAAACAATTAAAAAAGAATTCTAGGTCATGAGGGTGGAATTCAGGCTTAATTAAGAAGCATCTTTTGTACGTTCCACTTTAGATATATTGACTACTACGTCTTCTTTTTCTAAGTTTAATTTCTCTATCAAACGACAAAACTTACATTACTATATTTGTCTAAAAGAATTATCCGTACCAATAACTGTTTTATCTGATTGACCCGGTGAATAATGTCATAGTAATTTCACTATTTAAAATACACCATTATAAAAGGTTAAACATAAGGTGTTTTTGGCAAACGAGCTTATAATAGCTAATAAAAACTCAAAATTACTTTTACTGTAAGTTTAAATTTTTATTATTATGTCATAGACAAAATTTAAAGAGTTTATTGAAAATATAAACTATTTAAAAGAACTACTCGAAGTAATTTTTAAAAATAAATTAGAAAAATTATGAAATTAAAAATTACAAAAGTACTCCTTACTAATAAGTTATAACTTTCAACTTTAAATATAAATTTTAGTTATAAGCTTTCAATTTCAACTGTTAATTACTAGCTAATTTTACCGAAGACACTATATGTATATGTATCTATGTATATATATACACATATATATCCATCGGATTCCACATCTCTTTGGGTTCAGCCCAAAAGACAAACCACTTTCCTGGCCCAAGCATCCATACCCAAATATCCTTTTTCTTTTGCTAACGTCACCCCTCACCTATTTTCCCTCTGCAATTCAAACATATAAATATTAAATTCCATTTCTATCCCTACTGATTCCATTAGACACAAAATGAAGACACTCCATATGTATGTATGGGTAGACATATCTGAGTAATGGAGTGCCTGCCATTCTACATTTCTACCAGCAGATTCACCAAAGGCCAATAAAATGGACCAAATTATTGGCCCAACTTACAATACAATTAAACAATAAACAAGATAAATGGAAAGGAAGACTTATTCTTATTTGTATATAAAACCATGTCAAACGCAAAGGTCAGGGACCAAGAAAAAAGGCAGATCACTTTTCTATTACTTCATAGATTTCATGCTATGGACTAATATTATTCAGCATCACAATTCTTCATAATTCCAAGAGAATAAGAAACTTCCTTATACTAGAAGTGATTCCAGATTTAATTATCCGTATCAACATGTCACAACAATATAATCATACCCTCACGTCTATCTACTGATTCATATAATTGTTCGGTTCCAGTCATGGATATGTGGCGTAAAACAGTATCTATCTATGTATAGTGCGTGTTACCAAAAAGGGAATCGCCACCCGATACAATAGTCCTCCTCCAAACATTCAATTATACCCATTCTCGTGAGTGATACCAATAAGCAAGTCCACAAGTACGGTCCACACTCTCGTCTTGTGATTTGACGTATCATCACTGAGAGATAGAGGTGTACTTGCATTGACCCTTCCATTATCTCTGTTTTTGCCCTAATTACACCCCGCCAGGCTGCCACCACTCCAATCATCAGCTTCACTTCAAATTAATTCACACAGTACTGTGTGTTTTCACTTTGCACGCACAAATCACCGGCACCGTAGACCGCTGATAGCCGCCGGCGATTATCATCATTATCAACGATGGAACCTCAACTCCAGCAAGCACAATTGGTGGCAATTTTCGGTGCAGATTCTACTTAATTTGAAACACTAATTTCACACTTACAAATGAACAACGATCGCAAGCTGAGATTAAATTCAAATTGTGTAAACAAACGGATCCTAATACGCCTGTGATTATATTCAGCAATTCTTTTACGGGAACAGTTGACTCAGGATGACTCGTTGATGTGGAACTTGTTATTTCCGGTAACTCAGTCTTCGCTTAAATTGATTTTGTTAAATTGCGTGCAAAATGAGGAAGCGAAAACGATAACTACGAAGTTATGTGATACGGTTTCGGAGTTAGCTTCCATTATTTTAATTGATAATGGTTGGCCGGAGCTTTTGCCATTTATGTTTCAGTGTGTTTCGTTGAATTCTGTTAAGCTTCAGGAATATGCTTTTTGGATATTTGCTCAGTTGAGTCAGTATGTAGGGGAGAGTTTAATTCCATGTAATACGCATCTTCATGGAGTGTTATTTAGTGTTTGACTACTTCTGCTAGTGCAGATATTAGGATTGCTGCTTTGAGTGATGTGATTAATTTTATTCAGAGTTTTGAATAGTAGTGATATAAATAGGTTTCAAGATTTGCTTCCGGCTATGATGAGGCGTTGACGAAGCGCAGGCCCGGCCTTGAGCATGGGCGGATCGTGCGACCGCTCGGGGCATCAAATCGGTAAGGGGCAACATATTTTTAGTGGTTATTCTTTCGTACTAGGTTCATTAGGAGTCGGCTGCAGCTGTTGCAACCTGCAACTCAGCAAGTATTTGAGGAGGAAGACGACCACGAGAAAAAAGAATAAGTCATGGGCTTAATTTAATTTGGCCCAAGTTGAAGTACAAAGCCCATTATACTAACAAATAAATATGAGATGCCATCTGTATATTGTTGTCATTCACAGGAAGCCAAGAAGTATATCAAGCCCAATTATTAGGCCCATTTTCCAATTAAACTAATTGCTTTAGATATCTAGCCCAATAATTATATTAAATTGGATGTCGTTTGTGGCATGCCGCATGCCCAATTTTGATCAGGTGATATTTTTCCATACTTGTTACTTTTTACGTGAATATTATTTGATTTTACTATAAATTATCATATTTCCACGTAAACAACTCTCAAGGTTTACTAATTGTCTTCTTGTTTCTTTGGGGTCTCCTTGTATGTGCTTGTAGTGTGTTCATTTCTTTCTTTCTGGAATTCTTTACTTCATCGGAAAAGGAGAATGCATTTCCTCCTTTTAACAGCCGCCACAAACAACCACATTCCCATCTTTATTCTTTTTATATTAATGTATTAGTCCTTAAAAGAAAACCCTACCTAGCTCTATTGCAATATGTCATTCACTTTGTGGTATTATTACAATGTGTGCCATTCTAATTAAACTTGTAGTCTTTGACATGCCAAACACACCATTTAATCTAAATGAATATGTTAAATAAATTTAAAAACATCAAATAACTTTTATATAAGAACTTTTCATAACTTTAAAAAAATTGGGGTGTTACACTCTACAAATCCAAGAGTATGTAACTGATCAACATAAACATGTAATTTTCTAAAATCCACCAATCTGTAATCAACGCTAATTCTGTTTTGATATATATATATATATATATATGTGTGTGTGTGTGTGTGTGTGTGTGTGACAACTCAAGATTAAGCTATTAGGAATCCTTTGATGCACATAATTCTCCTTCAATATGTACAATAATTCATATTGCCTGTTGAGCCTTGCTTGTAATCTCTTATCCTTTTCAAATTGTTGTTCATTCTGTTGTGCCATTTTTAGATATTCTTCTATAGATATACCAAGCTCTGTAGCAACTTCATTAAGTACATTTTGAATAACTTCAATCGTTATATATTGTTCTTGATGAGGCTTTTTATACCAGATTTTCTAGCCATAACTACTCCTCTTTCTTTTTCTTAAAGTTTAACAAGTTAGGATCAATGGTTCTTTTTCTTGATATGAAGTTTGTTCTTGAGTTTGGTATTTGATGGATTCATCAGTCTTTGCATCTCCAGACTAAGACATAGATTAGGATTTTGATCCAGACTATTTGCGTTCGTGAATAACTCTGGAAATGAGATCATTATCAAATTCTTCTTCTTCAATTTCTAAACCAGGATAATCACCTATCGTTTCATCATCATCTACATCATCTTCACTTTCTCTAAATCAGATAGACTTTTGCATCCTTAAAAAATCTTTACAGTTTTTCCTTTCTTCTTCATCTATGATTCACCAATCTGTATACTCTGTCTATAAGTGAACTTAACTTCATTTGTAGGTTTATCCCCCTCAGTTTGTTCATCATTATTAAATCCCCCCCCCCCCCAACAGTCCATTACTGCTCCTGCATTTATTCACCATCTTTATCCTTAGACTCAGTGATGTAATATTTTGATTTCTTTTGCTTTTTACCTTCAAACTGAGCATGAGCAGAAGTACCGGCATCACTATAATCACTTCTCTATCATCAAACTTGGATTTGATTCACCAATCTGTTTTCTCCGTCTAGAAGTAAAATCGATTGTTACCACAATGCTAGGGTTTAATAATCTCCTTGTAGAATGTTTATTGTGTGGTAAAGGAAAGAGGGAAACAAACAAGTTTAAATAGATATTTGATTCGTTGATTATTTGGAACCATCATTAGTTTTGTTAAAGATTTTGTTAAAAACATAATTTCAACGTTTTAAACCAACTTCTAATGTTATCCGATAACGCAATTAATTAACATGTATTTGGATACTCGATTATTTTTGCAGAGTCGATGAGATTTATACATTGCATGTGGCTATAGTACAATCAACTTGAACAAGTAATACCAAAAGTTTAAAAAAACTTAACCGAAGAAAATAAAAAATCTATTCAGTATATTTTTTACTTTATGAAACTAACAAGAAAAATAAAATAAAAAACCTTGTAGTTTACAAAATTATACAAAATGATCTTAGTCTGTGAGATTTGGGAGTCTATGATACGTCTTAGTCTGTATGATGTAAGATAGACTCCAACTGAACATAATGCAGAAACACTTAGTTTCATCTTTTTGCTTAGAGATTGAGCATCTCTAGCTGACCTAACAGATAGTAATAGTGATCTTCACTCAATGGTTTGGTGAAGATATTTGCTAGTTGTTCATTGGTGTACACAAACCTTAGTATCATTTTACGTTTCTCTACACAATCTTTGATAAAGTGATGTCTTATCTCTATGTGTTTGGTCCTCGCGTGGAACATTGGGTTCTTAGTTATTGCTAGTTTACTTTTCTTGTCACACATGATGGGAGTTTTAGTAAATACCACATCATAGTATGCCAAATTGCTATTACATCTACACAATAACATAGCATAACAACTACCTTCTGCAACAAACTCCGCCTCTGCCTTTTCTATCGTAGTAGTGACATAGTTCTGCTTCTTGCTTGACCAACTGACAAGCTTTCCTCCAAGTAGTTGACATCCATCGGATGTGTTTTTCATGTTTAATTTGCAACCTGCATAGTCTGTATCTATAAAACCAATTAGATCAAACCCCGAGTCTTTGGGATACTAAAGACCAAGGTTAGAGTACCCTTATGGTACCCAAATATCCTTTTTAGAGCTTTAAGACGTGACTCTTTTGGATTTGCTTGATATCTATTACATAAAGTTGTGACAACCATAACATCTGGTCTTCTAGCAATTAAGTACAAAAGTGATTCAATCATACCTCTATAAGTTGTTTGACAAACAGGTTTTCAAGACTCATCTTTATGCAACTTATCAGCAGTACTATTTGAAAATCATTTATGTGTTAATTGTTACTCCCTTCGTCCTATTTGAAATGTTCTTCTTACTATTTTGATTTGTTCCAAAATCAGTGTCCACTTCATAGTTCAACAAATTAAAATAGATTTTATTGAGTAGAGAAGGTATTTGATTGGTGAATAATGCAGTTAGTGAAGATTCCTAAAACTTCATACGTTTTCAAAGTTGTCACTTTTAATGAGACCGAAGGAATATGATCTCTTGAATTTGTACATGTGGTACCTCCTCGTGACCTTGTAGAGTCAAAAATGAAAAAAGAACTAAAATAGTGAAGTTAATAAAATATTTCATTTTTTTTCTTAGGGCGAATGCCTCCTAAAAAGTAACGAAGGTGTGCAAAGGTAGGCTCAAACTAACATTCTGCTCGTGTGTGTAATGGTATAATGCTACCTAATTACGAGACCGAGTGGTTGAACAAAGACGAAAGTCAGCCATGTGTGGTTGACTTAACGACAATAACATTTGTTCAAAAAAATTCTTTTGGCAATTCTTCATTAGGTTTTTCTAAAATCACCTTTTCACAGCAACCTCTTTCTACATTTTCCATACACAGATCAAATTCCGTCTATGCAACAGTCTTTTATAGAAATAATAGTTTATTTGTTCTTGGGTGATGGGTCAACTGTGCTAATGAAGAAAATGTCGGCGGCACCTTTTTCACAAGTATAATTGAATACATTTCAATTAGGTGTAATTTCTGGATCAACGGCACCATCAGCCAAACATCGTCGCCTAAATCATGGAAGTAGCAATCTCTTAACTGAACTAATTGATCCCAACACTCATTAAAACCCCCAACATTAGCAGCATTCTTTCTTTCTAGAACATCTCGAAACTCGTCATCTTTGCCATGTACTCCCTAGTCTTCTCGTTGTTCAGAATTGTATACACCCCAATAGCCAATAATCCTGCAATTTTCCTCAAATCCGTCATTTATCTTAATAAATGCTTGTGTATTTTCTATTGCGACCCTTGGTATGTCTGGCATACATCGAAGATCACCCCACTATTTAGCAATTCTTATGAAGTTTGATCAAGTCCATGCTGCTGGCAACAATCCTTTCACTTCCAACTATGTTGCTTGAGAACAAGTTTAATCCAAATCTCAAAATGCAAAAGTGCCATTCAACTAGATATCCATGGTTATCAGAATGTGCATCGACACTCGTGAAGAATCCTTTATCTAAAATCTAAGCATGCAGGTCAATGTACAACTCAGATATCTTTAGCAATAAGAAACTAGAAGAATGTTCAAGTCTAGCTTGTAACTTCGATACTTGAATTAGACGCAAGTAAGAGATTAAAAAGTTATTGAAATTGAAATTTTCATGAAAGTTGAGAGCAATAATCCAAAAACAAGCATAACTTGTAACTTAAATGATGATATTAGAACTACGTTTGAAGGTAGTCATAGGCATTATGGTTAAAGTACAGAAACTGCATTCGACAAAACACACGTGATACAAGTCTTTCATTTATGGGGAATGAGTATAAACGATTGAAAGCCTACTTTTTTACTCATATTCACAATGGAAGGTGAAAAACTGAAAATCGATGAAATTAAGTCAAAACCGACCATAATGATGATATACTATATGCATTGAGACCAAAAGAAATACTTTCTTTCATATTACTTGGCACCTTACCCAACATAGAAAAATATAAGCACACAGTTGTTCAACAAAAAAGAGAAAAATCAAAAGACAACCATTCATTACTCCACAAAACAGCATCTCTACAGTCCAAAAGGAGTAACCACTTCAGTACTCATCATCATCACCTTCATCCTCAACTCCTTCAGCACCAACTTCTTCGTAATCTTTCTCAAGAGCTGCAAGATCTTCACGGGCTTCTGAGAACTCACCTTCCTCCATTCCCTCACCAACATACCAATGAACAAATGCCCTCTTTGAGTACATAAGGTCAAACTTATGGTCAATGCGTGAAAACACCTCGGCAACAGCTGTATTGTTGCTGATCATGCAAACAGCTCGCTGAACCTTTGCAAGATCTCCCCCTGGTACAACTGTTGGTGCCTGATAATTGATCCCACACTTGAAACCAGTTGGGCACCTGTTATCAATTCCAAATTTATCAACTTGATAGAATTCTTGTAAATGATTATATTTCAAACCATCATTCTTACAGAAGGAAATATTCCCTTGCCAAGAGTTACTGTTTTTTTGGAGTTAAGGGCCAAATACCGTGTTCTTTTTCCCTCGAATTTATTCACAATCTGTCCAAAACTGCTCATTCTTACAAGTATGGGTTTGTTTTTTCTTTTACACAAAAACAATGTTTAGGTCACAAAGAAAAAGCCAGTCACTCAAATTCATACTGATCTAGAAGTTAAACGAATTAGGGCTAACCCACGAGTGTTATCTTTTTAAATGCATAAATAAGCCTAGATCATTTTATTCAAATAAATTAATCCATTTTAAAATAAAATAACTTTTATAGTGCTATTTTGACAAAAAGTTCTAAGGGTCAAACCAAACTGACCCATTTTGACCCAAACCAACTTTGACCTGATACATAACCCACCCATTTTGCTATATCTACTTTCATGGTTTATTTACCAGTCAACAAATTGCACGGTCCGCTTAGTTTTGATTGTGGCAACAGCAGCATTGACATCTTTGGGAACGACATCTCCACGGAACATCAAGCAACAGGCCATATACTTTCCGTGCCTAGGATCACATTTAGCCATCATGCTTGCAGGCTCGAACACTGAATTCGTGATTTCAGGTACAGAGAGCTGCTCGTGGTAAGCTTTTTCAACTGAAATCACAGGTGCATATGAGGAAAGCATGAAATGGATACGAGGGTATGGCACAAGGTTGGTTTGGAACTCCGTAATATCAACGTTGATGGCTCCATCAAAACGGAGGGAAGTAGTCAAAGATGATATGACCTGAGAAATCAACCGGTTCAAGTTGGTGTAAGTAGGCCTCTCAATGTCTAGTGATCTCCTGCAGATATCATAAATCGCTTCGTTATCCAAGAGCACCGCCACGTCAGTGTGTTCAAGTAGAGCATGTGTAGAAAGAACACTGTTGTATGGTTCCACAACTGCAGTTGAGACCTACAAATCAACATATAATTCAACAGCAGTCAATAACATAATCACCTGAGAAGTCAAACACAAAATAATGGTTGCAAAAACAAAAGGTCAAACATACAAGTACTTCCAGTTCAAGAATTAGTTAATTCCACGACTGTGGCTAGCTTCTAATTATATCTCATGAATTCAATAGTACATTTTGTCGAAGAAAAACAGTTTCTAATATACAAGAAAACCATACAAAATATGTATTTCAGAACAAATGCCATTCTAACTGTCGTAACCAAGTCTTTTGAACCTTGGATAACAATATGTAAACCAATTTGCAGGTCAAATTAGGTTTCACATCCACAAGTAAGTTAATAAAAACAATGTATCCTGTTTAGCAAAATTTAGTATCTCTACTAATTGACTTTTGCTTTTCATTGTGACTATAGTCTATGGCAAAGGAAGACTGAGTGTAATAACTGCATATTGTCCCATTGAAGGTTTAGACAGTTAGAAACATCCAGATCAAGATGCAGTTATGGTACCTGAGGAGAAGGATAGATGGTAAACCCAAGCTTTGACTTCTTTCCATAGTCAACAGACAAGCGTTCCAACAACAAGGACCCAAGACCAGAACCAGTACCTCCACCAACAGCATTGAACGCCAGAAACCCTTGCAAGCCAGTGCAGTTATCTGCTAACTTTCTTACTCGATCAAGGCATAGATCAACAATCTCCTTCCCCACTGAAAGAAAGTTAAGCAATTTAAGTCAAGTCCAAACACAAGAATTTCTTTGTGTAAGTTTGATTATACTTTCATATTGCAGGATATATATATAGCGAAGAATTCTGATAGAATACCTGTATAATGACCCCTTGCAAAGTTATTTGCAGCATCTTCCTTTCCAGAAATAAGCTGCTCAGGGTGGAAGAGCTGGCGGTAGGTCCCTGTCCTTACTTCATCAATGACAGTTGGCTCAAGATCAACGAATATTGCTCTTGGCACATGCTTTCCTGCACCAGTTTCACTGAAGAACGTATTGAATGCATCATCTGCGACACCAGGTGTGGTATCACTGCAAAAGGGAAACAAAAACTTTATCAGCCACAAAATGACATCTGCATAGTGTGTAGCATCACTAAAATTATAAGTTTTGCATAAGTTCAGTTCTTAATAATTATATACCATCCCCAAATTGTGTTCTTAAGAGTTTATTTCCACACTAACTTCTTGTCAAATCTAGAATTTACCACTTTATGTCTATAAATAGATTCGTGAACAAGAAATCCTCCATGAAACTAAACACAGATGCTAGAGAAGTATGCAACGTAAAAATATATTCCCAAATTCTAAGTAAATAAACGAATATTTACTATCCTAATAATGATTGAGGGCAAAATGACAATTGGACGTATCATGTTACTGCATTACAATCAAAGTCAACCACAATTGAAAAACAGCAATTCACAGTTTCACACAATCAGTGAATGCAGGGAGACAGATCATCAAAAAAGTCAACCACAACTCAAACACAGATCCCTAACTGATCCTTTCACCAGTCAGACGCAGCCAAATCCAAACTCACGATTCAATAATCAATTAATCATCAGATCTCACATTAAAAGTTTCAGATCCATAATTCAAATCAATTCAAACCGCCTCTAATAAAAATCTTCTCCATTTCAAGTAGCAAAAACCCTAAAATCATGCCCTAACTAACACATTACAATAAAATTCAGATCTATCACGTCAAACGCAAATATCGTCAATCCTAAACACAATACAAATCATAGACCTATATATACATAATCAGAAATGTGATCTCATAGAAACTTCAATTAAAACTGCAATCGCGTTAAATTAAAAACTACAGAAACAACAAATTCACATAAAACCTAAACCAATTGAGTCAACAGCACATAAAAATACATACATATATACGTATGTATTATTGAGATTACTGAAAATAAAAAGGAAGAAGAAGAATTAAACCTAGGCATCATGCCATCGGGCTGAATGCCGTGTTCGAGGCAATAGAGTTCCCAACATGAATTACCAACTTGAATTCCGGCTTGACCTATATGTATACTAATGATTTCTCTCATTTTACTATGTGTGTGTTTTTGAGTGTGATATTAGTGTGTGTATTTCTCTCCGATCTGTTTGTTAAAGAAGAATTGTTGACCAAGATACTATGGAGGGAAATGGGGGAAATATAGTGACTGAGTCCAGTAAGATAAGATTCGAGTGCAAATTGTGGGTCCCATTCACTGCCGCCAGCCTTTCACCCGTCCCCAGCCGGCCTACTTGATTTCACCATTTTACCCCTTCTGTGGTTAGTAAGTATGCGTTTGTTTCGAAGGTTTCAAGCTCAGAATGAAAATGGGTATGGGGGTTGTATCCATCGAGAATATTTAGTTGTTAATTTATGAATTAAAAATTAAAAATCAACCTGATAGATTCATAGCTACAAAGAGCAGTAAGTTTTCTAGTTTATTATCATTTTCATTCTCATATTAATCGTCTATTAATCTTATACTCATAGTGATAGTGATCTCGTACTAGTAGTGATTTTTAATTCCAAATCAAATAAAGTCCTAATCGTCTCTTTGTTTTTGGAATTTAGTATTGTTCCAAAGTTAATGGTTTTTTATATCCATTTTTTAAATTATATTAATATTAATATATGTAACATCCAATTATTAGGTTGTTATATGCAAACGTTCTACATTATTTTCTCAAAAGCATATATCCTTGTCGGTGGGTTGTTATAAAATGAGTATACTACTATGTTCATCTATGTTTAAGTAGATATTATTAGGTGTTACATATATGGGACACACACGATATTATTAGTAATGGCGTTTCTACGAGGCTAGACCAATATAAAAAGTAACTATATCAATTAGAAGGTGACGATATTTGATTAGAATACCCTTTGACCGGTGCACGAGAGAAACTCATCAATCAAGAAATTATGCATTCAAGTCTCATTAATTTTTATTTTTAATTTTGAGCAATAAGATTCTATTAGAACTCCAAAAAGAAGCACCCGAAAGATCCATAAAGATAGGATCTAAAAGAAAAAAAATATATATATATATATATATATATGAATGATCCATAGGGAAGCTTCAATCTTGGGAGAAGGGGGAAGTAAATCTGGGCCGTCCGTTAACATTCTTTACGGGCAGTTAACATTCTTTAGGGAGAATGTTAACACTAAAGAATGTTAACTGCCCGTAAAGAATGTTAACGGACGGCCCAGATTTACTTCCCCCTTCCCTCAAGATTACCCCTTCCCCCTTGATCACTATGGCATTCCTCTGGATTCAACAATCAGATTACCCCTATATATATATATATATATAGAAAAACACAACAAGTTACTCTATGGCATTCCTCTGAATTCAACAATCAGATTGCTTAATTCGCATCTTTCCTAAAACACTTGGTTAGAATCCCTAAAAGAGAGTAATGTTGAACATAGGAAAATGTCGTCTCCTCTGAATGCTTCAGACTCCTACAATCAGATTTCCATAATGTCCATAGAGTCATGTAACAAACACCAACATTTGAGACGGTACGTGCATAAATCTATCGTGATTTGTAAATGATGTGTGAATTAGGTTGTACGATTGTGGTTAAAAAAAATTACATTAATAATACTGAAATGTTCTTAATGTAAGCAAGAAACAAAGGGTACGAATGTCATTTTACATTCAAGTAGTACTCTATTAAGTCGCAATTGCACATGGCAAACATACACATCCTCGGTGTTATATAATTTGCTAGCAAGTGGTTACTGCTCAACCAATCCTGGGTCACCCCAACCCAACTGAGGTTTAAATATCTGTCCTCAGGTTAGCCCATTGTAACCTTTTCTTTCACCTAAGTTTAAATAGATAACTAAACAAACATACTTGGTAACTTTCTTTATTACATTTTGAACCTTCAACTTTCCAGTATATACCGACGGGTTATGTTTTTAGCCTAACATTAGACAACCTTACACACTGTTAGGTGTACGAATGTTTTTTCCATAACATTACATTACATTACATTGATGTTTATGAGAAAAGTTAATACATAGAATCATCAACTTGTATCATAGTTTTAAAGTGTTTGTACCTTATATATACTCCCTTTTTGTTAGTGTTACATCGTCGCCAGTGAGTAGCGACCTTTTTATATTGTCTCGTTTGGTTATGAATCTTCATTCTAAAATAACACATGAATTGCGGTTTTTGTAGAAGTCAAAGTAGTTTCAAAAGACAGATCGAATGTCACATTAAAATAGTTTTTTCACCTTTCAATTGAATGGGACAAAATTGCTCTTTGAAGTCTATCACAAGCAAAGTGTGGTTCACCTTTAAGTTTCAGTTGCTAAGCATAAAGTCAATGGGTCTTGATTAAAGTTTCTTTAACACAATCAATGTTATATTAGCTACTTAGTTGACAATCTTGCCCACATCCACTCAACTTTTACAATTTTATCATTAAAATTATTTGAAGTTCTTTGATTTTTGTAAATACAATGTTATTGATAATAAAAGTGTAAAGGTGTAAAGTGGCAAATTAATACTAGAGAGAAGATAGGCAAACTAATAACAACCATGTCATGTAAATACATTCCATTTTATTATAATTTATGATTATAACTTTAAAGAAATCCCATTTAAGCATTTATATACACCGATATCTAGGTGTAAATTAACTAGCAAAAGAATCAAAGCCATGTGCTAGTTATGATGTATTTTTGACAACCAATCAAAGGAAGTATTTAGATTGCTAATCGTACCACATATGTTTCATCGATATTAATAAAATACTAGTAGTTCAATCAATGTCACGTATACTAATGTAAACACTTAGAATATTTGAGTACCATCCGGTATCAGGTGAACTAATCAAGAAATAAAATGGTTGTGCATTAAATATTGGCTCAAGATATTCATATTAATTAATTTACTCAACTTTCTAATTTAACTAGTGGGATGGCCCGTGCGATGCACGAATTTTATTATGTTATGATGTTTTTATATACATCTTTTGATAATTGTCGCTACTATTAATCCTATAAGCTTACTAATGCCAACAATAAAATGTATTTCGATTTTTATGCCTGTCATTTTAGTTTTGCTAAAACAATTTTATATTATAGATTACAAATATTAATCATATTTTTTTTCTTTTGAATATTTAAATCAAATACGGGTATTGTTTTCAAATGAGTGCTAACCTGCATAATGTACATTTTGTAACTTACAAATAGACAATTTTTAATTCAATAAACAGTTTATAAAATTAATAATGGATAAAAGAAAGGGTTAAGTTATTACAGACTGTATGTATGAAAACTGATGTTGTTTGATGATGATTAAAGATAATGTTTTTAAAATCTTATCTATCGGTGTTGCCTCATTTCTTCCTAAATTTGGTATGTAGACAGGGAAGCATCTCTGATGTATATACATTGTCATTTCTAATTTAGTTATATTAATCTTATGTTCTAGTTTAGATTTAGTATCTAATATTTTGATAAAAAAGAAAATAATAAAAGATATAATCTTGAATCATATATAAATGTAGTTTGAAGATATTTCACATTAATAAAACTTCTTTTGCTATAATCATTTCATAATATATTGAAAAGTAGTTTGAAATCTTTACATGTGTAAGCAATACTTACATTAACTTTCATGTCATTTAATTAATTTTGAGGAGGGTTGTGTTGCATTTTATGAAGGTTTGGGTAGATGAGCAAAATAAACCGCCCGAATAACATGTCAAAACGGATTCCAATTTAAATGATCGATTTTTTAAAGTCAAGGAATAAGTTTGAGTTAAGTTGATAGTCAAGTTATGTGTTATTCTTTTAAAAGAGTTTTTCGAGATTATATAAAACTTTAGAACTTAACAAATAATAGATTATTTAATTTTAATCACTTTATTTAATAATTATTGTAGGTGTAATAAGTTTATTTGTACTACTATGTATCGCAAAACTAAAACTTGAGCGGTAGATTAAAATGAATTGTTTTTGTAACATAGGGAAAATTAAGTCCTTGTTTTTCTTTTGAAGTTTTATAAATACGCGACTTTTAATAACTTTAGCTACTCACAGACTTATAAATTAATATATATTTATTGTTTAATCATCTAACAATTTCATTCTAATAAGTGAATTTAACGTTAAAACTTTTAAGGTAAAAAAATTAGATCAATTTATTATTTTAGGTATTTAAGTTTCTATGTGTATCAATATTATCACTTTGTTTTATGTTAGGATCTTGTATTACTGAGTAATAATAATAACGTTGAGATTTCAAAAGTTAATAATAGTGTATTATTTAAGTTTTTTTATTTGTGGTCCACATATGAATTTAGTATCAACATTTATTATTTATTACAAAAATCAACTTTAACTTTATTACAAAATGTGTATGACGCATAAAACTTGTTTTTCTTGTTATCTTTTATAATGATGAAAGTAATATTAGAAATTAAAGATTATGTAAGGAATCGTAACTTTTCAAAGCCTAATTTTTTTAAATCTAATATCAAAATGAGTAACACAATATATCAACATCCATAACTCACAATATTAAATAAATAAATAAATTTGATGCACTAAAGAACAACATAAGTTGTAGTTTTCACACATTAATGATAAAATTTAAATATTTATTACTATTATTAATAATGTCAAGACTCAAAAATTATAGGATTATTATAGATAGATTAAAATAAATTATTATTATAGATTGTTATTGAGATAAGTATAAGTAATAAGTAATAATAATAATAAAGACTAAACACACATTTATTACATATTAATTGTTTCAAGAACTCAAAAATTATAGGATAGGTGATACTTATAAATAATTACAATTTTTAAGACAGTATAATAATTTAAGATTATCATTTTTTATTATATTGGTACGTTTAACAATACTCTTAAATATTAAGGTTTTTTTTACGATTATCATTGCTTTGTCCAAAAGCATTTTAACTTTTAAGAGATCGCAAACATGATTGACTTTGCAAGATCACTTCGTATTAAAAAATTAAAGAATTGACCATTACATATGTATCACATCAGCAAAATTAAAAAGAACGGACCAAAAATATTTTACTGCCTATCAAGAATCGAAAAATTGAACTTTTTCAGCACCTATATTTACTAACAAACAAAGAAAAAAAAAACCTACTTCCACCTTTTATTTCGTTTCCCTTCTACGGGAGACATGACCCTACCTTTGATGTTCCGTTTCCCTTCGACGGGAGACGTGACCCTACCTTTGACGTCCTACCCTCAATGTAACCAAGAAAGCACAAGTAAAATACCATGGGCACTCCTCTAAGAGAGCAAATATGCATTATGTGTGAGATCATGGTTTGATGTTGTATAAACTATATTGATCTATATTTAGTATATACATTGTTTGCGTTTGTTGAGTCTAGAAATGTGTCCATCGTTTGACAATTCAAAACACAAATCTTTTTGATCAAAAGAGAGCACCCAACAAAAAGTACCGATTTCAAAACCCATTTGACTTGAGTAACGATTAACAAGATATTCGTATACAGAAAAACCCAGTTGACTTGAACAACAATTGCTTGATTGAGGTCCGGAAGACGAACCCGTCGGTGAAAAATTGGTATTTAGCATAGGATTGTCGAGTAAGTTATTCACATATCGTTTGATTGTGATGGTTGAGAATTATGGTGTTTTTAGGCATTTTTGATGTATGTAATTGATATCATTTGTATATAAATAATAAAAGTTATAAGAATTATAGTCATAGTTGTTTAAAAAATGATAAAGACAAAACATGTATATGCCAATGGTGGCGTCGTTTGACCGTCTTTGAGTGTCCCACCAAAGATGCCAATGGCTGTAAGTGTCTTATATCCATCTTTGGTAGTCGTCTTTGTTGTTGTGTGGTGTGAGGACGGGTAGACACGGAAACACGGTGCCCACTTAAACGTAAATTTTTATTTTTTTTGCTTTTAGATGGTAACAAAAAATTTTTTAATTGAAATGGTAACAAAATAATATATATATATATATATATATTCCTTTTCTATATATATATAATATAATTAATTAATTATATTTTTCACACAACTACAACTAATATTCTCATAACATTTATTATTTACATACAAATTATATCAATTACATACACTTAAAAATGCCTAAAAACACCACAACTCTCAACCATCACAATCAAACAATATGTGGAACAACTTACTTGACAATCATATTACAAATACCAATTTTTCACTGACGGTTTCGTCTTTTGCACCTCGATCAACCAATCCTCCCTTAAGTCAAATGAGTTTTCTCTTGTTAATCCATATTCAGTCCCATCCGACAACCCACGAGCCCAAATCCATCTAATATATATCATCAAGCACAAGAACAACAATTCGACCAATACCCACAATTCAGCCAATACCACCAAACACCACTAATTCAAAATCAATTCCACAACGTCCAAACACACCACCCATTGTCAAAGACAAAGGCAAATTCATACTTGAAGCCGGACCGCATAAAAATGATAAAAAGAAATGAAGTTTTGTGGAGAGAAAAAGAGTAGGATCTTGGTGGAACGGTGGATCGACGATTCTCAAAAATCATGTAAGGGAATTTACAAACGGCAAGTCTTTGTGGAACACCATCATGTCAAAATACAACTCAAAAATTGAGAGAAAACATAATATGGATCAACTAACTGACAAATGGAATAAAATTTAAAAAGATGTCAATTTTTTTAAAGTAATCTACTAAAAACTTAAAGAAACATGGGAAGGTAGGAATGACAACAAAAAAGAAAAACTTTAATTACGAGGAGACATGGCGCATATTAAAAGATTATCCAAAGTTTTTTTTTTCCCGAAGGTGTTATGAGCAACAAACGACCGATGGAAGCAGAAGATTACTACCTGATCAATCTCGAAGATGACGATGATACCCCGAACGCGATTCCGATGCAGAATTAATGTCAAGAAGACCCGATATGCGGTCCACAAGGTCAGATCAAAAGTTGATAAAGTAAAAAAAGTTCGGGTTCATCGGATGCTACTTCAGTACGTTATTCGAGTGAAGACGCCGACAAGCACTTATTACATCCGCAAGAATTCAACAAAAGAGTATGGAAACAATAACGGAGGAGGCGAAGAAACAAACAAGGGAAAATATAAATGATTCATGCTACAAATTATAATTTTAATACAATAACTCTTTGGTAAAATAGATTATTTTTTATATAATGCAAAAGGTAAAGGAGATATACGGATTCTGCTAACTGCAACTGAACACAAATGTACCTGCTTATGTATGAGTTGTCGATGGTGTCAATTATTATCTTATCACCCGTTAAAACATGAGGCGGTAACTAAGAAAAATTCAAAAAAATATTTTATCAACCTAACAACCTTTAAGAAACTGTTAAGTCGAGGCTTATTCAGCATAAAGGCATACAATACAGTTTGAATATGTATGAAGTTACCTCTACTCTAAGGCCATTGTCCAATAACATCTTTTTATTATTGTTGCAAACGTGCAAAATATAATTATATATCACCAAAAAATTATAAATCTACTTGTTCTCACTTCTCACTATCAAATTGTAAAGAAGTTTTATTGATTGTTCAATAATATAGATGAGAGGATGAAGAAACATACTGAGGGGTAGCTCCCACCCCCTTCATTTGTACTTGTGCTTCCACGACTATACATGTCACCAGTTTTGGTACTGATGCTGATATAGCGATATCATATGTTTATCATGGTACATGTTCTAGTAAAACAATAAAAAAGATAGCTACAAGCCTACAATTATTCAATATCATCATCGCAAGAAACGTGCTTTGAAATGCCAATAAAAAAGCTAGTTCGTCACCTTTTAAATATGCAATAGAGTCGCCAAATAGGTGCTCGGGTAAATCCAATTTGTGACAACCCTCAAAAACTGGTATATTTCCGTACACAATTAACATGCATTCTTACGCTAATTCCCTTTTAACTGAAATCAAATTTGGTTTAAATTGAGATAAGTCTAGCACACGCCCACGATGCACATTTTGGTGCACATTATTCTAATGCTAGATGCATTACGTTTACGTAATTATTGAGAATTACGCGATTTAATCGGATGATTTACAACAAACACGAACGTTGGTGATTAAACTTTCATAAATAACGTAAAGATATTTGACGATTAAATAGTAGCTATTTACTATATTTTATGTTAGGTTAAGAGCATAACTTTTTCGGAAGAATTAAATTCAATGCTTACACGATTCAAGTTAAGCACAATGGTTAATACGAATACGTATTTATTAAACGAACATTCGGTAACGTAAGTATATTATCGAACCAGCTTACAAATTCCTAATTCACTTTGGATTACCCTAAACTAATCCTAATTGTGGGATTTCCTCTAATTAATCACTACTTAGTTCAAAGCACCTAAATATCTAGTTGATTTATTCACTAGACAAGTTGTAGACAAATTTGATGAGAGTCATGCCTCCCTTTTTGAATTCTTGGCCGATTTTCCATACAACCACCACCACCACTAACCTAGTATGGATACATGTACACTCTATAAGCCATCCTTACTCTAATTTAATATTGTATGCTCCATGCTTATGTGTAAAATTATAGAGATTCTTTAAAGGGATTTTGCAAGACTTGGAAACAAATACACACAACAACCACTCTAAAAATTCTGCATCTCCCTCTTTTCCTCTCCCTTATTCACGCCATTTTATAATCATCATCTTCATCACATCAATTTCTTCAAGAACCACCATAATCTATCATCATAATTCACATTTGTACACTATAATTTCATCATCTTAAACACTCTTTCAAGCTCATTATCATGGGTTAATTTTCTCAATCTCATAATCTTGAGATTTGAAACCATAAAGAGAAAAGGGTATAAAATTGGGTTTATAAAGGATTTCGGGTTGAAGAATTAAGTTCAAGTTCTAGTCTTTTCTTAAAATTCGTCATCCTAAAGCTTTGTAAGGAAATTTCTTCTTGATCTCTTCATTTCCTTCATTTTGAATGATTTCATGCTAGATGTTCACTCTTGCGTTAAAATTGACTAATTGTATGTTAAAAACGTTGATGTATAAACTAAACAAACTCAAAAATCGGATAAACCTGCTGACAGAAACTTTTGTCTAGTTTGGAACGTAATAACTCGGACATAACATAACCAAATTGAGTGATTCTTGAGCCTAAAATTAAGATTAAGAAGTTAGGTTTCCAACCCAAGTGGTCTCATACAATTTGGACAATTATTGATACTCTAAAACGAATTTATAAGAATAAGTGTACAAACTGTCCTCTGGAGACAAAATATGACCTAACTTTGGAAGACTATAACTTCCAAACTACAGATCTAAACGATGTGATTCTTTTTCCTAAAGATCACAAATTATCTTAGCTTATAATTACACTTCATGAAAAGAAGTATAACTCAGTGTACAAACGAATCTTTAACCAACTGTCCAGAAAGTTAGTTGTTGGACCTTGGTGTAGAAATAAATATGTTTGAACCCCTTAAACGTGGCCAAAAATTATAAACCTTACTTTCTGTAAACCTATGACATAGGAGAACATATGGTAAAAATTTCAGAATAAACTAAGTATGTTTGATTAGTCAAAATAAGAGCAAAAGAATGACTAAAAAGTGGACAGAATCTGTGGCAAAGTGACGAATGGAAACTAAAACGGACAAAGTATATAAAAACCGTATTTTATGGACTATGACTATGAAAATCAGTAAATTTAAGTATAATAAATGTTAATCTGTAAATTATAATTATGAGATCAAGAATTGTTTGGCTAAAAGTCGATAACCGAAGAGTTAGACTAAAAAAAACGAGATAAATGAGACTATAACGATTAAAAATATGAAATAGACAAAATATGGGCTGAGGTAATTAAATAAATAATTCAAAACATATTAACGTGTAATTTATGACTTAAGGTGTTAAGAACAAGTCTCGTGTTGTTAAAAAGTCGATAAAACCAAACGTTAGCTTAAAAACGGAATAATTGGAAATTTCGGAACTAATAATGTGAAAACGTAAAGTTTATGGATTAAAAATCCTAAAAACAGTAACTTATATGTTCTCAAAATAAAACCCCAAGAAAAGATGCCGAGAATATAATTCGTACGGTAAAAACCAAAGAAAACGAACGCTTTAACCAATACCGACAAAATAAAGGTTCAAAGACAAAAACCGTCATATAGAAACTTTGTGAATTGTTGAGACCTTCCGGAACTTCATTTCAAAGATATAAAAGAAATAACGATTAGTGTATAAACCGAAAAATCGTAAAAACAAAATTAAAACAAGTTAAACGATACAACGTGTCGTTTTGCCTATAATAGCCTTACATGTTATTCAAGCCCGTCGATGGCATATTTAAACCTAGTTGAGTGAACAACTAGCATAGACGGACTAGTTAAAGTCGTCTACATGTATTAATTCAAACTCTTGCGTTTAGGGGTCTAAGAGACTTTATTTGGGCATTTTTATACATTCATTTTGCTAGCACGCTCCGACTCAGGTGAGCTCACAACCCCTATTTTACTGCTTTCTAAATTTGAGGTGAAAAACATATGTACCGTTTACATATAAACTACTTTCATGCGATGATTAAAAACCTGAGAACGAATCCTTGTGCAAACCTATGTTAAACTAGCTGTAGTGCATAGAAGTCCTCATGACTACAAACTGTAACCATTAGCTAGATGATGCTAGCCACCGAATATGCGAATAGTACTATTGAGATGACATCCCTCCCACTTTTGTTAGTCATGTTAACTGCCGACATTATGTCGAGACGAGGAGCGTATATTTTAATGGTCCCAGGCAAAAACAATAAAAGTCGTGGTTTGGTTATAGGCCTAGGTGTCGGCTCTTTAACTCGTAAGGTCTTGCAAACCTTCCGGGGATCATCGTCAGCTATTTATTGTTTAAACTATATATCATCGTACTTTTGGCCATGGATGGCACGATATGAATTGTGATACACTTACTAAACGATTGTTTAAATGATTGAGTCTTAAACTTGTGAATTTCACTCAACAATTTTGTTGATCCTTTTAACTATGTTTTTCAGAGAATTAGCAGCGAAGTAAGAATGCATGCATATTGGGACCTGCGCCTACCATATCATATAGGATGCCATTTTTGGGAAACTCACGAGATTTCATTTGTATTACTATAAACTGTCATAGTTATATTTGCGAAATCTCCAAATAATTGTATTTTGATAACACTACTACTTTTGCGACTTGAATAGTCGCTATGTTTTGTAACAAATAACTTATGACATTCTAATTTTTTTCTTCTGTTGATAATCATACACTCTTGATTAGTTAGATAACTAATGGCGTCATGCCTTGTTCTTCCGCACTTAACTCTGATTAAATTTTGGCGGGGTGTGACACAATTGTACGAAAGTATTAGGCTTATAAACAAAAGTTGTTTGATTTTAATTGCTTGCCGTAGTGTTTCAAAATGATTTAAGGATAACAAGACACCAATGTAAAACACATTCTACAATCCAAATATATCCAATGACACCGGTAAGTCAAAATGCATTTCACCCATCTCATAAGTACCAAACCTTTCATTCACTTTATTTTCACTATCAGCCCGTCACGCAGCTCTACCTGTTGACAATTTGAAGTACCAAACTAAGAAATATAGGAACAAGGCATTTTTTGAATATATAAATATGATGAAATGTGGTTTAGTTTGTGAGTTTCCAAACGTGCAAACGGGCTCTGCAATAATTACACTCTCTTGGAAATAGTTGGTTTAACTGTTTTCGATCATATAATGTCGGCACTGGGTATTATATTTTGAAACCACTTAATTGGGTCATGTGTTTTATTTGGATTGTTGTTGATTTCAGATCGTTTTTTACCAGACATATTCATCTACTGTTTGTTTTGAATGTTAGTTGAGGTTTTGCAACATGCATTCTTCTTCCACTTATTCATGGAGAATTGCCCCCCAAGATGAATTAAATCAATCGGGTTCTAGACTTCCGGTAAGATCCCCCCTAGATTTATTATTTATCTCTATATTAGGATTAGAAAGTTTACCAATTTTTTAAGATTGGAATTTTATGTTTGTGCTCTTGAAGTTTGTAATTTTTGTGTGAAACAGAGGCCATGTGTTATAGAACTCGAGATCCACACAAGCCATTACCAATAGTTTTAAAATTACTCTTGTAAGTGATTCTATGTATGAAGATACATAAAGTATATCTATCCAATGTTTATACAAATGTTTGATCCATTTTACTTTTTTTAATTTCTGTAATGTTATATTCTTTATAAGGAGAAGTGTTTGCAATAGAGTAACTAGTTTGATAGACAACCTTTTAAATGCGAAACTACTTTAATACTAACCGCTTGCTAATGTAGTAGTGATATGATGGAACTGGTTCAACATATTATTGTGGAGGCTTCAAGGATTAACCTAATTTCCAATGGCACACCTACATCAGGTAATTTCAAGTTTCCTTCCCTATGTTTTTTCTTTTGATGATTGACCTGATGTTTTAGTCAAAGATAATCACTTAACTTTATGTCAATATATGATTTTTTTCAGATGACGGGCTTAGTGTTTAAATAATGCAGGCTGAAATTTCTAATATGTGAATTTAAGACTCCAAATGGGTTACATGGTCAATTCTAATATGGCTTGAAAACTGCTTAAGTGGATATAATAGAAATTGGTATTTATTTTTTAATTTTTCTACTACTGTGTTTTTGTGTGTTTTTCAATGTATATTAGTTTCGGTTCAGTTTTCATATTTGTACTGATTTATAGTTTTTGTTTAGCTTCAAATATTTGTTGTAAAAGTTGTTCTTTCCCGTCTTCTATATTTGTACGATTCTATATTCAAAGCGGTTTCTTTTTGTATGTTTAATAGAGATCATGTGATGGAAGGAAAAATATGTTTTTAAGAATACAAAACAAGTAAAATGGCAGCAGCCATTATCAGGCATCTAAGACAAAGAAAGGTATGGGCTTTTATCTAATGTTTTTCTTACTTGAATTGTGGAGCATGGGTACAAGTTTGGTCTAACTAAATGCAGAACTTCTATATGAATCGATTTCCAACTTCAAAAGGGTTACTTCTTTTTGGCTTCCATTTGATGCACCTTGTGTATAACGTGCTCCTATCTCGCAACTTCGCATTGTATTTTAGAGAAAAGTAAATGAGATAGTATGTATCATTATTTTCGTTAACTTTACCCGTCCCTGTCACTGTTCTTATATTAGCAGATACTTATTTGATGCTTTTGTTGTTTTTGTTTTCTTTTATTTTTGTAAGATATTTGATTTAAAGTCTCTTTTATTAGAGTTGCGGATATGGCTTTTGAAGTACTCTCTTAACAAATGTTGGCTTTCATATTTTGATCTAAAGTCTCTTTAGGTAAGTTGATATAGAGAATGCTCACTTGAGTCTTACAAATATGTTTTTTTATTTTAATCTTATAATGTGATGGGTCAAAACTTACATAGCCTGACCTTGACATGGTCTCTAATCCGCTTAAGAGATGTTACATTCATAGTGTGATCATGTCATTGGGTAAAAAGTGTAGTCATATCAACATTGTTTTTTTGTTATATAACTTGCTGAAAGTTTTTATCCAATTCGGGTGGTTTATGCTGCAAAATTTTGTGCTCCTTGAAGGGGTCGAACTGGGTTATGCTTTATCCAAACGGGTTAAAGACACCAAATCAATTTTGGAGAAGCTAAGGTATGCAGCCATGTCCATTTTAGATTTCACTTTTCTATTTGGAGGTAGATATGTCGTTCTTAAAATCAGGTTCCAAAATATAGGAGAGAGGAAGGATTCAAGAATCTATGTAAGTTCTCTTCCTAATTAGTAATGTTCCTCCTTTAAATGTTACTGTGCATATTGACTGGTAAAACTCTTTACTTATAAACCCGACTTGGCCGACTAGTTGGGTTTTGAGACTAGTCCGACGCGGCTAGATCAAAGTCGGATGCTAGATCAAAGTCGGATTAATGTTTCTAAACAATTATATTAAAGTTTATTTTTATTTATGTTTATGGTTCTTTTCTATATTTACACATATAATTTTGAAATTTATTATTTATATGTAAAACAGTAAAAAAAAAAAGAAATCAAATCCGACTAGTCCCCGATTAGTCCTCGACTTGGCAGCTTAATCCTTACAAGGTCTCAACCGACTAGTCCCTTATTAGAGACTTTTACAACCTTGATTTGTAGATACTTGAATTTTATCTTCAAAAGTATTGAATTTTTGTATTTGCGATATGAACTAATCGAATAACTTGATCAATGAAATCTTATTATGTATAGATTTAAAGGATTTTTGTAAAAGTTGCTTCTTCCGTTTTACTTTTTTTAAGTGTTCACTCTGAAACTGTAGAAAATTTATAAATGTACAATTATCACATAACTAACATAAGAAATGTTACATTTTGTATCTTAAAATCCTTTTGATTAGTTGTAATATGAAAATTGTAACAATAAAAAATAACAATATTGACACTTAAAAGAGGGAGTAGAACATATTTTCTTAAGCTCAAATTTTACATTAATCCATATAAACCACAGGTCATGATCTTTACTTATATACTAGATTGGTTAATTATATCAAAAGTATTACTGAAAAGTCAAATGTTATTTATTTACTTTAAAATAATAGCGACGGGGTCTAGTATCTTTATCTGCTCCCTTTTGTTTTGTTTATTTAATTTCAGAAAGATATTGCCAGTAAAAAATAAAAATACATTATATGTGATTTTTTGCAAGTACTTGAAAATTTCATCACTTAGACTTAGCAAATCTGGAATTTACAGATCGTGGCATGTATCATTCATTGTGATATATGATATAGTTATCATACACAAATTATAAATAGTTCAAAAAAAAGGTGGAAAAAGTCAAAAAAATTCAAAGATCAGTTCGACCGGAACTGGAAAGACGGGGGGGAGTCAACTATAAAACCAATTTTCAAAACATTGCTTAGGGAACTTTTAACTTGTATGATGGAACTTCCTCTTCCTTGAGTTGGGTGTTGCGCTTTAACTTTTTCAAGATTTTAGGTACTTAAAAGCACACGGAGTGTGAAGGAACGCGCACGTTCCCCGACCTGAACGCCGTCGGGAACGCCGTTCCCCCACTCCCGGGCGGCGTTCCGGACAAAGTTCTTGTCAGTGTTCCGGCGGCAGCGTCCCCCTACAGGCGCTGTGTTCCCGTTTTTTTTTTCTTTTCTCCTTTTCTCTTCTTATTTTCTTGTTTTTTTTTTTATTTGAAGAATATATGCTTTGTGTGTTTGTGCTCCAAGTAACGCACACACGTATAAAGAGTTACTTTGAATTATAAATAGTTAATATTAATATATCATACATTAATACAAATATTACCTGATAAACTTTTACTGCTGAAGATGGTATCCACGAAAATAAGGAAGTAGTTCAGTGAAGAATCTATATGCAAAGATCATTTGACAATATCCATTCGTATAAATTATACTAGAAAAATAATAATTAGAAAAAACAAAAAACAAACCTTTACTTTCTATTACATTTCCTGATCTTACCTGCAAGAAAGTAGTCGCCCCAATTACAACCAAAATTTAAGGAAGTTATTTTTATGAGAAATTGCATCGATCTAATAATAATAGTCGTGAGCTGAGATCATATGATATCATGTGATTTCATACAAATGAAAATTTAATTTCAGATTGATAATTGATATGTTTGAAAAAGAACAAAATTATAACAAACCTATTTTGTAGTTTTTACAAAAAATTATTGTACAATTCATTAATGAAAAAATTAAAGTTCATTTAAAAGAATACATGACTTCATGTGATTTTGTTGATAGTAAAACACATATTAAAGTAAAAATTACATAACAAATGTAAAATCCTATAATTTATCTCTGCTACAGACTATTAATCAACATAAAAGATGGTTGAATTTGAAGAACATGCAGAAACTCAGCACGCACAATGATGCTCACCAAATGGTCGATTTATCTCGGCGGGGCGTCGTCGGTTATAGTGATGTCGGACGATCACCGGACTGTGTGGTCAGTGTGAGTTTTATATTTATAATCAGCCAGGGCTTAAATTATATGTACTACCTACTTGTGAGTAAGTGGTAAGTACAACCTAAGGTCGGTCTTAAAATTGCGACGAATTGAAATGAAAGTGATACTTTAGATGAGATAATTCCTTCGGAGGGATTTAAGGTAGGTAGGTTTGTATTTTGGTATTTTCAAATTCTAATAAAGTAGGAATAATCTTAAAACACTAGATTAACTGATATTTGGTGTAAACACTAGAGCCCTCCAAAATTAGTCTAGATTCTAACATGGCATGTCTCTAGGAACTAGGTTATCTTGATATTGACCGAATAAGTTTACTAAACTCTCAACAATGTTCCTATGTAGAACAAGTGACATATCTAGGTTTTAACCTTAGGTACATGAATAGAGTAATAGACTACAATTAAGAATTCGGTTATTGTTAACACCGATATGAGTCTATTGTTTTATTTCAAGATATGATAGATTACTAACTTTGCTTGCTTAAACTAATTTAATTGAACTTTTGCTTACTTTCTAGGTTCTTTTTCTCATATGTTTACGTCTGTTGTAACCTAAACCTCTCCTTTTCAAACAGTTATACATCCCAGAATTATTCACAATGTTTTGCAATGCTTCATATGTAAACCATGTATTTCAGTAAGTTACAATGTAGTTTATTGCATTTTAGAATCTACATTGCTTCTTACATCAATCATATTTATGTTGGATAATTCATTAAGTGACACACATCGATTCCATAGTTACTTTAATATATATAGACTTACTATGTATCACACGGTGTTCTCGTAGTCTTTTAATCCTGTCATGATGCTTTGCATAGATAACTACTTACCTCAATTAGACTTGATCAATTCCTAATATTTAGGTTATAGTCACATGGATAACTAGAAAGTGTAATCCATAAAATAGGTTTAAAGTTTTAAGAATTAAGACAAAACAAAGTTTAATTAATCATCATCCTTACTTCTAATTATTAAATTTCAACAATCACAATAATAGACTACTCGCAAACCATTGCAATAAATAATTCATACACAAGACAATCATGTGTATTAACAATAATAAAAATAATGCAAGTATAACGAGAAGATATCACCCAAAACATTAGAGTAGAATATTGTTGGCGAATACTTGGATTCTTGAGTCTGCGCATTCAACGAACATTTAAGAATACAAACTTAGTTCGTTATTCTAACATCAGTAATTTAATCCTAATTACTCTCTAATTTATCATTAATTTAAATTAATAATTAATTAAACTAGAGAGAGAAATTAGAGTGAGAAACTATAAAAAATGAAGAAAGTTGAAAGAAATTGGATGGAATATGATTGTTTGGTTGATGGAGGAGATATATATATATATATATATATATATAAGAAATGTTATGGCCCGTACTTTGGCTTTTTGACTCGGATTTGACCATGCCACATTCCTTGAGAACTTACAAGGAATGTGCTCGTGCAGGCCTTCTGATTTATGCATATAGGGGTCGCACGAACCGTATGTTGTTCGTGCAGGTCGTATACAGGCTGACTGGACAGTATACGACTAATGCGAGCCTCATACACTTCTTTTTGCGTACCAAGACCGACGTTAGGTCGTCGAGCCTTATGTGCGGGATTGTAACTTGTCCGTTTTCGTTGATTCTTTTTGCGTTGTCTTCGTAATTTTCTAATTTTCTAATTAACAAAATAACACGAACAAATTTAATATTTGTATTAAAATGTTAATTATTTTATTAATATGGATAGGATAACGGATGTAAAAACGTAATCTTTTATGCGTTATCACGCAACTTACTCAAGAGAATGTCATAAGCGACTTTAAAAAATATACTATAGCATAACTTTTGATCTTTTATATTAGTAATAATAACACATAGGATTTTGATTTTCTGCTAAAATGTATGTAATAATAACACATATGACAGATATCTTTGAAAACTTACATGGAATTACAAAACCCGATATTGTTGAAATACAAAATCCATAACTGGCAAGATACAAAGGTTGTGAAAGAGATGCATGGTTGAAGAGTACACAGGAGAAGGAAAAGACAAAAAGAAAAACGGAATAAAGCTAAGAAGGTGTAAAGAATGTGAAGAGATGGTAACTAGCCATAACAAGCGGACATGTGATAAGAATAAAGCATATTGGAATCAAATAAAATGGCAAAAGAAAAAGCACAAACACAACGTTCTGAAAATCACAATGGAATACATGGACATTGACCCTCTATTAAATGTGATTATTAGTTAGTATGAAAACAGATGATATACAAGTGCTATGTTATTAACACATGTGTTGTGAAGTTGTAGAAAAACACATGCTTTGTCTAGATAACACATGTGTTATTGCTTAATAAATGTGTTTTAAAACATGTAAAGTCCGGTTCTATTAACAACTAACACATGTGTTGTTTGCTTATAAGACAGGTGTTAGCTATAAGCAACAACTTTAGTATTTATATTAACACATATGTTGTTAGCAAACAACACATGTGTTGCTAGCAAATAACACATGTATTACTAGCATTTAACACATTTGTTGTTAGCATATAACACATGTATTCTTAGCAAATAACGCGTGTTATAATACTAAAAATATGTGTTAAAAAGATAACCAACTAAATATAATATATCCATAACAATATTCATAAAAAGTAGTCAACAAATATGTTATTTAAAAAACACAAACTAATCTCCTAAAAACTACTCAAACTTGATTATCTCCATTATCATCATAATAGATCTTGATACTGCATTCCCATTTATTATGTACAACATAGTAAAAATTTCACAATCAGTATTATTATTATTTTTTGTCTTCCACTTGACATTCGTCATTGTTGCTTTTTTAATCTTCATTAAATCAGCTTATGCTGGATGAGAATGTCTTTAAGTGCTCTCTAAACAAACTCAGCTAAAAACAAATATCGAGCATATAAAACAATTTTAATAGACAAAATTACCCAAAAAGACACTTCAAAGTCAAATTTACAAAAATAGATCGTGTCTGATAAACTTTTCAAAAGTATACAACGAAATCGCCGAAACTATAAACCCAAAACGGCGAGCTAAGCAATTAGGAAAATTAAGTTTCGTGCTAGAGTATGTTTTAAGCCTTTTTTTTGTATTGTTTTTTATGTTATGGTGCAATTCATCCTATTGTTCTCCTCTTTTTTATTTCCATCTTCTAGGACACGTGACAAAATTTTAAGGGTAAAAAGAAATCGCCTATGTCGCCTGGTTGTAAATCCATTTAAGCTATTTCCTTATTTTAAAAAGTTCTTGGTCAAAAGGCAATTTGTTAACTATACGTGGCGTCATATTATTGGTTTTCAACAAATTGCCTAGCTCCCATTTTTGGGTTTATAGTTTTGGCGTTTTCATTGTCTAATTTTGAAAAGTTTGTCTAACACGGTCATTTTTGTAAATTTGATTTTGAAAAGTCTATTTAGGTAATTTTCTCATTTTAATATCTCAACAAACAAATGTGATACACAAAACAAAAAAAAATATAAATGATATAAGTTACCACAAAATCATAAATTGTTGCATACTAGTTGTAATCCTTTTTGCTAGTATTGTCTGTCACATGGAAGGTTGGTTTTCTTTCAAATTGAACACCAAGAAAGAATGACGATCTACCATGACCGGAAAGAAGACATGTTAAAAACACATGTGATATTAAAACGTAATCAACATTAGAATATGCAAGAACACATATAATATAGTCTCAAAAATAATGGAAAGTAGAAACGACATAATAAAAAAGAAAGACCTATAAGCTCGGTGATATTAATACCCTTAGTCTCGGGCTCTAAAGATGTATCTTGATCGTCAAGTTTACCAAATGCACCGTTTTCTAACTCTTCATTTTCTCTCATCCTTCAAAGCTTAGCATTCCAGTCTCTTACGACTGGGCAACCACAAACAACCTGAGCGTTAAACAATTTCATGGCATCAACATACAAAAGCTAAAAAACAAAAACAACGAAACAATTAGTCTAGATAAAAAAAAATACTATAACACATGTGATAAAAACAAGATAAAAATAACTTACCAACTAGAAAAGTTATCGGGTTGTAATAGAAACACTCTTTGGCATCCCTTTTAATTTTTTTTTTACTATTTTCAAGACATTCAATTATGTAACTACATCAGTCTAATTCTACAATCTAAACATCCTCGCATATATGATCAAAAATAAAACTGTTACTTTCACAACTGCCCATGCAGTTTGCCAAAAGCATTAAAAAGTTCAATTTAAAAGTAAAATTAACAGAGGTTGAGCTGACAATTAGATCTTCTATCATCGGAGGACGTATTTTCTTACCTTCATATTGGCGCTTCCATATCACAACACACTGGTCTTCTACATTTCTAGCAGGTAATGAAGATATTGCAATATCAGCTTTCGAAATACCAAAAATATCACGAACCGATTATGTAGTGACCAGTATAGTAACGTCTTCAAATTTTATCTCCATGGATCCGAGGTAAACTTGTCGACCACATAAAAGGCTAACTTACCTGGCAAACCATTAATTGGCATCCGGATAAAACTACCAAAATCCATCAGAACCAAGCATTCTAGTTGTGCAATGCTTAGTTTATGCATAACATTAAACACATGCTTTGGTGTAGTCTTAACTCGAAGCAATTTCAAATTTAGGTGTACGCCTTTCTTCAAATTACCAACTTTATGGCCCTCCATTTTAACAATTAGCCTCTTCTTTATTGACTACAGTTTTCTCTTCACGGATACTCCTTCAAAGAATTTAAGGAGTGTGAAGAAGAAGTTGTTGCTAAAAGATGATGACAAAAAAAATGGGTGTCAGAAGGGTCTTTTGCTTGAAAAAAGTTTACATACGCTGGTAATCTAGAGTAAAGCGTACGCCTAAATTTGAAATTGCTTCGGGTTAGAATTACGACAAAACATGTGTTCAATGATACGCATAAACTAAGCATTGCACAACAAGAATGCTTGATTCTAATGTGTTCTGGTAGTTTTATCCGGATGCAAATTGATGGTTTGCGAGGTAAGTTAACCTTTTTTGTGGTCGACAAGTTTAACCCCGAATCGATGGAAATAAAATTTGAAGACTTTAGTAAACCGGTCACTGCACAATCAGTTCGTGATATTTTTGATATTTTGAAAAGTGATATAGCAATATTTTCATTACCTGTTAGAAATGCTAAAGACCATTGAGTTGTGATGTGGAAGCGCAACTATGAAAGTTAGAAAATACGTCCTCCAATGATAGCAAATCGAATTGTCAACTCAACGTTTGCTAATTTTACTTTGAAGTTGAACTTTCTCATGCTTTTTGCAAACTGCATGGGCAGTTGTGATAGTAACGATTTTATTTTGGATCGTATACGCGAGGTTGTGATGATTGAAGAATTAGTCTGGTGTAGTTACATCATTGAATGTCTGAAAACTAGTAAAAAGAATTTTAAAATATATGTCAAAGAGTGTTTTTACTACGCCCCGATAACTTTGTTTTTATCACATGTCTTATAACATTTATTTATCTACATTAACTGTTTCTTTGTTTTTGTTTTTAGGTTTTGTGTCTTGATGCCATGAAATCACTTAAGGCTCCAGTTGTTCGTAGTTGCCTAGTCACAAGAAAATGGAATCTTAAGCCTTTCAGGATGAGAGAAAATGAAGAGTTAGAGAACAATGAATTTGGTAAACTTGACCATACTTTTTTAGCGCATGAGTCTAACAGTTTCATTAATATCACCCAGCTTGAATCTACTTCAGATGTAAATTTTCTTTAATAACCATGGTGTAAATACCTCACGGGTTTTGACAATACAACGCCTGAGATAACAAAGCAACACATTTATACCAAAATGAAACTACACATATGTTATAATGTACCACATGTGTTGTTATGTTATAACACATGTGTTTTCATACGTATGTGTTATGAAACAACACATGTGTTATGTGTACTTTTTCTTTGAAATATTAATTTTCTAATTATGTACATATGGAAAGGCTTATCATGATAGATGCTCAAAACTCTTGGCATGCGTATTGTTGGAGCAGCTTCATCTTGAACGAGAGTTGGCAGATGGAGTGAACAAAAGACAAAGATTTGGTCGATTTGGATTAGAAGGTGTCTGGTATTTTTGTTAGTATGATACTTGGAAAGAATGGTAACTTAGTTGATCTCCCTACATGGGATAAATGTGGTGATGATCAATATGATGGTTCAAGTGACGAGGCTGCTAATGATGAGGGTGTTGCCAATTAGGATATTAAGGATGATGGAAGGCAGACCGATAATAAGGTTTTGGAAGAGGATAACCATAGTAAAGTTGAGAAAGACGTTGAAGGTCAAAAGGAGGAAAATGATGTATTTATTCTTCCTGGCATGTCATTAGATGTTCAGAAGTGTGATTCATTTTACACTCACATTAGCGAAGCATGGTAGAGGTTTATGAATTTAAGATCCATTATTTCCCAGTTCTTTAGAATAAACCCCTCTATTGACTGCCAAAGTTAATGTAGGGGAGAAGCGTGTTATCAAGCATTCCGTTTATCATCCTTCATGATACTTGAACAGGCCAACAAATGTTTCGACCACTATTGTTGCATCTGAATTTAAGATCTCAAACGGGCTTTTTTCAATGTAAGGCAACAACCTGTAAGTTCAATATTTATTAATAACACATGTGCTTTTTTCTACTTTTTATAATTAACTAACTCATTATTTGATATCACGTGTGTTTTCCACAGAATACATTTTTGAAACGGTACATGGTCAAATGTCCTCCCGTTGGGACTTGTGGACATTATGTAACATCCCAAAATTTAAAAAAAAAAAAAAAAAAAAAAAAAAAAAAAAAAATTAATTAATTATTATAGTGTTTTTGCGACATAAGGGTAGTGTCGCAGGTATTGGTTGTGCGACACAAGGGTTGTGTCGCAGATCGTGCTGAAATGAAATTATTGAGGTGCTTAAGTGTAATTAGTGGGGTATATATATACATAATTATTTTCTAAACATTTCCAGATACCAAAAATCAAGTTTTAAGAGAGGTTTAGAGAGAGAAATAGGAGATTTAGAGAAAGAAAGTGAGAAGCAAGCTTTAATCCGAAATTAGAGTGTTTGAATCGTGAAATCAAGGTAAAACTCTTGTTATTTGATGCTATAATTGTTAATACTTGTTTTGAATACATTCATATGTGTTAATTTGTGTATTACATGTTGAAATTCGTGAATTTCGGACTTGGGGTCTGGTGTGTTCATCTTTGCGACACAAGGGTGTTCATCTTTGCGACACAGAGGTTATGTCGCAGGTTATGTCGCATTGTTATGCTGCGACACAAGTGGCTATGTCGCACATGCTTATGTTGCGACACAAGGTTATGTCGCGGGACCGCAGCCAGGGGCCAGCTCCTTGGACCCCGTCAGTTGACCCCGCGTGAGTTATTGAGAATGATTTGTATGTGTGATTATTATATAAGTATTAATCACTGAATTATGTAACAGACTACTGACTTGTACTCTGTTTATTCTCAGAAACGCAGAAGACTCAGTGATATAAGATTACTGAGCTTGTAAGCTGGTATCCTCAGGTGAGTGGATCTGCAACTCATAATTTGAGTTAGTTGTAATGGTGTGATTACAACAAGTAACGTAAACTTTGATTGACTATTTAGTCTGAGTTATGATTGAATATATCTGCTTGTTATGCATATGTGGCCTTCGGGCATCTGTGTTATTCAGAGGTCAATTGCGATTGGACTTGGTTACTACTGTGTTCAACACACGTTCCAGATACATGTGTTGTCGCTGGAAAGTGTGTTGTGGTGTTGTAGTGCCAAGTTATCGGCCTATTCTGTATGGGCCTTTACAGATTGTGGTAAGTGTTACTGAGGGCCACCGCGGCTGTAGGGTTCCTCAGTAACCGCCGATCCTCTTGAGTTTATGTGTTTATTGTGCTTAGTGTAAACAGATTATCAAGCTAAGTTGAATTGTTAGTTGTACATTTATTCACTTAGCTTTGTGCTAATCCCACCATTTCCCTTCCTGCGGGTTATGCATGTCTTTTGTGGGTTGGGCAGGAAGGTGGTTTTGAAGAATGTTTGATACGTGCCATAACTCTGATATATTTATGAATGTTTTGTTAATTAACATGTATGGGGATTTGTATAACAATTATATGTTTTGTTTCAGCAACATTTTAATATTGTAAACTCGCGAAAAATCTATGGTCATTTTGTAAGATAAGTTATAATATTATCTTTTATCCATCGCTTCCGAGTCAAATTACTATTTTAACCCTGTTGAGGTAATTTAAGGGGTGTTATACATTAGCCCGACATTTGTGGCTGAGTATGAATGTGGTTGATAACTAGGTTGTTTTGTTGAACTACGAAGACACAAATCCAAACCATCTAAAAATCCTTCTAAATTATTTTTCCAGCCAAAGATTTTTGTAAGTTTTTTTTTTAAATCAATCTTTTATTAATTTTTTCAATTTATTTATTGTTTTACTGCTTATAACACATGTGTTAGTTGCTAACAAATAAACGCATGTGTTAACACTTTTTTATCTTCAATTTCTTGGTTTTATTTTATAACTCAACTTGATTCAATGCTTAAAAATCACATGTTAAAAGAAAACAAGTTGTAAGCATTCCAAACATCAGTCGAGAATTTGCTCGAAAAAGATCCATTTCGGATGTCTATGATAGGGATTGTGTGACAACCATCAAAATCTCAGGTCAACATCGCAATTAAAATCTTAGTACTTTTAATTTCTTTTATAGCACTCTAGGATCCTAATGAAAAAGTCTAGGATCGACTCCTTAAGTACCTAGTCTGCGAGTTACTGAAATCGCACAACGTCTTAGAAGATTGCTTAGCGAACTCTAAAGACTTTGAGGAACATTAGAGTAGGTTACAAAGTGCCAAAGAAAACAAATGAAATTAAATTTCATAAGTCGTCACGAAATATTCATCGTATCACAAAAATCGGAAAATTTCAGTAAATCGGTAATCACAACCGTAAACCGATTAATTAATTCGCGAAAATCATTATAAATAAAATAAATACATTATGATGAATGTCATGAAACTTATAAAAATATAAATTCGTAACTCGAATTAAACCGCAAAGAAACCCCAATTTAACATCCATAAACTCACAAAACTAATACAAATTAATTATATAAACATTGGAACATTTATATAACATAATTAATAAAAATATATTTTTTTTTGAAATCAGCCCCCACCCCTCCTTTTGTCCATTCCACTTCTCTATATCTTGGGACTTGCACACACACTTCTCAATTTTTCCCTCATCATTTCCTCTCTTTCTCTCCAAGAAAAAAAACACACATTTTCTCTCTAATTTCCAGCCACATTTTGACAAAATAATCTCATCTTGAAGGTGTTCATCCACTTCAATCAATCATTCAAAGGTAAAACCATCATCCTTAGTCTCCTTTCTTGCAATTTCTACTTTGAATCTTGATGAAACACGGATTTTATGCCCTTTTCCATGGCTAAAACCCTCAATAAAAGGTTTATTAGTTTGTAGGTTCTCTTACACTTGTTTAAGTGTCAAAAACTAAGGGCAACCCATGATCAAACCGAAAACAAGCCGAAAATCGTCTTTTTCTTTGTGTTTTGATGTTATTTACTAGTTCTAGTTGGAATAAAAAGTTTAAACTACTAAGAATCATATCTAACACATCTTGAATGTATTTTAACACCAAGAATGTGTTAGATCATAGATTTAACGAAATAAATAAGATTTAGAACTTGGTAGCAAGTGATATTCTTGAAAAAGAGCCAAAAACCCGATTTTGGGCATGCATGCACCACTTTCGTGTCTAAATCTTATTTTATGTTAAAGTATATTTTATTTATGTAAAAGTACATATTTATGCATATAAGACAAAGCCTCAATTATTGGATGAGGTCTAAAAAACGTGGGTTGTGGAAACACACCAAAAAGATTTCTATTGTCTCATATGAATCTGTCCAGATTTTTAACCTCACTTGAAACGACCATAACTCAGTGAATAATGATCCAAAAATCTTGATTCTTCTTCTGGAATTTAGTTCAATGTCTTACCTTTCAAAGCTTACTCGTCTCATTCAAATCCATTGAGTTTAAGATCCCCAAACGTACCAAACAAAACTCGTGCGCAAACAGTAATTTTTCTGTTAACATCATGTATTGATATTTGTTTAAGGGTCTTACACTATTCAAAAACATTTGAGAAAATTATTTTATATTCCTAACACATATATCTCAGTAGTATAAAAAGATAGGATTTTATTTTGTTGATTAAGTATTTTTAGAAAATGCATGAATAACATGCATAATCTTGGCCTTGTAAATGTATGAATGACGTTGTTGTGATGAATGTAAAATACAAAAACTATTGTTAAAACGTGTCTAAAAATTTAGGGTGATTTTTCTCAGTATCCATATCTTAAATAAAACCTTGAAAATAAAAATGAGAATTTTTGGGAAAACTTAAGCATTTTTCTACGATTAATGCAAATAAAGTCTCTAAAAAGGGGAAAAATTCATGAAAAATACTTTTTGACATCAGAAAAATGTGGGAAAATTACTGTGTCATTTTCCACATAAAGTGACACCATCCTCAAAATTTAACACTAATTGAAATTGTTTTCCGACGTGCGAATTGCTAAAACACATACGAATGGGAACCAATGTTTCATTGCTTAAAACGGCATGAAATTTTTACACAAGCTTAGAAATGGGTCAAAACTGATCTAGTAAAAATATCGGAATTTTTCAAGAATGATTGCTATTTTTCTCATATTTATCCCACACTTTGGTCAAGAAATGATTAAAAATAATCTGTAAATCTAAAAATTCCCAAATTTTCACGGAATATTTGTGAATCATTTTCCCTGTTGTATACCAAGTTTGGTGATTTTTGGAATCTGTTTTCAAGTGTTTACATTATTTTAATCACAACCCGAGTTTTTACCGTCGACGACAAATCAAACTCAAACGGCAGTTTGTAACATAAACAACTAGCTAAGCAATCTTAACAAGCCATCTTAGTCAAGAATCTAATTAGGAACCTTGTATTCGTAGGTCTTGGATAGGAGCCACTTCTTGTAACATCCTCTCCTGTGCCCTGGTAATTTATAGTATTTTAATTGATTATTTAATCGTTTAGAAATTAATTGAAATTATGTATTTCATTGTGAAACTTAGATGAATAAGTTCTTTGACTTATTGTGACTAGTAAAATATTAATTGTTTTAAATTGTTATAGATAACGGTAAAATAAAATAATATTTCTCGCAAACGGTTTTCAGGTTCCAGACAAAAGATTTAGGACGGGTATAAAATTATACCATTTATTCATAAGCCGACCTTGTTATCTCATATATATCTCATATCTTCTCCTTCTTTCCATATTTAGAAGCTTTTCAAATTCAAGAAACCAAAACTTGCAAATCAAAGAAACCCATAACCAAAATTGATTCAACTTGCTGCTGTGATTTCGAATCTAGAACACCAAGATATCAACATCCATAATTGATTTCAATCTATCATCATTTCATTTCTAGCTTTATTTGAAGGTAAGTTTTGGGTTTTGAGTGAATTATCAAATTGGTGCTTGATTTGTTGTTATTAAGTGTTATTTGATGCCTAATTGATGTTAGGAAACTTATTAGATTGATTAGAAACCATAAAATTGAGTTTTGTCTTTTTGTGCAACTTAACCTGCGAACTTAACCTGCGAACTTAACCTGCGAACTTATCAAATTTTTGTCTTTTTGTGCAAATTTTTGTCTTTTTGTGCAAATTTTGAAAATGCGTAAGTGTTTTTGGAGACGCGGTTTTGTGAAAATCTTACTAGCTCGGATTTAGTTGAAATTCGCATGGTCACTTGGAAACGACTTAGTAAACGAGGCTATATTCTAATAGCCTAGGCAGTTTTTGGCCATCCGGGGTCATCTAGGGCCCGAAAATGACATTTTTCAGTTCTAAACGTTATTACGGAATTTTCTGAGTTCATTTTGATTGAACTGTTGTTTGCCTAGACTTCAGGGATTACCTGATTGGATAAATAGGCTATAATGATATTTATGGAACGAACTTCTGACTTATATATGATTTTTGTTTCAGATCAACTTAAGACTCAGTGATATCTGAATCCTGAGTGTGGAGACGTCAGAGGTATCGGTGAGTGGATTCATAACTCATCATTTGATTTAGTTGTAACTATTTGGTTACAACAAGTAAACGTAGATGTTTATTAGACTGTTTAGTCTTGATTATTGATTATTGATCTACGTGATATGGGAACCAATGTGTACTATGTGATTGAGGTCAACGTGTAGTTGGACTTCTGGTTATTATGTGTATTACACAGGTTTTGATTCATTTGTTGTGTTTGAGACCTGTGTATGGGTTTAATAACCATTAGTTATCGGTCTATTCTGTATTGGCCATACAGATTGTGGGTAAGTGTTCTTGGGGGAATCCCCGGGTATTATGATATCCCCAGAGCCACCGATCCTCATTGAATTGGGTGTGTTTACGTTTTATTGATGTAATTAGCTAGTTATGCTAAGTTGAATGGAGTGCGATGAATCTATTCACTTAGCTTCGTGCTAACCCCTCATGTTTACTTCCTGCAGGATTTATTTTGATTGAATGTGGGTGCAGGGAGTAATGATTTGATCGTGAATGTTTGACTGCGCTCTAGGACTCTGATATGGTTTTTGTAATAAACCTTGTTTGGAGAATTTTTATAATACCCCGCCTTTTGTAGTTTAAAAAGTTTGAAATTAGTGTATTTTTGGGATTTGTAAACTGTTTAATGTATTTTAAATTCATGCTTCCGTGTTTATTAATATAATATTCTTATATAGAAAGAGGGGTGTTATACTTCTGGTCAAATCGCGCTTTACAACCCTTTCCGTACGCTTACTAACGATTGTGAGTACTCAGCCCCTATTTCAATGCTTTAATTCAATATTTTGGGGTGAAAAGCATGCTTGAATGACTTGAATGATTTTATTTACTTGCAAATAATATGTTTATGATACTTGATTTACGATGTTGTGAATACTTATTGATGCCACATGATTATATGCTTGGTTACTATCGTATCTAAAGTCCCCGGTATCTCTACACGACCATTAACTCTATTTGAGCCAAATGATGCATATGAATAGTACTATTTGGGAGCGAGACCACCTCCCCACTCACGCGGCCACGTGAGTGCATTCCATCATCCTAAATGCCAACGATATGGCATCACTATTTGGGGCAAGGGTTTATCGGTTGTAGGTTTGGTTGTGGACTCAAGCATAATTAATCATGGACTTTATAAACCATAATGTATTAAAACAATGATTTCACAATGCATGACGTTCTGATGTCTTCTTTGAAACTACCAACTTGTGACACGAGCTCTAGGATGACTTAGATATTTGAAACAGTTTCTCATTGAAAATCATAAACACAATGATTTGAACCTTACTCTGATGTTGTCAATTAAAAACACTCATTCTTGGAGATTCATTGAATCAAAATCATAGTATTTAAAAGGTAAATCATGGCAGTCTTGACGATCATAGGCATGGCCTTAAGGTGATGCCCCTTTTTTTTACACCGACAGGATAAACCATCTAAAATATGAACGTTTTGACATTAATAAAATAAAAACCATTATTTTACGAATTTTACTTGAATCTATAAAATGTTAGCAAGTGAGTCTTACGTACTAAATCACTCTTATACTACACTTATCTATCGTCAAGACTTGTATACACATGAACAACAAATATTATTTCCGTCCTATGAGCTCAACACCGAACACATTTTTCTTTACTAATCCCGTATGACGTTTTACATTTCCATTGAACTTCAATAACTTCAATGAAGGTCTATCTTTTCATAAAACATGAGTACTCACCAACTATGTTTCATAGTTGACCTGTATTTTACATGCTTTTCAGGAACTTGTCACAATCTGACAATTGAAGCTAAACGTGCTGTCTGATTTTAGATTCTATTAGCGTACGGAATTTATGTCTTTTGGAATGTATTAGTACGATTCGGATATTACTTTTGTATTTGGGAATATTGTAAGACTCTATGTATTGTGCTTAATGTAGACCGTTGAACGGTGATGTTTTGTAATTTTCGATTATGAAATCATTATACTGTTACATCTCGTGTTTCCGCTCTAGCGGGGTGTGACAGATTAATTTGTATATCTTTCAATTCTATTCTGTCAATTCTAATTTCATTATTTTTGATACTATCTCATTTGTGTTTTTGCATATTCTAATGTTGATTACATTTAATATCAAATGTGTTTTAACATGTCTTCTTTCCGGTCATATTAGATCAACATTTTTTCCTGTTGATAAATTTGAGAGAAAAAACAACCTTCCATGTGATACACAATACTAGCAAAAGGGATTACAGTAGGTATGCCGCAACTTGTAATTTAGGGGTAAGTTATATCATTTATAATATTTTTATTTTGTGTATGACATGTGTTTGTTGAGATATTAAAATTGTTTTATGTACTCGATGTTTGTTTTTTAGCTGAGTTTGTTTAAAGGGTACTTAAAGATATATTCTCATCCAGCATATGTTGATTAAGAAGGAAGCAATGATGAATGTCAAGTGGAAGATAAAAAATAATAATAATGATTGTAGAATTTTTACTATGTTGCACATGGAAAGCTACATGGGTCTGACAACTAGTACACAAGAATATGGATTAGCTGTTGAAGTGCATGTTCAAGATATGCAGCTCGTCCGCTTGAGGATTAAGTATCCTAGTAAGATATTGTTACATGAAGGTAATATGCATTGTAAAACGGTCATGATCTTGCTGATGAGTTTGACAACATGTATGGTACAGATGATGTTAGGAAGGCAATTATACATAGTATTCAGATCCATTATGATGATAATGGAAACGATCAAGTTTGTGTAGTTTTTAGGAGATTAGTTTGTGTTATATGAATATTCTTTACTACTTTTTATGAATATTGTTATGAAATAAACCGAGTTGTGTGTGTCAGTTTATTTGATATAAGTTTTTGGTTTACTGGAGTAAATCGAAGTCAAAATAGAAATGGTTAATTTTAGGGTTTTGAGTTTTTGGATCTGGTCATGTATAGTAGGTAATACCAATAGCACTAAAAGGTTAAATTGACAAACGAGTGGTGTCAGTAATAAATTTGATTTAAATTTATTTTGACTAAAGGAAAATGTGAAAAAGAAAAAGTAAAAAAAAGAAAATGACTATTCTATCCTTTTTAAAATTGAACGAGGGATCGATTATACAATGAAATTTTGAGTAAATAGACCAGACTCGCACAATATTCGACTAGAGACGAAATTTATAATACGAAAATAATCAAAGAGACAGGGAATGTAATTTACTCTTAAAAAATAAGTTTTTTTAAATTGATTTAGAGAAATACTATAAATCTGAATAATTTTACAAACACTTTTTAATAACTTTATTATTTTGTATCGATAACATTTCATTGATTTACAGTATAATCTGAAAATATCCCAATTAATCCTTTCTTGAAATTGTAATATACTTTTCACCTATTGAGATTTAAAGTACAAAAGTTTATTCGTTTTAACTTAAGTATCGTACTTTTAATTCGTAATATTACATTAATAATTAATTAATCATTTGGTTCTTTGACAAGGATTTTACTAGCAGCCTGTCAACTTCGACGTCCACATGATAAAAACAAACCTAGTACTCGGTCTCAAATTCACAATGCACGTAAGAGGCTCAGAATAAACAACACCCTTTTACTACTTTAGAATTTTAAAGAAAATATTTGTATAATAAGAATTGAATCGATATGTATACAACTTTGTTGGCTTCAATTCGATTTTAATGAGAGAAGATTAAGCTATTATAATCTAACTAAATAAATTGATTTTGCTTTAAAAATGTGAAAGAAAAATGCTTATTAGACATAGAATGTATGTCTAAATTTAGGATTAAAATTTAATTGGTGGATATGATACAATGATTACTAGAATGTAAAGAGAATAAGTGAGATTCATGTGCAAGGTAATGTATGATTAATCCTAGATTTAGACATATATTAAAGACACATGTAACATTAATCAATGTGAAATAGTTTAGCAGGTGAACGGAGAGAAAAACTAACATAAGATTTTGATGATTTAGTCATTAGAGGAAAGAGTCATTGACAAATTTTATATTTTAGTTAATTTGTATTAAATTATAAATAATAATTCACAATATAAAGTTTATTGTTAGTAAAAGGTTTTACCCATACAAATGATAAAAAATAAAATAAGCGTTCAGTACATAGATACTTAGGTTAAAAAATCTAAGTACTTGTACACGTGATGTGTACAAGACAGCTTAAAGAACAAATAATCAAATGAACCAAATCAAATCAACACCCTTATAGCCATTACATATCAATAATAAGACACATGTGATAGTCGTATCATAGCTATGAGTATTCCTAAACTAGACATTATCATAATAGAAAATCACGGGTCAACCCTTTCTTTGGATTCTTGGATACATAAGTATTCGGCCCTTTCTCATGATTCTTTGGGTTAGGAAGCTTCAGAAATTCAGCATACTCGTCATAGAGTTCCTCCACGTCACTTTCTTAGTCTTCTTTCTCCGCTTCAGCTATCTTCTTGCCTATCTCCTTTCTATTGGTCGTTGGTTTTGTAGCTCGTTGAAGATCAACTTTCTCAATTTGTGTATCCCCTAAAACTCAAATGCATTTGAAGTAAATTCAGTTGATTGGTTACCCTGAATAGAGGTAGAAGTATCATTTCCACCACGATGAACAACCTTGTAAGCTATCCTTGACATCGTCTTAGTAAAACTCACACTAAATTGTGCTCCTTGCTTTCCTACTGCAATACTATGAAAAGTTGCCACAACTTGCTGAAAATCATATGTATTATCAACGATTGTCACAATAGGATGAACAACCTTCTTTGGGCAGTTTACATCTCCATGACCAAATAAACAACAAGTAGCACAACGTGGAGGCTTCAACTCACACTCCACTCGTACACTAGTTAGAGTCCTACCCGAACCATCAAGATTCCATGCACATCGTATTAGTGTAACTATCAAGCATTCACGACTTACTCAATCTTGTCGCAATTGCACTAAGACTGTCTTTTATAAACGTTGTTGTTAGGAATATAAATAGGATTTGCATGTGTATTATTTGTATTAAGTGTGAGTTGTATGAGATTAGTATAAATAAGTGGTTAATCATTTGTAACACTTAACCTTATAAAATCATTTGTGAGCTTAATAGAAAATCATTCAACCAAATTCTCTCTCAACAGTCATCATAATATTGCTTGAATTAGTTTAACAATTGGTATCAGAGCTAGAGGATTAAAGATTTGAAGATTATCAAACAAGAATTCATCAAAGAAAAAGTCAACAAAAAGTCAAATTCGTGACTTTAAAGATCAAATTCGGAGATTTGATTGTGTTATGATGAAAGTAATCCGATAGAATTGAAGCTTAGTGATCAAGGAACAAGTATCAAGTATCAATTTCATCAACTTAGAGCTAAAGATCATCCAATTTGAAGAAAAGTCAAAATGGGTATTCTAAGTGTTAGATTCGGATTAGTGATCAAATTCACCTAAATTGTGTGTTTTTGTTCAAATAAAGGATCAACGAAGGTTCAACAAGTGATATACAACAGATAGATTGAAGATTTCACGGTCAATTCATTCAAATTCTCAAGTTTGATTCAAACATAAAAATGGCGGTTTAAGTTTGATTTGTATTGATTAAGCTTCTTTAAGTGAAATTTCACCGATCAAAGTGTTGTATTAGTGCTATGGATCAATCAGAAATCAATTTTAGGAGTTAATTCATCATTTGATCGATCTCATATTTGGTGCTCTTGGTGAAGACGACGAACAGTACCTGCGACTTTATCAGCTTCAGCGACTTTATTTGTGCGAACTTATCAGTAAGGTTGCATATCAGCTTCAGCGACTTTATCTATGCAGACTTATCATTAAAGTCGCATTCAGGTTAATAATAATAAAAAAAAAAAAAAAACGAGTCTTTTGGAGGGAAAATTTTTCGATTTCCAAAATTTGGATTTAAGTTTACCATTGAGTAATTTTGGTCTGAGAAAATTTTTATTTTACACGAGCAAAATTCGACAAATTTTGGAGGGAAAATTCTTACGAATAAAATTTGAAATTTTCGATCAACATTTTCTTAAAGAAAAGGATTCTTTAAACACTTCAAAATCTTTAATCTTTAAAAGTTCCATTCAAGCAACAATTTTATGATGTCAATTGATAATGCAAGGCATAAATACTGCAACATCTTTTATGAGTATCCCCAACCAGATAAAATGACAAAATACAAATTAATAGCGTTTATTAAAATGTTGGAAGAGGAACTTCAAGGATGTTATTCGAACATAACAAGTGTTCAAAGATTGAGTACTAAGAAGTCAGCTGAAGTTAAGAAGCTTCAAGACCAAATTGAAATACTTCAGGCTGAAAATAAGAGACTTAAATCAGGATTGGGAAGTAAAGGGTTAGAAAGTGTGAATCAGAATTGGGAAGTGAAGTATTCGGAAGAACATGCTCAAGTAGTCAAGCTGTTAGCTAAAAAGTCAAATGCTTTGCATCAAGTCAAGCTTCTTGAAACTCAAATCGAGACACAATCTGAGGTACAGTCTAAAAGTCTAACTGAGTGTCAAAACAAATTAAACTCGGAAATCGAAAAGGTTAATAACCTGAAAAAAGAGCTTGCAGATAATCTTGATATATTAAAAAAGGTGACTCGGGAAACGGATGTTTTTAAGTTTCACAGGGATGAATATATAATTACTAACGAGAAACTTGAAAAAGAAAATAAGTCCTTAATAAAGGAAATTCTTGAATGTTCATCACAATGTAAAGCATCAAAAGACGTTGAAAATCGTGTTAAACAAAGGTATGACCATGCAATTGCTGAAAAATTGAGATTAGAAAGCAAGATCAAAGAACTTCAAGATAAATTGTTTAAACGTGATCAAACAGATCAAACCATTTTTCTCAATAAACCTAAGGATATCAAATTCTATAATCCCAGAGAAGGATTAGGTTTTGAAAATTCCTGCTATTTACAAAAAGCTATTTCTAAAGTACCTACCTTGTATAACTACGGTGAAATGGGAAGTATTTTAAAAATGTTTTTTTGTAAAAACAACTAATGAAGAAGAAGTTAATCAGAATTTCAATAGAGCAAAAACTGAGAATGCACAATTTTCATTTAATTATGAGAAATTAAATGAAAGTTATGGCACAAGGAAAATACCACTTTTTAAGGATTATTTTCCAAGTTGTTTAACACCTGTTATTGATCAAGATGAGGTTATGGAACAAGTGGTTAACACAAAACTTTATATTCCAAATTTAATTTTGGAAAATAAAATTTTTGATCTTGAAAAACAAATAACCACTCTACAACTAACTTTTGATCAAGAACGAACAACTCTTTTGCAAACTATTGAACACATTAAAAGTAATTCCTCTTCATCTAGTTCAGCATCATTATCAAAATCTAACCATGAACTTGAATTTGAGAAGAACTTGGGAAAAAAGTTTGACAAAAAGAAAGCATCAAATATCAAACACATTTTGAAACCACAAGTGAATGTTCCAGAGAAGACTTATACGGATAAATCTTCCAAACCAATTTCAAAAAGGATTTCTCAGTTTACCAATTTTTCTTTACAAAAGAATAAGGGTTATTCTAAGAAAGCACATTCACCTGGAACATTTACTCAAACGAATTATCATCGTTCAGAATCTTATGCTTTCAACACTTCACGTAAATCGGTTTCTCAATTTCCAAACAAAACCAACGTTTGGAAATCTAAGCAATGCTTTTCTGAACAATCTTCCCAACCAAAGTCATTCAACTACTCACGATCGAAGATGTTTGCTCTTGCACCACAAAATGTTTCTTATCCAGTGCAAAGAAATAATGATTTTGTAAACCCAATTCCCAAAAGATTTCACTCACCGTGGATTCCACGAAACTTATTTCGAAATGAAACACCGAGTTTCAATTTCAAATGGAATTCAACATCTTTAAACCAAATAGACACAACTTACAAATGGTTTTCCAAATTCTCAAAACCCATTGGTACTGTGCTTAAATGGGTTCCAAAAGTTGTTGTCTAAATTTTCAATCGTTGACTTATGAACAAATCGGTTCATAACTCGTTCTTCAAATGAAAATGGGAACTGAACATTTCAGTTCAAACCCGTCATAATTGAAAGAGCTCAAAGCTTGAGATCGAGCTCCCGTTATACTTTCTTTTGAGAAATGTATGTTACATTTGAGGGGGAGCTCGTACAAAATTAAAACTTCCAAGTGTTAAAACTACTTGTCTTTATCAAACACTTTGGAAGATTTTTAATATTTTTCGGTGCTTATCAACTTGAGGAAATTTTATTGATACATCAAACTGACGAAGTTCACATATCACAACATTGTGATACAATGATCCATACATGATCAATTGTTGGCAAATGCTGCAATCTGCACTAAGTGTTATAGATTTCAAATATCTTCTACGGTCTACCAGAGCCGGATGGATCTACCACAGGAGCCACCTTCTATAATTTAGGATGCAAGGGTATCTTAGGTCTAAGTGAGAGGGTTGATAGAGATTAAAAGTGCAGATCAGCATACTTTCAATAATGCCAAATGAAAATGAGGGAGGAGTTGAAAAATGTGAGAGGTTGAGTGAGGAGTGTGTGAAAGAGTTAAAAGGAAAGGAAAACCCTCACTAAACAAGAAATCGTCGGGTTGCCACATCTACTATCGGATTTCATTCGTTGATTTCTGGTATTGAAGAAGACATCATGGACCCAGTGATGCAATGCACATTACCCTCTTAGCCACTCAAGTACTTCTTAAAAAGTCCTTGTTTCAATTTCTTACGGAGATTTAACACATAATCTATTGACATCTGGTTTGGAGATTGTTAATATTGAAACAAGAGGACAATCTGCTCCAGTCCCTGACTTCATGTCATGCACTTATTGAGTCTAGAGCCTAATGATATAAAAAATAATTTTAGGACACAAAGTGTATTTTTACACACCATGTCTAAGTGACATATGCATATCTATGTGATATTGCCGGTATTCATAGTGATACCTAAAATGGTATTCCACAATGATTGAATGGAAATCCTTCCAATGCTAACATCAACGCCAACATTGAAAGTAGGTCACTCAGTTGATTCATTTGATCTTTTTCAATTGATGTGTAAACTGGTAATCTATGTGATCCAGGAGTTATAGTATTTTCATAAATGTGTTTTCTGAAAATACAAACAACTTTTTCTTGATTTACTCAAGTAAATAGTTGTCTTACCCAAAGAGTTTGTGCATACTATTATTCTTCAAACACGTTGTGCTACACCATATTCGTGATGTTCACGATGTATCATAATCATCATGAAGGGGGAGAAAATAGATTAGTGTTTGAAGATAGTAAAGAAAAGAGTTGATGTTTTAAGATAAGTTGAAGATAGTAAAGAAAAGAGTTGGTGTTTGAAGATAAGTGAAGAAAATGGTTTATATGTTGAAGATTACATGTTTAAGGAAAGATAAAGCTTCAATGAAGAACTAATATCATCTTTCTACAAGTTTGGGAAAAGATTATTGATTTGAGGGGGAGCAAGTAGATTATTAATTTGAGGGGGAGTAAGTGAAGATTCAATAATGGTTCAATTAGAAAGTGAAAGCTCCAGAAGATCAATATTCAATTGAGGGGGAGCAATAGAAGAGAGAAGCTTCAAAAGTATTAACGAAATATCAAAGTTTTAAAAGATCAAATCATATATCTTTCATACATCAAAGGCAACAAGCAAAGGAAGCTTAAAGAGATCAAAATCAAAGAAGGATCAAAGGAAAGAGAATTCTAGAACTCAAAAGAAAAGTTCTAGATCTCAATACCAAAGAATTCAAAGACGATATATTAACATCTCAAGCAAAGAAAGCAAAGAAAGCTCAAAGAGTTAAAGGAAAGAAAATTCAAGAGTTAAAAGCAGAAGAATCAAAGAGAATTAAAGGATATATCAAAGAGCTAAACTACGAAGACAAAAAGAGTTTACTTGATAAGGAAAACATGTTCAAAATACAAGAGGTTAAATCCTAGGGGGAGATTGTTAGGAATATAAATAGGATTTGCATGTGTATTATTTGTATTAAGTGTGAGTTGTATGAGATTAGTATAAATAGGTGGTTAACCTTTGTCATTTGTAACACTTAACCTTGTAAAATCATTTGTGAGCTTAATAGAAAATCATTCAACCAAATTCTCTCTCAACATTCATCATAATATTGCTTGAATTCGTTTTAACAGTTGTTAATGGTAAATCGTGTAACTTAATATAAACACAAATCGTAGTCAAATCCTCTTTGGTTAAACACACACTTGGAGACCATGCATTCAATATTATGGGAATAGTTTTAATCATCCATGGTCCATCTTCAAGTACTTCTTGCATTCCTTTGGATGATGTGAACTTGAAGAAGAAAAACCCTTTCGAGTTCATCATAGTTTTCTCGATCCCATATGTCCTCCAAGCACTCATCACGAAATTATGAATTACCGAAAATCCACCCGTTTGCCAAGGAAATACCCATATAAAGTGTTTGCATATCTTTCACTAGCTGCCTTAACCGATTCAATAGGAATTTCCACATCACACTCCAAGTCATTAGGTTTTTGCATTTCCAAAACCCAAAAATTCACCTTTATGCTTTGGTACTTCATGATTAACCAAAGTAGCATAAGACTTAGGTGTTTGAACTTTGTTCAATGCTTGTTCACCATCCATATGATTACCCACTTCATTAGCCTTTGGAAATAGACCTACTATGCTCTTCTTACCACTAGTTCTAGCTTCAAATATTGAAGGAAATACATTAACCCCCAATTCAGAACTGCGAACATCAATATTATCTCCTTTACCATCTGCACCACCAATAATTCACAGTAACACGATTCAAAATTGGGAGGTTTTTAAAATTAGAGTGCAAAGGTAGAGATACCTTTGGGTGATCACCCTTACTTAGTCCCCATCCAACTAATTTTACGTCATCATGACTACCACATGAACTTACTTAGCAACCCTAAGACCACTAGTGGTATTAAAGTGTTTTTACCAGTTGTCGCATAATTAGTCGAGTATGTCATATCATCTGAATCCACCAGATCCTCCACCATCCCATCAATATTACAATGATCTAACTCAAGGATTTTACAAAGGTTTCAAACGCCAACCTAATGAGTCATGATAGGAAAGGAAAACTAAGTTGAAGAAACCCCATCATTTACAATATAAAGTTTCAATAGCCTCCACTTGAATTTTTAAAAATATTTCCACTAAGCGATGAACCAACAATTATATGTAAGATTAAGCATGAAAAAGGAATTTTCCGATTTTAACATTTTCGTAGTAAAAACACTTCATATGAACTAGAGTAACTCCTGGTTTTGAACTCTATCTCTAACATTGATCAAAATCAGCTAGTTGTCGTATTTTTGCAGTGATATGCTGGTAGAGATGGCAAAAAACATTGATACGAAGAGGTATCCGATACTCTAAACCCATTTGGTTAATGACTTTCCAATGGGAATGGGGATGAGAAATTTCAAATATTGAAAACCGAGAATGAAGCTGAGGATGAAGATACCCCTCGGGTCCTCATACTCATACGACCATACCCGACAAGGATTATATTTGGATGTTGAACCATACCCTTATCATATAACTATTATTCATTATATAGTATAAACTAGAATGTATTTTGGTTTTAAATAATAAAAATTTTGGGTTCGATTTCACTACATTTGATTTTTTGATGTTAGTTCAGTTTCCTATTGATTTTTTCGATTTATAACAAAATTTACGCTATGACACAATTAAAACTATTTGGCTACAATATTGAACAAAACTTTATTATTTTCAAAGACATAATACGCCAAATTAAGCATAAAAATATCGATTAAATTACTATATAACTTATAGGGTGCTCGCACGATGTAGTTGATAGTTTTTAAAGTCATCAAAAAGATGTTGCGATTAACCCGTAGTAAAGTTGATGTAAATTATTGACACTCCTCGAAAACGGGTCCAATTTCGTATACCCTAATCGTGCATTGTTACGTTAGTTACCTCTTAATCAAAAGTGAATTTTATTTAACCGAGGTAAGTCTAGCACAAGCCCACTATGCATATTTTATTTGCATACGAATTTGATGCACGAAGCATTTCATGTATGTAATTTTGTCAAAAATTATGCGAAATATCGGAATGATCCGACTAAGACTAACGTTGGTGATAAAATTTCAGAAATAACTCGAAACTATTTCATATCAAATAGTAGTTACGAACTCTATATTATTATGTTAAGATATAAGCATAACCCATATGAAGAACCAATCATAAAACGCTACGGACGCTTAACTAAACATTTATATAATTAAACTGCGTATAACGACGATTAAGTATACAAAATTAATTAAATGAGGTAACGAAAAATATTCGAAGATTACCCAATCATCTAGTAATATTTTACAAACATTTAAATTACCTTTAATTACCTCTAAATAATCCTAATTTCATACTTAACAATTAGTCAACCTAGATTAACTCTAATAGTCTAAATATCTAGCCTAACTACCTAAACCACTCTTGAACTAATTAGAGCCAAAATGGCCCCGCCTTGACTCCACCAAAACCGGCCGCCCTTTCTCCCCCTCCCCTCCCTATGCACACCACCATCCCTCTCCCCCGACACTATCACCTTGCCTCCCACAATCAACCTCCATGCTTAAGTAAGGGTGTGTAGTCTTGAACTAGCAATATGAAGAACACACTTCATTTTTCCTTCACAAAAATCTCAGCCATTTCTCTCCCTCTCTTGTGTCAAAATTGCAGGAAACAAGCACACTAAAGAAACACCATAAACTACCACCATAAAGCACTACATTTCCACCAAGTTTTACCCACTCTCTAGCTCATAAAAACACGCTCTTACTCCTTGGAAAATACACCCTCACACGAAGTTATAATCGCGGAGAAAAGTTCGGGAATTTGGTCGGGTTAAAAAGGAGCTTCACGCGAAGAGCACGAAACATTCTTATTCTTAAAATCTCAAACCGAAAGCATTGTGAGAAAACCCTTTTCATCTCATCATTTAATAAATTACTTTTATATTTATGCTAGATATGTTCACTCATAAGAAAACCCGATTGTTACGTAGCACATTTATGTTTAATATCATTACAAAATGTTAATAATATGTATAATGAGCATTAATCTTTAAAGAACTTACTGGCAGATTTTTGGGGCTAAATTAGAATGTCATAATCTGGACATAAAATAACCTAAATGAGTGACTCTTAAGCTAAAATTAAAATTCAGGAAGTCAGTTTTCCAACCCAAGTGATCTCATGAAATTTGGACAAGTTTTGATACCCCAAACCGATTTTACAAAAGAGTATATCCAAGCTGTCTTTAGAAGACAGAATCTGCTCTTACTTTGAGAGACCATAACTTTTATATTTATCCTAGACCATAACTTAGGGTTTAAAATTTGTATGGGCACATTTCATGAGGAGGAGTTTAAGTCAGTCAACAAAAGTTTTTCCCAAAGACTATCCAGAAAAATACTTGATGTACTTTTGTGCAATAATAAATAGTTCTGAACCCCTTATACATATCCAAAAATTATTAATCTTACCTTTATTAAAAACCTAAGACATGTGGGAATATGTGTTAAATTTCATAAAAAAATAAATTCATTAGGCTAGTCAAAATGATATCACGTGAAAGGTCAAAAATCTGGCAGAATCTGTCAAGTAAATGAACATTGAATAAAAATAATTTTTAGTGTTTATAACCCTAACACAAACTATATGTGATGACATATAAACGTATATTGGTATATATATGACATCCATAAATATATTTTGAATTAATATATATTTATTAAACAAACAAACTGACGCAATGAAAGTAAAAACGTTAATTTTACTATTTTTATCATAACTACTTACATATTACGATAACATACGAAATTATTAATATTTTGAAAAGTAATATTAATAATAGATCACCAATGGGTCGTCCACGCCTTAAACGTTACTTGAACATACTAATTGAGTGAACAATTAGCATAGACAGGCCAATAGAGCTGTCTACTAATATAACTGACCTTATGCGTATACGGCGCTAAGTGACTACATTTGGGCTCAAACTATTATTTTCAAACGTTGGCACTCTCGAACTCATCAAGTGAGATCACAACCCCTATTTTACTATTTTCACTATTTTATAACTGGGGTGAAAAACATATGAACTAGTTTCATACGATGATTGTAAACATGACAACAGATCCTTGTGCGAACATACGTTTACATGTTGTAGTGCATAGAAGTCCTTTTGCTGCAAACTATAACCATTAACTAGATGATGCTAGCCACTGGATATATGAATAGTACTATTGGGATGACTGCCCTCCCACTTTTGGTTAGTCGCGCTAACTGTCGATATTGGGTCGAAACGTGGAGCATATATTTACTGTGTCTGAGGCAAACGATATAATACAAGTCGTGGTTTGGTTATAAGCCTAGGTGTTGGCACTTTAACTCGTAAGACCTAGCTAGTTTATGCTTGCAACAAATGTTTTATGAAATGGTTTAATGATAAAGTCTTAAACGGGTGGATTCACTCAACATTTTTGTTGACGTTTTTAAATGTGTTTTTCGGGAAATTAGCAATGACGTAAGAACTTGCATGCATTTTGGGACCCCTGCTCATCACAAAGTAAATGCCATATTTTCAAAAACCGTTGGATTTATAACAGGATGTGTTGGTCATATTTGTTTTAATTGTAAACACTTATCGTTTTGATGACTCAATGAATTGTAACCAATTGATAAACTATTTTGTGACATCTCTTAAGTATATGTTTTGCGATAATCATATGCTCATTGAATTACCTATTGATCGCGTCACACTCCGTACTTCCGCCTTAATCGATTTATTTTTGGCGGGGTGTGACATATATAACTACATCTTAGCTCATAAAGTGCATTAAATCATAAAGTATAATATCATGACTTAATATTTTTAAGTGAAAGATATAATTTAAATAATCTTAAGAGGTTTAAAAATGTATTTATAATTACATATTGTAATCGACATTTTATAAATTTTTTAAAAAGGTAAATATGGTAAATAAGTAAAATTTAAATTTACAATGTTAAATATACTATAAGAATCGGACGGTGACATCATCAAATATGCAATTGGCCAATAAAATTCTTTAATTTTGTTAAATTGAGTAAAATTATGGATTTGATGACATCATCATTAAATTTAAATTTTTTGTCAATTAAGTCCTTTTATTTCGCTATATTCAAAATTACAGTCCCAAACTTTTTTAATTATATAACTCTTAACGGAAATATCGTATCGTTATCAAGATTCAAACAATCTATTTCATTTATTCGTATATATCCACAAATACTTATCAAATATAAGTTACGTTAGGTTTTTTATGCGTAAATAAATTATATACGAATCACGTTTGTGATATCATGCATATTCAATTTAAAATTGCAATTTCAACTTAATTTCAATAAAAAGAATAACTTACATTTTATTATAATTATATTTATTTTATTTATATATCTCTTTAATTATCTATTGTTATCTCTTAGACCATCAACGTATATCTACCCTTAATTCGAACAGTTCTCTCTAACTTGTACGTAACTTTATTCAGATCACCAATAAATATATTTTTATTTTTATTTATATTATCTCTTTGTGTTACGTTGTGTTTATAAATTTCTAGCGTGTTCACATTTATTATTTTTTGTACATAGAAATTCATTTAACTTTTCTTTTATTTAAATTAACTTTATAAAATTAACTTTTTTACCATTCAACCTTTGGCCAATATATATAAATGAACATTGTTATTTGAAACATCAAGTTTCATCCATATGTTTTATCCAGGTAGTTAAACCTTGAATTTTCAAAATTTGTGCACTTAATGTAAGCAAATAATTCTAAGCTAGCAATTTCTTCGTTACTACTAAAATACAATAATAATATAATTATTTAAAACCATAACTTATATATGTTGCCCTGCATCCTATGCTGATAAGATTTTCAATGTTGTAGTTCAGATAGACTTTAGTATAACTATAAAAGGTATCATTCAAATATATCATGAATATCAAGTAAGTTAATAACTATAAAAAAAAACTAGGCAATGCCATAGTTAGGGGTGATCATAAAAAAATCGAAAACCGAATCGTAACTGAAGTAACAAAAAAAATCAAACTGAATGATTAAATCTAATGTGAAATTGCCGATTTGATTGAAGAAGACGCTGAACGATGGAGGTTTGTAGATTGGATTTTGGAATCGGAGAAGGAACTATAATTGAATAGGATGATGGAGAGACTGAAGTTGAATTTCCCCAACATGTTCTAATAAACTCAGAGGGTGATCATATGGATGTTATCATTGCGTATATATACCCTTCAATAAACGACCATATAAATAAGATTGGTTACCTTGAAGAAAAACAACTCTTGAACCAACAAATTAGGAGGTCGATTTGTTAAACAACGGACGATCCTTTGAATTATATGAATCAAACATTCGTTATACTACTAAAAGATTAATGCAATAATTCATTAGCAGAATTAAGATTTATACATGATACGTTTATCACTTTGTGTCAAAAGTATAGTTTATTAATGTCATACTTTTAAAAAATTAAACGGCTCGTGTGTATACATAGGTTTAAAAACTAGTAAATATATATATTAACACAAAATAACTATCTAATTAATTAGTAAATAAATTAAGGGTGTGGTTCTACGGAGAAATTATTAGTGAGGAAGAAAAAGAAGCCAATGAGGATGGGACAAGTGTCCCCCTCATTCCCTCCCCATTTTTCCTTCATTTTTAATTCTTCACCTTTCTTTTATTTATTATTTTTAAAACTCGTATTTTTATTTAGGGTCATGATAAATACACACGGATTTTTTATTGTTGCACAGGGAATTAATGTGAATAGACAATAATACCCTTAACTAATATATTGAAGTGTCAGAACCCAGTTACATCAAAACATTCAAACGATGACTGCTCCGGCGACGACGCCATACCTCGAGCAATATGATGTATCTTTGCGTTCGCTTCAATATCAAGAGGCGGACTTAATTTATGTAAGTTTTATTGATAACCAACATTTTGATTTTTACACAAGAAAGAAAATATGGTTCATAATATGATAATGAAAGAAGTTTATGGTTCATTATTGATTATGTGATTCATATTTTCTCATGAACAACTAAAATATCACAACTATAATGGGAATGGCTGACTCCGGTAAAATTGAGGCTGCCGGAAGCTATGGGACGAGAGGGGAGAATTGGTTTTTGTATATTTTTGGTTGAAGTTTTTTCACCTAATAATCAAAATATGATAAGCAAACAATGAGACTTCCTGAATATAGAGATTAAGAGATGTATACTTCTTATGGTAAGTTTGGTTTTTTTTTTCTATTTAGAAATTGGGAGATCTAGAAAGAAAAAATGTGAAAACGGGTGAATAATTTCTTCTCTCTCCAAAAAGTGGTAGGTAAAAAGATAATTGAAGGATATTATTGTCTATTTACCGAAATCTACTATGAAAGAATGAAAGTTACCTGTGTATTTATCACGACCCTTTTATTTATTTATTTTTTGTAAATTCATCTTTTCTTAAATTACGTTTTTTGTTACGTTTTTATTCGTTTTTTCATTGTTAGTCATTTTTTCACATTTTTTTTCGTTTTTCTTCGTCTTTTTACTTGTTTTTTTCTCGTTTTTCTTCATTTTCTTACAAATTTTTTCCTTTTTTCTTCGTTTTTTTTTTCATTTTTCTTCATTTTTTTTTTTTCATTTTTCTTCGTTTTTTTTCAATTTTCTTCATTTTTTTCGTTTTTTCTTTTTTTTCGTCCTTTATACGTTTTTTCGGTTTTCTTCGTTTATCATTTTTCTTTGTTATTTCTTCGTTTTTACGTTTTTTCAATTTTTTTACGTTTTTTTTTCATATTTCTTTGTTTTTTTAACAATTTTTTTTCCGTTTTTCTTCGTTTCATTTACTTTTTTTCGTTTTTCTTTTGTTTTTAACGTTTATTTCGTTTTCATCGTTTCATTTAGATTTCTTTCGTTTTTCGTTCATTTCATTTACGTTTTTCTTCATTTTTATGATGCACTCAGACTTAAAATCTAATGTGTTGATTATTCAAATTATACAATAAAATACAGTTATTAAATAAAATAATCGTGCATCATATTAAAAATTATGGTGTATCATGGTTATAAAATAATGTCACTCTAATTTCTAGATATTGGATAAACATTGTTATCATATAAATATGGTTTCATCATAGTTATAAAAATACGGTACTGTAATTTTGTAAATTCAGTGCATCATATTTATAAGTTATAAATGTCTGTGATCGAGTAAATATACAATAAACATCATTATCATATAAGTCTAAGTGCATCATAGTTATAGAATGATGCACTAACTTATACTTTTACGATTCATCGTATATATGAACTTTGTTGTGTTAAGTCATGATCCTTTCTATGATGATTTTATAATGACAACAACTCTTAGTTAACATCATGTTTATGGTGTTATCCATCCAGCAAAGGTATCCTTCAAAGTAAAGCTAAGTCATCTGCATGCTGATGGCAAATGATTTACTGTTAGTCAGTTCACCCAGTAGACAGAACTAGCAGTTCACCCAGCTCTGAGAAATTTGATGAGAATAACCAGCATAGAGAAGATTAGATATTTGTAATTTACACATCTTTGATCATTATTCAAGTGCTGAAGACTCTCTTTGTTTGTCAAGATCGAGTTATAATCAGAAGTTTGAAGACTCAGCATAGAGACTAATGATCAGTTCACGCACAGAGACTGAAGAATATTTTACTCATTACAGATTCAAGTAAACATGCTTCCAACACTTAGGGACATATGTGTATAATATAATGGCATCTTCTGAGGTTGTACACAACATACATACATGTCCATTTTGGCTGCTTATGCACATAATGTTTCCTTATCATGGTCAGCCTACAAGACAAGATGTGCAGTGTACCTTTTGACAGACTGCAGACCTGGTCGTGCAGAGTTCATCAGAACACACAAGCAAACATGTCTGAAGTCAACTAATGAAGATGAAGACATCTGGAAGACATCTATTGGCTGATCAAATTGCAAGTATTACACAAACTCGACTATAAATATTAGACTTAGTTTATTGAGTTTGTGTGTGAAATTCTGAGTGAATTAATAAGTTAGTTAAGAGAGCATTTGTGTTAGCAGAACTAACATTACTTGTAACAAGCTTTGAGTTTGTTCTTAGCTGATTTTAGTGTTAGTAACCTTCAATTGAGTTAGATATTCCGCATCTAACTTGTAATTATTTGATTTATCAAAATAAAAGAATTAATTGAAAATTATCATCTATTCTTATCATTAGTTAAACTGAAATTCACTATCTTGTCTAAACATAGAAGAAGTTGTATTCACCCCCCCTCCCCCTCTACAACATCTGTTGTTAACCTTTGGGACCAACATGTTGTTTCAAAATCTGTGTGCATCAAAGTTATAAAAATATGGTACTGTAAATTTTGAAAATTTATTGCATCATATTTATAAGTTATGTATGTATGCAATCGAGTAAATATACAATAAACATCATTATCATATAAGTCACGGTGCATCATAGTTATAGAATATGATGCGGTAACTTATACTTTTACGATTCATCGTAGTTATAAACTTTGTCATTTATAAATCTGGGTACATCATATTTATAACGTATGGTACTTTAAATTTTTTAAATTCATCGCATCATATTTATAAGTTATAAATGTATGCTATCAAGTAAATATACAATATCATTATCACATAAGCCTAAGTGCATCATAGTTATAGAATATGATGCAGTAAACATCATTAACATATAAGTCTAAGTCCATCATAATTATATATTATGATGCAGTAATTTATACTTTTACGACGCATCGTAATTATAAACTTTGTAGTCTCAAAATCTGAGTGCATCATAGTTAAAAGGGGAAAAAGCGAAAAAAAAGTAAAAAAAAAACGAAAAAGAATGAAAAAAAATGAGAAAAAAGCCAAAAAAGGATAAAAACCAAAAAAATGACAAAAAAAAAGTAGAAAAACGAAAAAAACGTAAAAAAATGCAAAAAGACGATAAAACAAAGAAAACTGAAAAAACATAAAAAGAAGAAGAAAAACGAAGAAAAAACGTAACGAAAACGAAGAAAAAATGAATAAAAACGTAAAGAAAACGAATACAAAACGAAGAAAAACAAAAAAAAAAACGTAAAAAGATGAAGAAAGACGAAAAAAAACGTAAAAAGATGAAGAAAGACGAAAAAAAACGTAAAAAGAACGAAGAAAAACGAAAAAAATATAAAAACAAAAACATAAAAAGAAAAAAAAGGGTGAAGAAATAAGAAGGAAGAAGACATAGAGGGAAATGAAAGATGGAAGTGGAGAAATAAAGATGGAAGAGAAATGAAGGAGAAATATGAGATAAATGACAATAACACTTGTCCAATTTTCATTAACTTCTTTCATTTCTCTACTAATTTTATCTTCTTAAATCACACCTTTAAATTAAATGTCAATCTAATTATTAATGGTTCAATTTGATATAATCTAAACAGAACTAAAATATTTCATTTACCGCGTTATCTTATTTTTTCAATCGGATTGTTTTGGTTAGGATTCGATTTTTTGAATTCTGCGAACGCTAAAATATTTGTCCTACCAGATTATTGGATATTTGGATCGGGTTTGGCTCGTTTGGATCCGAATGCAACTTATGGGCCACCTTATTACTCTCAGCCATCATTCTCCGGTCAAGCAAACACCAACCCTTCTTCCGAGCCCTAATTTCCAAACTACACAAAATTCCGAAATCATTTCCTCTTTTTAACAAAAAGGCGTATAACTTTCATCTCCTACAAGCCCTAATTTTGCTAACCAAATCACGTATACAGATAAAGTAATTGTATCCATAGCCAATCGTATATATATACAGATCGCAAAAACAAATAGTACGAACTTTGCCAGCTGGAATGGCGTCACCGATGAAATATGTCACATGGTTGCTGATGTTGATAATTATGTTTCCGTGTTCTTCGATCGCGTCGTCATCGTCATCGTCATCGTGTTCTAAAACGACACCGTTTCTTAATGATATGAAGCTTCAATGTCCTACCTTCATTATGTATTCATGGCCGATTGAGGTACATCAGTTATATAGAAGTCTTTATATTTATATTCTTTATTTATAAATTGATATATGTTTCCATCGAATTTGTGTTTTTATTGAATTAGGTTTTTGGTAATTGTGATAATTAGATTATTATTATTATTATTGCATATGTTCTTGAGTGTTGCTAATTACTATTGGTTGTGTAGAAATTGATACATGTTGGAAATTTGTGACATCGAATTAATTCAATATTTTGTTGTAGTAGTTGAGGTTTTGATTGGGCTAATTGAGTTAAAAAAAGAAAGAAAAATGAAAAAAAAAAAAAGTAAAAGAAAGCTGGTTCTTCTAATTGAGTTATTTCTTTACTAAAAATGTGATATGTAATGAGTTGGTGAACTACTTACAACCGCATTGATCCATACTAAATGCACCTAATAATATGATAGACATCTTCGTTTCCACATGGCAAATTTGGATTTCGTTCGGTTTATTAGGTCTTGCTACTCTCATGGAACTAGCTCTTTCTGGATTTCTAAGTACACAAAAGGAACCAAATCTAATGGACCCTAAAAAATCCCAGCCATCTGTGAGGGAACCTCCTGTTGAGTAAAAAGACTGTATATTGATTACGTTAAAAGGTTATTTCGTAGCCTCAAAACACATGAAAAAAGAAGAATGATGTGTTTAGTTTTCATGTCTGACAGGTTGTTATTATGACTTGTTTTAGGCATATGGAGTATGTGTAACTAAAATTTGTTGTTCGCCTATGATCCTTTGATTAAGCCTTCAATTGCTTTAGTTAACTTTTGGCTCATTGAGATTACATGACAGCAATTAGAAAGAGTATCTATATCAAACCTAGTTACTTTCATCTGTAGGGTTTTCCGCTACAACTTTTTTAATAAGCATAAGCCTTTATGACATATTATGAACCGTATTGAAGGTCAGTGAATAGGAAAAATGAGAAAAATAGAAGGATCAGATCAATGTCATGAAGATTGAGATAGATTAGAGTGAGTGAGTAAGAGAGAGAGAGAGTTGAGGTGAAGGTCGTGTTCTTACATTCAAATAGTTATATCTGTAAAAATGAATTCAAGTATCGGAGATTAGAAGGTAAACCATAGTCTAGAAAAAGGAACCATAGAGAAGAGGGCTTCTTTCATACAACATCATAAGGTAAACATAGTCTATAAATAGGAATGAAAGAGAAAGGGCTTGTTCCATACACACACTTCTTGTTATTTGTGCTGTCCATTGTCTCATTTTTTGATTCTTCACAGGACTGGATTCATGTCAAACCTTCCCCAACATTATACGTTTAAAAAAGTTAATTTGAATTTGTGTATAAAGTTTATCGGAGGTACCGTACTCTTTTACCCAGAACAAAAATTTTTGGTGTGTAACTAAAAGCTTAATGCTAAACTGACCTACTTATGTGTAACAGCCCTATTTTTGAGTTAGAAATTAATGAAGTTCTATAATCATGATTATCTTAATTAAGTAATTAAAGTATAATTGGTAAACAAGTAGCTTACAAGTAGCATACAAGTAGCTTACAAGTAGACCTCAACAACCACAAGATTTTCAAGAACAAAAGTGAGTTGTTAAAAGAGTAACTTGCTGTCCAGATTTTTAGCCACAATAAGAACACCTTACTAAGCCTAACTAGGAGCATTACAATGCAAAGCTAGGTAGTGTAGATTCAATACATGTCAAGGAATAAGGAGGAGAGGTACTTTGCACTTTCACTATAAATAGAGACTAGATTAGTTCATTCATTTTCATTAAAAAACCACATCAAGTAGTAAAGTGAGTAGTAAGAACATAAACAAGCAAGCGAATAAGCAAGCGAATAAGCAAGCATCCTAAAGTAAGTATCAAGATCACAAGTATCAAAGGATCTAAGCAAGGTGAGTATTTATGTGCTTTAAATGGGATGCATACATGCTATAACAAATGTTATACTACTTTGCCATGTTTAAGTTATATTGTATGTTAAAGATCATGTTTATAGTATGTTATCATGAAAGTTTTGCTCATGTAAGTATGGTCATTTAAATACCCAACGTACGGGGTATAGAATGAAGGGACGTCTTGCAAACGAACCTTATGGGACAGCCCTTTGTGGATCCCGAGGATTAGAACGGACCTACTTACATGTGGCTATGAGATCTCAAAGAATTTAAAGCATGAAAGATTTTATAACTATTATTTTTCATTAACTGTTTATGTTATATGTCAAAACCATAACTACTCACTAAGCTTAAAGCTTACCTATTCGTGTATGTATCTCAGGAGCCAAGGAGTAGGACCAGTGAAGTGTTATTAATAAACTAGACTTTTTATTTTTCGCTTTTTCCGCTTATGTAAAACTCTGTATTAAGTATGTACTAAGTTATGATGAAATAAAATATGAAGTTTCGTTTATTCATTTGTACTAAAGGCAAAGATGATACCCGCGAAATCGGGGTGTCACATTATGTATGAACAGAAATAGCAAATGAATACTAATGAATATGTATATAGTAACCTTATTATTCCTGTGATGGAAGGTTTCCATGTCGCGATTTGGGGCTACGTAGGTTTTACTCTGTAATTAATGATTTTATTTTTGAAATGTTAATGTTATATCCACTCTATAAATAATGTAATAATATAATATTGGAATAGGATCATCCGAAGCTACTAATGTGCTGAGAACCTAAAGTACCATTATTTACAGATCTATAATGGTATTAAACTTATTTAGGTGTAATGTATTGTGGTTTTTATATTGTTAATGCTATTTTCGGTGGTCATATTATTCATTATGCATTTCCCATGCAGAAATAAGCTTTTTTATGAAGCCTTGGAACTGTATATAATAATATGTTGGTGAGGATGATACCAATCAATGGGTTCATGTAAATGTTAAATGTTTGAATGATTTTTTTGCTCTCTTATCGATTGGCTATAAGCCAAAACCATTCAGCAGTTCGCTTAGATTACTTGTGCCGGAAAACTGAATACTTGAAAGATCATCCATGTGCCTAAATAGTTTATTTTGTTTAGTTAAAGTTTAAATGTCTTTTTTCTCTGCAGATCAATGAAGAGTCTCTTGACAAGGTCTTGAGTTCCAGTCAGATGAATTCGTACGTGTCCATATTGTTCTATGCTTCTTCATGTCCTTTTTCTAAAGACGTTCAACCCAAGTTTGATGCCCTCAGTTCAATGTACCCACAAATCAAGCAGGTTAGGGTTGAACAATCTTCAGTTCCACCAATGTAAGTTATTTAATTAAAGCAATATATAATATTAAACTCTGGGTTTTCTTTCTGTATTGGTAAGAGATGCTGGAGTTGTTTATTCAGACTTACTCACCTTATTCGTGTAACACATGCAGTGTTTTCTCAAGACATGGCATTCATGGCGTTCCCTCAATTTTGATAGTGAACAGGACAACTAGAATGCGACACCATGGCCCGAAAGACCTTAATTCGCTTGTTCACTTCTATAAAAAAGCCATAGGTACCACTTTCGTATAGGGTAAATAGCATAAAATGGTAAACCGGCGTTTGTCAAGTTTCTGTTTCTAGTAACAATTTTTTTTCAAGAAAAAACTAATAAAATTTCAGAAGTTCCGTTAAAAACCCTAAAAACTTTCTGATAGACCATGTTACCAAATCTTAACGTGGCATTGATGTGGACACTTAGAGGTTACCTTAAATTGAAGTTTTTGAAATTTCAATGGGTTTTTTCAAAAAAGGAAGTTGGATACTTCAAATAGAATTTTGACGCAAGTTTGTTATCTTTTTATGCTTATGGATATGTAGATTTGGTCTTTTTGTATAAGGATATTGGGATATCTTGTGGTTACATTATCTGGTTGGGGAAGATTATGGCCTATTCATACACACTAGTTTCTACTTTCTAACCTTAAGTTTTGTATAAAGCTTGATCAGGATATTCTTCTTATCATAGTTTTCTCTTATGTTTTCCAGGACTTGAGCCAGTAATTGACTTAACCGCAGATCTAACCGTCTTCCCAGAAAACAAATCTAGAGTTCCCGAATCACACAACAATACCCAATTGAAAAACATAGTCTCGAGAGAACCGTATCTCATCTTCTCCCTGCTCTTCATCTGCTTAAAGGCACTTCTATACCTCTTTCCAAATATGGTATCGAACCTTATCGCTCTCTGGCTTGCATACATTCCTCATTTGAATCTTTCAATCTTTGGAGAATCAAGACAGCTTTTGGCTCGTGTTCTTCATTTGGTCGATGTCGAAAGGTTGTTTAACAAGCTAAAGCTTATTAAAAGCAGATCCTTTCACAATGGAGCTAGAAGTGCTCGTGCATGGACTTCATCCTTGGCATCGTTCTCATTGGGCAAGACATCTTCATCTAGAGCATCACAGGGAGGAAAGTTTTAGACTTTTTTGACATGTCTGTAATATGCATGTTTTATCTTTTCTCTCTTTATGGTGTTGTTGAGCTAAATTGCTGGGTCATTTTGGAACTATGGTCTAGTGAAAGTAGAAGTGTTTGTAAATTCGAGATACAAATCTGATCCTTTTTTTTTCTTGTATATCATGTATCAAAGTAATAGAGTATAGCCCTGATTAGGTACTGTTATCTCAGTTTGATCTTTAAGATACACCAGTAAGAATAAATACCAGATTGTTTTTGGTATATTGTCAGACATGGTTCTGGCATAACTAGCAAAATACCCGCATAATAGAGCGAGCGATAGAATTTCGTCTATAAAGATTAATTGATGATAATGGTACGTGTTTCTTCTTTCCTGATGGATTAATCGTATGATGACGAACAGTAAACATGATTATAGCAAATTGCTTTAAAATAAACTCTGGAATTTGTTCATAGCTCAGTTATATTGAAAGTCACACCTATGAATGGAGATGATATTGTTTTCTAAGTTCAACTATTTTGACCTCGATCTTGGCTAATGCGAATTTGAATGAGTGATAATGTGGGTACGATGGATATAGTTTATATACATATCTTTTGAGTAGCTATATATGCGCAGAAAATTGAATAATAGTTATAATACTAAATGTGCTACAAAATTGAAAAATAATTGTTACTAAATGGGTCACTTATTGGTTGAAACAAGGTCTTAAAGCGCTGCGGAGCTCGTAGTATGTTTCGAGCGCATGATTATTAAAATGCTGTACGATATGAATCCATATGTTTTTAGTGATTACACAACTATCTACATTTATCTTGGCCATATATCCTAATATATACTCATACCTTACTTATTATCATTATTACAGGCAATAATTAATTCATTATTTTCATGTGTACATTTGATTTTATTTTTTAGCGCTTTAGCTATTAGAGTTTTTTTATCCTGTTAATATTTCAGTTTTCCTTATATTTATTAATATAAATATTATATTAAATATCTTTCCATTTGCAAAAGAAATACAGCAACCCCTGTTAGACAATTACTTAAACTGGGTGTAGCGCAACCGTTCAAGTGCCTCATAAAAGTACAAGGAGTCGTGACCCTTGTGTCACAGTGTTCAGCAACAGTGTTCTCGGGAAACACTGTTGCTGAAAAAGGTGGGAGTGGGAACAGTGTTCAGGAATTTCCTTTTGGTTTTTTTATTTGTCAGAAAATTCAAATAATGTAATAAATACATATAAATAACAAATTAATCTAAATAAAAATAAATAACTTCATTAAAAATAAAAATTACAAGTCCTAAAAATTAAAAGTTCATTAAAAATAAAAATAACGATTACAAGTCCATTTAGATAATTTAACAAATAAATTAACAAATAAATATTTTTAATTTAATCTATTTTAATTTTAATGTGATTAAATCAATTAGAATAATTTTAAAAAATAATTCATTTAAAAGCCCATTTAAAAATAAGCCCATTAAAAAATAACCCATTTAAACATAAATGGGCCCAATTAATTGGACCCAATACAAGTAAACCTAAACCTTAAAAAGCATTGTCTTCTTCTCCTTTCTTCTCCTTGTGTCTTCTTCTTTGCAGCAGCACACACACACACGCAGCACACGAATCTGCACACACACACAATTAAACAAAAAAAACAAGAGAAAAAGAAATTAAACAAGAAGAAAAGAAGAGAAAAAAGAAAAAAAGAGGCACACAACGTTTGTGGGGGGACGTTGTGCCCGGAACTCCGATCGGAACACTGACCGGAACGCCGCAAGGGAGTGGAGGAACGTGCACGTTCTGTGCCACTCCCTGTGCTCTAAGGAATGTTACATATGGTGAATAGTAGATATCTTCACCACCTTATCATGTACACTCATGTAGCGAAGTCTCTAGTAAACTTGTATATATATATATATATATATAAGTTTTATGATCCATGATAACACGAGTTTGTATAATGATCTTAATTACAAGATCACTTGATAAAAAATTTTAATAAAACAATTCTAGATGTAACTTATAGGTATTACTTTTTCTATTATCACATTTTCAAGTCATTTTAAAATTATTTAATATTTTTCGCAACAAGTAAAATTTGTTATACAAAACATGAATATTAGTTTAATACGAAGTATTTAATATAAGTGTTACATTTAAAGTAGTAAATTGTTATGATAATATACATTATTAAATAAAATGATTGTATATCTTAATAATTAATAAAGTAAAATGAATTAGTATTGAAAAAAATTTTAAACAAATTTTAACACTTTTATATCTTAGAGTTATGACATCACAAAGACATCAGCAAATACATCAGGTGAAGTCACATCAGCTTCAAAACCTACCTTAGAATGTGACATATCAACTTCATGATGTCAGCTTAAGTGTCCTTTAGTAGATAGAATAGATATATATATATATATATATAGGAACATGATCCAGAGGGAAATATTTTTTTTGGAGGAAAGCGTTAACATTCATTGCGACGAATCTTTACTTCACCAATAAAAATGTAAAAAAGGAGTAAAATTTTGTAATTGTTAATCAAAGATCGATACTATAAATATTAAGCTCCATTCATGTAATTTTTATGCAAGTTATAACATTAATCGATGAATATCAAGTTATAAATCATTAAATATTCATTATTAAATGTTATGATTTAATAAAAATATCAAGTTATAAATAATTAAGATGATGAATGTAAAAATTAATTATATTCATCAATCAATATTATGACTTAACATTCATGATACATTCATGATGATGAAGTTAACGATTTATTAATTTAACTTTCATTAATTAATGTTATAATTTAATAAAAATATTCAATCGTAAATATATTATTTATAGCAACGATTTTGATGGATATTTATTGATAAAAATAATTTTTCATTGATAAATTTATGATTCACCGTAATAAATATTAATACTTTCATTTTCCTTCCAAAAAGATATTTTCCTATAAATTTCTCTCCCATGTATAATTGATACATATTGATATTGTTTTATTATTTTCCATTAGGTTTGAAGATATTTTATAACTTTCAATTGTATTCGAATTTTTTAGAGAATTTGATTCCATTGACATTGTATAAGTTGTAGTGACATTCCAACTGCTTTAAGGAGCATACAGTTTTAAATGTTATATTTGTTGAATTATGTTTCATAAATCAATCAGAAAAATCTGAATGTTAAAATTTAGTTTAATATTTTAAAGAAATTTTTTCAAATGTCTTGTCAGAAAATTCTTTCATTAAATTAAAATAGTGTAAATGTGATTTGTCAAACCAAAATAGTACGGGAGATACTCTAATGTCTATCACTCTAAAATTTTTTTAATAAATTTTAACTTTGAGTTTTCTTCTAAAATAAATTTTTTATTTTATTTTTATCTTTTTCAATCATTGAACTATTATATGTTCTATGAATACCATTAAAAGTTAGCTTTTATGTTCTACAAGACCATTTCACATTATCTATTTATAGTGTTGGTAAACTATTAATAACGGGCCGATTTTATAAATATAATTTTATGGAATGGAATTGTAAATTAAAAACGTAAAAAAGTTAAAAAAAAAAACCAATATACACATAAATGATATCGTTTTACGTAAGCAAAATCCATTTGATTCGAACGGTGATTTCAAATTACGTATAAGTTACAACATGTGAAACTATGTCGTTTCATGTGTGTGTGTGTGTAGATATATATATATATATATATGTGAATGATTCAAAGAGACACTTTTTTGGGGGGAAGGGGTGAAGTGTTAATATTTTTCAAAAAACATCTTACCTTCACTAATACAGATGTCAGAAAAAGAATAAAATTTAATAGATGTTGATTAAGATCGATTCTATGAATGCTAACCTTCGTTGATGAATTTTTTTAGTAGGTTATAACATCAATAAATGAAAAATATTACTATAAAATCGTTAACATTAATCGCGGTGAATGTTTGTTAATATTCATGATGATGAATGTAAAAATTAATAATATTAATCAACTGATGTTATGATTTAACATTTATCATCATGAATGTTACTAACATCATTAACAATTTATTAAATTAATATGTATCAACTAATATCATGACTTATAAAAAAAAAAGAATTCATTCGTGAATATATTCTTTATATCATCGATTTTGAATAATATTTACTGGTAAAAATAATTTTTTGTTGACATTTTAATTGGTAGATATAAGATGGTAAGTGATAAATATTAACGTTTCTCCTATTCTCTCAATAAATCACTTCTATCTGGACTATGTCCCTATATATATATATATATATATATATAGGAGTGGGTTCAAGGGAGAAAGAAAAATTGGTAAAAAAATGGGAGAAATGTTCATTTAACCCTTTGATTCAACATATTAACCATTTGATTCATCAAATTAACTATTTGATTCAATAAAAGTGTTTATTAATGAAAATATTTTTTTAATCATAAATAAGTATTTATTGAATCACATAAAACATTTTATTAAATCATATTTATTTTTTTGCTGAATCATAATTTTTTTTTATTTAACATTTTTTGTTTTCCTCTTCTAAAATTTCTTCCCTTTAGATTCTGTTACTATATATATACATATTATTTTTTAAGTTTTTAAAATACGATGTAATATAAAATCATTTTTTTTATAAAATTGACCTAATTATTAAGAACTTATCGATTGCATTAATAGATCTAGTGAATAATAGCTCAGGTTTTGTAGGGTATAAAACGAATATAAATATAATATTGTTAAAAGAATGAAAATGAAAAGTAAAAAGAAAGAAAAAAAAAACCTTTAATTTTTAACATAGTACCAAAAATGAGGAAGGGATGATGCATGTCACGTGCTCATAAGAAAGTCCGAAGACTGCTACCCAAAACGTTAGTTGGAGGCTTGGAGGAGCTTCTACAGGCCCACATCCCACCATACAGTAACATCTAACGGCCCATATTCATCTCCCTAATTTACAAAACTTTTAACAAATAAAGGTAAAAATTGAAATATTTAAGATACAAAACTACCGATAGGGTGTAGAAAAATATTGAACTGAACCACAACCCCCCACTTCTTCTTCAACACAAACAACTTCACATAACATAAACAAGAACACAAAAGAGGCAGACCAAAAAAATCCAATTTGCTCAATTAAATTACAAAATCTCTTTTGAATAATTTAATTCCCTTAAACCCTAGATTAAATCAAGTCATTCTGTAACAAACAAACCCCATCATACATCACCATTTTCTCTGCTCTGTTCACTGACCTTTGTTCTTGTAAACATATCTATATTTTATTCTTGTACTTTCAATACAAGATTTCATCTGGTTTATTGAATGCAAGATCTCTTAGGTATTAAACTGTTTCTAGCATAAATCCTAAATGGGTATTTTATAATTTTCTGTATTTTTTGTTCTTAATAAAAAAATCTTGATTTTATAGAAATAAAGTTGGAAACTTTTCTGTTCTTGTAACCTCTTATTTTATGTTCCTTTTTTTTTTTCTTTGGCGAATTTTGTTTATTTTCTCATGTTCTTCAATGATTTTTGAATGCAGTATGATTTCATACTGATTTTAGCATAGATCCTTAATTGGGTACTCTATCTATATCATAATATTTAAAGTTTATTGTTCTTGTAATTTCCTTCTTATTTACCCTCCATTCTAAGTGACTTTTTCATCGCGATTATGGCTTTTTTCTAATGTTCTTGAATTATTTTGAAATGCAGGGTGATTTGGAAGATTTGATGCTGGTATTAGCATAGATCTTCATGTGGGTATTCTTTTTTTTTTTTATCTACTTTTTTGTTCATGGGTCTTATCATTTATTAGGTTTCATGGCTAAAATGGGGGGTTCTCTTGTTTTTTAGATATAAAGATATAAACTTGGGAGTAAAAATGGATAAGTTACAGTGGGGAAATAGAAAAAGGCTGAGATTTGTGAAAGTGAAAGAGTCAACAGTTATGAATGGGAAATCAGATGGAAATGGAAGTGCAAATGGAAATGTTATGAAGAAAAAAAGCACATCTCAACGTGTTGATAGAAGGGTTGTAAATGAACAAGATTCTAATCATCCTCTTCCACCTCTTCATGCTTCATCCCCTCAACGTCTCAACAGGTTAAAAATAGTTAATTTTGTATTTTCAATATTAATTTGTTAATTTTAAGGAAAACCCAGATAGATTTCTTGATTGTAAGCACAATATTGAGCTTAAATTTCTTTTAGTCTTGTGATTTCTTGATGAAAAGCTTAGATCTTTAGCTCTTTGCTGTTTGTTGACTTTGCAGAGAATTCTTGAGATTTTTTTCTTATTCAAGTTTTGACTAGTTTTATTGATTACAAATCAAAAAGCTTACAGGGGTCAGTTGGAAAATTAAAGGAAAAGAAAAATTTTTGTGCTTTTTCTTTGTTAAATACATCTATAAGGTCTTTCGTGTGTGAGTTTTTGATGAAGAAACACATTTATGTATGCAAATCTACATGGGATTTTTCAACTTCAATTAACAATTTGATACTTTTTTGTGTTTTTGATTAGATCTTTGTTAAGTTTGTTCAGAAAAGATAGAAATATATTGATTTTGTGGGTTGTGTTTCTTGCTTTCTGTTTGTTTTGAGGGCCTACGACAGGAAGATAATGTCGGCGTTATCATCACCGGAAAAAGAAGATCGGTATTACACAACACGAGGATCAACTGTAGGCGGGTTTGATGAGAGTAGCACTAGCAAGAAGGTGTTACAAGTGGATGCAAAGAAAGAAACCAAAAAGGCGGTTTGGCCTAAATTGTTCACAACATTATCAAGCAAAGAGAAAGAAGAAGACTTCATGGCAATGAAAGGGTGTAAATTGCCTCAAAGGCCTAAAAAAAGAGCCAAGACTATTCAAAGAACCTTACTTGTAAAATTACTTGATTACCCTTTTCATTTTGTTCTTGACAGTTTCAAAAATTATGGGTTCTTGATTTAGTATCAAACTTGATTGACTTTTGATGTTGTGAATGCAGTTGGTAAGTCCAGGTGCATGGCTATCTGATCTATGCCAAGAAAGATACGAAGTTAGAGAGAAGAAGACTAATAAGAAGGTTTGTGAACTCTTTTGGTTAAATCTTAACATAATTATGCTACAATAGATTTGTACTTTTATGTCTGATAATATATAGCTCAAGGTTACAAACCCTTTTGTCAAATCAAGAACATTCATCATGCTATATGACAGATTGCAATGTTGTACTAACATGTACTTTTATCTAGTTAAAGTTGTGTATATTGCTAAAATAAGTTGTACATTTTGACTTTTGCAGAGACCAAGAGGATTGAAGGCAATGGGAAGCATGGAAAGTGACTCAGAATGAGATTTACTGGGAGAAGAGAATATTGAATTTGGGTAGGATTTTGGTTTAGAGTTTTGGTACAAGTTGGAAAGAGAAGTATCTCTATTGGTTTCTGGAAAACATTTGTTTGCTCTTTTAATCTATTTTAAACCAACATGTACCTTTTAAATAAGTAGCAATTAATATTTCGATCCTTTGCGTACAGCTAAATCTTTTAGGTTAGAGTCCTTTGCGTTGTACCTCATAACTCCCGAAATCGTTCTTTAATTTAGATTTTAGAACCTTGTCATTGTATCTTAGCCACAATCTTTGAAAAGAAATTTAACGAGTAAAATGCTCTTTGTGAGTTACAAAATAGAGCCATAATTTGCAGGTGTTTGAGATGGGTATTATTGTTCTTAACAATGAACACGCTGATTTATTATTTTTAATTGTTAAGAAACAATTTTTTTCTGGGAATAAATGACCAGAATGTTAGATAAAGTAATAAGATGCACAACTCTTGTATACATAGATCAAGACTTGCCTCTAATTGTATACGGATTGTTTCATATTCTTTTCAAAGACATATTTTGATCAAAAGTGGGAGGTTACTGTGACACTTGAAATATACAAAACCATTAGAATTAGAATCTTTTACAAACAAAATGCAACTTGATTCCTACTATTGACGGTCTTGGTACGGCGTAAAGTTGAGGTTATATATGGTTTTAAAACTAGGTGGACCATAACCATCACAAATAGTTCGACTTTTATTACATATATTCAATTATTCTGAACGCAAAAAGACAAATATGGTCCTTTCTAGACGACAAAGTTTTTAATGTTTCGAATCGTGACAACAAAATGAAACGACATTGACAAAAAAGTAAAAATATACAAAAAAACGGTGATAATTTATACATGTTTGCTTCATCTATACACTTTTAAACATATTTTATACTGTTATACACTACAACATTATAAAAGATAGTTAGTGGTGTATAAATAAAGTTGGTGATATAAAATCACTAGCCATACAAATGACCAAACCAGAGATGTAAGCGACTCGAGCTTTTTTTAGTCGCTTTTAATGAGTTCGTTGTGGACATCGATCAACTTAAAAGATGTAACAAGCCAAGTTAGAATAAAAATTCTAATGCATGTGGTACAATTTAAAACAATAACGTACTATCTTTCTGTAACCATCATTTATTTAATTACATCATGACTAAATTAATTATTCGTAAACTATGTCTTTTGTGATTACTCTGAAACTAGTACAAGGATTTTCCTAACCGAATCAATATTAACTTTTGTCATCGCATTACCCGAATACCATTCTACTCCTAACAGAAAGACTAGAACTTGGCCTACTTAAATATTTAACATAGCTTGTAAAAGCAGCCACTCATGTCCTCTAAACAACTGACAAACAAATGTGCTATTGTTTGTAACCTGCAAGCAAACAGATTAAACCTAAGACAGTGTCATTTTCTGAACGTCCAAGCTTTCTTACTAGTTTTAACCACAACTTGAGCCAGCGTAAAAGCTATGTCAACAAGATCAAATACTGTGAACCACTAGCTTTATCCAAAGAACCAAATTTGCACTATAATGGTATGTCATTTTCCTAAGAATCTACTAGACGATGCACAGCAACATTCGTACTGAACTTCAAATAGTAGGGATAATATGTGCACACATACTGAGATACTGAGATACATAATACATAGGGATTGTATCTAAAGGATTGTAAACTAGTAATCAACAAATATACAATGTTAAACTAGTCTATACAGTTACAACTTGCAAGATGGCCTCTATACAACAAACTCCAAGCAAATTCGTTACTGAAAGGATATGTACCTAGTCTATCCTACAAAGACAGGGAATCTAAATACAAAAAAAATGGATGTATTAATATCTTATGTACATTGTAATATATTCACCACCAGTGATAGATGTAACAGCTCTTAAAAAACATTTGCCTAAACTACAAGAAAAGCCTGCAGTAAATGAATGTTGTACTGCAAAACATGTATTAGAGTCCTGCACTACCATGAGAAGATACCAAGTTATGCTCTATATTAACTTGAAAAATTGAACTAACATCAGACTTCAAGATACTCAAGCAGATTGTCAGGAAAGTTCATAACAAGTAGCAGCAACAAGCATCTAGTATGCTACTATTCCCTACACTCGACCTAAGTTTCTTCAAATACTAAGAAGACATTTACCGGTAAGCAAAGACTCGTATACCAAACTTCTTGTACTAAGCTGCATCACTTGTGCATTACATGTGGGGGGAAATAGACAACCACAACCCTACAAGGACCCCACTATTATATAGGAATTGAGAGACTACAATATAGAGAACCTGAAAAGACGAATACCTGAAGAACGACGCTAGAAATACCTGAATTTCCTCACTCCTAATCCCTAATCACCTGAAAGTTCAATTTATGGGATAACCAAATCGCTCATGCTTCACCCTCACTTGTAGCATGAGTATTTCAAATTATGAATTCCATAAGGGATTGCATAAAGATTGACATACATACCACTAAATATGCATCAAATTCACAAGAGCAAGTACTAAGAATACAATGATGGATGTCCATAACGAATAAGAAGACATAATCAAGAATCAAAATTTTTAACACTAACAGTATATGCATAATCACCGGTATACATTCATCTACATAGTCAAGTTATCAACCAAATCCAACCCCTCATCAATCAACAACTTATATCAGTTAACTTATAGGGACCACATATTTAAGTGCTTATAGATGATTACATCTTTTAAACACAATAAGCACTTTTTAAGTGTTTGGAAACAAGTGTGTTTTTTAACACACTTTGTAACCCGGTGGAGTGGTACTTATTTTGAACACACTTTGAAAGCCATAAGCACTTAAAAATATGCATCCGGAACACCATAAAAAGAACCACACAACTTGTAAAGATTAAACTATAAGTTCATACTTAATAATTAACATCAATAACAATTACCATTACAGAATTAATATTAAAATCAATTCAAATTCGAATCGGAACTGGTGAAACTGTTCTCAGAATCGTAATCTATTCTTCAATAACAACATATATTCGTCCACTTGTAAATACACACGCAAAAAATATTAAAAATAAATAAAAATAACCTATATATATGTGAAGGATCCATAGGAAAACTTCAAATTTTGGAAAATGAGGGAAACAAATCTTAGCCTTTGAATTTTTTTTTAATTGAAAAACATTTTTAATATTCATTTGTGATGAATGTTATCACATATGAATGTTAATAACATTAAGTTATAATGAAATCGAGGGACGATATTTGTTACCCTCTTTCCTTAATTTTTTTCTTCCCTTTTGATCCCACCTCTATATATATATATATATATATGAAACATAATTCACAATAAGAATTAGGGTTACTGTACAAAAGGAAAAAACGATGAACAGTTAAAATCAATCCGAATGCGAATCAGAGTAGGAATCACGGCGGCCGTGATCATAACCGGAAAAATCTCCGGCAGCGACGGAACTACGATCGGAATCATAATCCGATTCATCATCGTAATAATTATAAGAATAATAATAAGCATCAGGTGGAGAGGGAGGAACACAAAAAAAGTTCCAAACGCAAAGAGCAAAACGACCTAATTGTTGAAGAGGAAAACAGATTACCAGATCTAATAATTCATCGGAAGTGATTCGTTCGGAGAAACATGCTACTGATTGCCATACGTCTGCTGATACGGTGGCAACGGAAGCAACTAAAACGGTGTTGAAAACCATTAACTTTTTTTCCGGTGATTAATGATGGGGTGGTGGTAGGAAAAAAAATGGAGTTTTTGAAGTGGATTGAATTTTGATGTTGTCAAAGACAACGACTCTGTCACTGTCTGGGCCCACTTGTTTTTAATAAAAAAATATTTTATTTGTAATTTAGGTGGTTTTTGAGATAAATACGTAACGCTCATAAAAATTTTAAGAATTTTAATTCTTAATTTTAAAATAAAACATTTCTACGAAATAAAAGTTTTATTTTTCCATATATATGTAGCTTCAGAATTTAATAAAAAGTTCAAAACTACTGTAGTAGCTTTTCATAAAAAACTCAAAACCTAAAACTGACAGATTATTACTATATCCTATATTTACTTCACAAACCAAACCCTTAATTCTCCTTTTCTGAAACACTATATAGGGATTTTAAAGTTGTTTTAAAAATAAAGTTTCAAACACCTTCTAATATATATATATATATATATATCTAAAACAAGTAACTTTGTTCGTATACATCGCTAGGGTATTAAGCTTTGCGTAAATGTTCGTCTATATGAACCATTTTCATTTTGATTCGACTAGGAAAAATACTTATAAAATGTTCATTTACATGATTAGCCGGGTTCACGTAAATGAATAAATTTCATTAAGATAGTTTATCTTGATGAATAAATCTCATAGATGGATTATCTTGTTGAATAATTTTAAAAGTCATATCGTCCATTCAAATCAAAATGAATATGGTTAATTAGGTGAACATTTGCGCAAAATTTACTATACTATAAATGTATTAACCCATCAATTTGGCCCATAAAATATAACATAGCAGACTGAATTCTAAACCTCATCATAGCGGTCAGTAAATCAATTTTTAAGGCCAATGTGATATCAAAAATAAGCCCTAACAAATAAAAGGTTTATATATATACATATATAGGGTGAGGATAAAAAGGAAAGGAAAAAAGTTAGGGAAAAATGGAAGCAAATCTCAACCCTTGATTTCATCATAAATGAATTTTAAAAATCACAAATAATTTCAAAATTTAACATTCATCACAAATGAATGTTAAAACATTTATTTATAAAAAAACCAAAGGTTAAGATTTGTTTCCCTCCTTCCCAAAGATTTGAAGTTTCCCTATGGATCATTTTCTTATATATATATATATCAAAAATGTAAATTATAATAGAGTTATTAGCTAACATGTCGACAACAGTAATACATTATTATTCTTCATTAGAAATTGTTATTTTTCAAGCATTTTTCAATTGACGTTTATTGATTAAACATGCATAATTAACGATTGTTCTAAATTGCTATTATTGCCAATCTAATTAGCTTATGTGATGACATGGTGAACCGTAAGTATAAGTTCAACAACTTAAGTTTAAAAAGTTTCTTTCGTCGACCGTTATAGTTAAAGAAATAGTTAAACGATACTTTATATGCAATAATCTAAAGAGAAAAACAAATATGATGTTTCAGAAAAATGCAGAATATAAATATGTTTCACATTGGACAACGGAAACTTCACGTTAAGTTCATTTGCATGGATTAGATTGTCTACTGTTCTTGAGCATGTCTCCAAGATACTACGTACACGAACTAAGACTCTTTTGTTATCATCAAAAGTTGAAAATCTTCTATTTTTTTTATTTATAATGATCTTTTTTTTTTTTCAACATTCAACCTATATAATAACAAAAGTTCATAAAATTTAGAGGCTCCTAAAAATCATTAGTCATATGCACTGACATATAATGAACTTGTAAATTAGGCAAAGAAAGAAAAATCAACCAAGACCCTGCATAATCACATAATCTTTGCTAACACTTAGGAGCATTGGATGGAACCGATGAACTACACTTGCTACCCACTGCTCATCCTACTAACATAAGCTGGAAAGATTAGTAAATTTACATGTAACATGTTGCCAAAAAGGTAACTGTGGCATGCAAAGGTTTCCATGGAGCGGACACAAAATGGCTATCAAGTGCAAAGACAAAAGGGAGTTTTGTATGTAAATGCAGTCGTCATGAGTGAAAATTGGCCTTAGTAATTCATTACTTATTTCTACTTAATCTAAATGATATATTGTAATTCTATAATCTATATGACTAGAATATATTATATGAATAATAACTAATTTATGAAATGATATTTGACCTATAGTGTAGATGTATAAAAAAATAATGATAACAAAATGTATGGTAGTTTATAGAATTAATATTCTAAGATAAAATAATACTCTAGTATCTATTAAAAATAAAATCTAAAGACTTTTATGTTGCATCAAGAAAACACTTTTATACCATTTGCAGTGGTATTGTCCTCTACATCGTGGTGCCACCACGGACAGTATGGACCATCGTGGCCATTCATCTTGGTGGGGGTGACATCTCAGAACTGTGAATTTGCGGGCCTGACTTCATTTTTTTCTTTTTCTATTTTCATTCCACGCAAAATGATAATAAAACAAAAATAAATTAAATAATTGTAATAATATAGTTAAAAAAATATATATGACCGTTGGCGATGGCTCCCCCTAAATGATAATGAAAAAAAACTCCTTAGAAAAACTTATTACATAAGAGGAAATCACAGGGGCTAGACTAGCTCCCCCTAAGTGTTTGGCGTTAAACATCAGTTTAACTTATAAACTTCATATCAGTGCCTCATCTTCTTCATCTGATGATGAAGTGTCAGGTTCACTAAAGGATGCTTCCTCAGCAACTAAACCCTTGCTCTTTTTCTTGCCTCCCTTAGCGAGCGACTTCATTTCCTTGTATTTAGCTTTATACTTTTCGTACTTGCTCCCCTAAGGTTTGATCGTTGGTTAGAGACATTCACTATTGATTTTAGTCTACAATCAACATCATAGTAGTCAGGTTTGCCATAGTTGTAACAACTACTTGTTGATCTAGACTTATCAGGGATAGAAGCATCAATGGTCTCGGTATTTCTAACCCCCTTTCTAAAGTTAGACATCAACATAGCCATGTCTCTTTCCAATTGTACAATCATATCCTCATTAGTGACATCTTCAGATTGTTCTTTGATTTGCTCAACCTCCTCTTCTTTCTTTCTACCCAATTTTGTAGTTCTTTTAGCTATTAGTGATTGCCAAGTTTCTTCTAATTGATGAAGTTCTTGATGTCCGCTTTAAGCTTCGTCGAATAAGGCAAAACATTGAAAATCTTCAGGGTACCCAGAGTTGCTCTATATGATCATTCTGATCAAATTGTTTCTCTGATTATTCCCAATTTAGTAAGATTCCATAGACTTCAGTTAAATTTATAAGAGAGTAGTCATTTCTTTGCTTAGTGTAGGTGACTATTATACCCTAGATCTTTCTAGACAGTATGTTTAAGAATTTTTCAACAATGAACATTTTCTCTTTACCAATACCAACTTTGTCCATCTTGTTCATCAGGGACTGGTATATGGTATAAGTGGCAGCAAGAGATTCGCTCTTATCAATTCCAAATATCTCATATTGTCTTGTCAGATTCACTTCACGACAATGAATAATATGTAATGTTCCAATATAAATGTTCTTCAGGGTGACCCACATTTCTTTAGTAGTGGTATATAAGTTGACTGACTCAAACAACCATGCCTATGTTGATTTTGGCTTGTTTATCAAGTCTAAACAATTTTCTATCCTCCCCTGACCATTGCATTACAAGCTTTGGTACCAACATCTTTGCGGATCCAAGTTCGGTAGCAGTGGCAGGGACTGTATGTAACATCCTATTCTGCAGTCTGGTAATTTCTATTATTTTAATCGATTATTGAATATTATGTGTTTCATTGTGAAACGTAGTTAAACAATCCTTTTGACTTATTGTGACTAGTAAAATATTAGTTGATTCAAAATTTGTAAGTTTTTGATTTTCTGCGACATAAGGGTTGTGTCGCAGGTTGTCTGTGCGACACAATGGTTGTGTCGCAGGACTGTGTCGCAAAACGGGCTGAACTGAAATTAATTAAGGAGCTTAAGTGTAATTTGAAATTATAAATAAAACGGGCTGAACTGAAATTAATTAAGGAGCTTAAGTGTAATTTGAAATTATAAATATATATAATCGCCGCCCAAATACTTCCAGACCATTTCCAAACACTTAAAATCGTTTCTAGAGAGAGAATTAGAGAGAGAAGAAAAGAAAGTTGGGTTTTGATTTAATTTGAGCTTTTAATCCGTGATTTCGAGGTAAGGGTTTGATTATTATGTGTTGTTATTGTTTATAAGTGAATTACACGGTTTGATATAGGTTAATTTGATTATTACATGTTCGAATTTGTGAATTTCGAATCTGGGAACTGGTCTGTTCATCTTTGCGACACAAGGCTTGTGTCGCAGGTTGTGTCGCTTAAAAGTTATGCGACACAGTGGTTATGTCGCTAAAGGCGGCCATTTTGAGTATTGCGACACAATGTTAGTGTCGCAGGTTTCTGTTGTGCGACACAGTGGTTGTGTCGCAAGGGTTTGTGGTGCGACACAATGGTTGTGTCGCTAAGTTTATAAAAGAGATTTTTGTTTTGCAAATTTTGAAAATGCGCAAGTGTTTAGAGACGCGGTTTTGTGAAAATATCACTAACTCAGATTTAGTTGAAATTCGCATGGTCAATCGGAAACGACCTAGTAATCAAGGCTGTATTCTAATAGCCTAGGCAGTTTTTGGCCATCCGGGGTCATCTAGGACCCGAAAATGGCATTTTTCAGTTTTAAGCGGCATTGCGGACTTTTTCTGAGTTTATTTCTGAGTGAACTTTTGTTTGCCTAGACTTCAGGGATTACCTGATTGGATAATTAGACTATAATGATGTTTATGGAACGAACTTCTGACTTGTGTATGATTTTCTGTTTCAGATCAACGTAAGACTCAGTGATATTAGAATCCTGAGTGTGGGGACGTCAGAGGTATCGGTGAGTGGATTCAGAACTCATCATTTGATTTAGTTGTAACTATTTGGTTACAACAAGTAAACGTAGATGTGTATCAGACTGTTTAGTCTTGATTATTGATTATTGATCTACGTGATATGTGAACTATGTGTACTATGTTATTGAGGTCAACGTGTAGTTGGACTTCTGGTTATTATGTGTTTTACACAGGTTTTGATTCATTTGTTGTGTTTGAGACATGTGTATGTGTTTAATAACCAGTAGTTATCGGTCTATTCTGTATTGGCCATACGGATTGACGGTAAGTGTTCTTGGGGGAATCCCCGGGTATTATGATATCCCCAGAGCCACCGATCCTCATTGAATTATGTGTGTTTACGATTAATTGGTGTAATTAGCTAGTTATGCTAAGTTGAATGGAGTGTGATGAATCTATTCACTTAGCTTTGTGCTAACCCCTCATTTTACTTCCTGCAGGATATGTTTTGATTATTGTGGGTGCGGGAGGTGATTGGTTGATCAAGGGAATGTTTGACTGCGCTTTTGGTTCTCTGATATGGTTTTTGTAATAAACCTTGTTTTGTAATTTTATAATACTCCGCCTTTTGTAGTTTAAAAAGTTTGAAATTAGTGTATTTTTGGGAATTGTAAACTGTTTAATGTATTTTAAATTCATGCTTCCGTGTTTATTAATATAATATTCTTATATAGAAATAGGGGTGTTATACTGTAGGCACAATGGTAGTAGGAACATATGGACCATTGGTTATGATATCACATAGGCTACCATCAGTAAGATCAAAGAACATCATCATCTTAGACATCAAGGTTTCAATCCGTGAGGGATCAAACGCTGGAGGTTTTGGTGTAGAACCATTGCCCTTTTGATATGAAGAATCAACGCATCTATATTTGATGGACTCCATCATAGATCTGGTTAATTGAATTTAAACCAACTATGCTTTAATACCAATTGTTGATCCCAATAATCACTTATAAGTTAAGTGATTTTAGAATCACAATATATAGCTTGAATTTTAAGAGGGGGGGGGGGGGGGGGGGAGGGGGGGGGGGAAGTACAGTTTAACTCGGGGGTGAATACATTTTAACTCTTATTATAGTCTTTTAAAATTGTTAACAAATAACAAAGTATTGATTGCATAGTACGAAAGCTGATTACAAGTACTGCAATGAACAAATAACTTGAATGATGGATTTATTAATCACAAATTACATCAAACTATTGAATGCGGAATAATCTAAGTCAAGGAAAAATATTAATTCAATGTAATTACAAGTTACTGTAGCACTCACTGCGATAATAGAAAACCAAAGACACAAGTTATTCTATTAGTCGGTGACTTGATATACAAATTTTCTCCGGTGAGACTTGAAACTACAACCACTTGGTTGATTGGTTAGTTCCATATCATTAGACCAACGATCCTTTTGTGTGATCGGTTGAAAGTTAGGCTCCATTTGTTTCACCCTTTTTTCTTTTCAGTAATAACATCAAGATCTGTTCTTGGATCATGAAAAATCGAGCCCACAAAATGAAATTATACAAAGGATTGAACAAACTTGGCGTGTTCATAAAGGTTGTAAACTTGTGTGATCTCGCAGGCGAAAGTAGATGACTGGATTTCATCACAGTTGAAAGATGGAAAAATGCTTGGTTCAGCCGAAATTATCTCCTATATGCAGGTTCTTATTTATGTCTTGGATCATCTATTATGTGTATATAAGTTGGTATTATTTACTTATATCTTTTTACTGCAGAACGAGATCAATGAGTCATTGTCAATGAACCATCATCTGCAATTGGACGTTCCAGCTCAAACCAGTGGACAGAACCACGGCGAAGCATCTCAAGATGTGGTAATCGAGGTGAATGCAGCTTCCTAGCTCGACTTCTTTCATTGATTACTGAATACCAGGTGCATGTGTGCCTCAGGATATGGAAGAGGACCGACCACATATTTAGCCTAAAAATCTTGTTTTTCATTTCTTCTTGATTTGAAGTATATGAATGATTTGGGAATTTTGTTAGGAATTATAAAATGAACAGTTTGATAGTTATATGTTAGATGGTGTTAGAACCTAGGATATCAAGGGAAAGAGGGGTATTATGGTATTACAGAAAAAAAGTTGTCTTTCCAAATATTTGTAGATTACTAACATAAAGATACAGTCAGTTTGATTCTTAATACAAGTATGTTAATCCTATACTAAACAGGTTAAAAATTTCAAAATGTGAACTTAAAATCATAAACTAACACTAAAATCCATTCTAAATATTATTCAAAAATAAATTACCACCCCTTAAAGTTATTGTTCCACAAATATCGTGAGGTTCAAAAGAAATATCAATATATGTGCTCAAGACGAGCACATCGGCTTATGTATGCCTACCATGCATACACGAATTAAGAGCCGATTTATCAATAATTGCACAAAAAAATGAAACTTGACAACTACTTCTAGTTGAATGACAAACCACAGAACGGATGGCAAAACCTTTCCCGTATCAAGACCTAGTCTTTTGCACAAACAGAACGAGGCTCTACAGGTCACTACAGCTGCTAATGGCTGGTAGAAGCTTCAAAAATCTTTATTTCTACTCATAATAAATTCAAACGCAAACAAACCATATGAATTCCTCCAAAAACAACGATCGCCTTATAGTAACTAGATGTAGAATACTGAGCCTGCAAAGAAAACCACACAAGAATCAGTTTCTATTCATTCATTTTTAGTCTAAAAATGCTCTGTTACTTAAACAAAATCCCGTACTCATATCTTCATTTATTTATCATGACAATAATCCCATACAAAGATTATTGATAGACTAATAGGTATGATTAACCATTTGACAGTCTTACCAAATTAGCTTATTTTTTGAGACCATTTCTTGACAAAACCTTCTTTCCGTACGGGCTTGTGCGTAATACAGGGACATGGGGTTTTATTGCCTCAACTAACGCCTCACGTAGGGCTCCCTGGATAACACAAGTAAATATATACGTAGATATGCATGTATACACGTGAAAAACATTACAATATGCAAAAATACACAAATTGAACAGAAGATAGTGTTATGCCGCGTGTTATGATAGTTTGTCTAAAGCAGCTTATCATTGTAAATTATAGTTTGGCATTGCAACCCATTTATACACAAACGAGTTGATTTGGGTTATGTTTTTTATCTAACGAGCCAAATGGGTTAAGCTAAAACATTTAAATAGAAAAGGGAACGGGTCAAAAGGGTTGAGAAGGTCTAAATCATCTTAAATGTATTCAAATGCATAAATCTTCAACATTTTGTAATAATATTTAGCACATTCAATACTGGTAAAAGAAATTCTAAAAAGACATTAATCCCATTTTGATTTGACTTGTTACCAAACCCGTCTGACTCGCACATTTTTTCACCGTTCATGGTTGGTTTACAATGAAAATCTGTAATATTACGGTTCAAAAAGCGAATCACTTGAAAAATAGACGGACCTTTGAAGAACGAAGTGCTGCCTGGACAACATAGTTTCCATAGGGATCCTGCATGATTTGATCTAAATGAGGATTATTCAGCAGCTCGTTGATTATACAAACACGACGCTCTTCTCTTGCATAGTTTAGGCATTTTTCAACAACATTACTGCTGTATTTCTGCATCGCTAAGTCACCATAGTTACCCTCGAGTTGATCAAGAATGGCCGATGTTGCCCATGGAACTTGAAGCTCAAATACATATTGTACAACATAGTTCCTGAAAATGTACAACAACTAAAATTAGGGCTGAATATGATCAACTAGAGAGAGGTGCTTGTGGGGCTCAAGGTTGGGGGGGTACCCATATGGATCTTGTGAAAGAATTAGAGCATTTGAAGTGATCTCACGAACCAGACACCTTCTTGGTTCACCGTCATAATGGCTTAGGCATTTCTGAAGCACACAACACCCATGCCGGTCTGTTGCCAGTTCTAAGCAATTCATAGTCGCAGCTTCTAATAGAAACTGTAATGGTGATATACACAAGCGTTTTTGTGTTCAAATGATATAAGTTAACGTGAAGTTGTAAAGAAATAATTTTTGACCAATAATATATCACGATAGGGTGATGTGAACAATTTGGTCTTTGTAAACGAAAAGAAGTCATGACAGTTGAGAAGATACGATGACAGTTATTCTGTCATGGATCCTAACTAGAAATGAAACATGGTTGGTTGTTCGGTTGGTAACAAATCAAAATGGGTTTGGATCAAAATAGGTACTTTTTTAATGCGGGCTGGGTTGGCCTGACTCACTTTTTTGTCAATTTTTGTGTCAATTTTTTTTATACATAATGACTTGTTAAATAACACTTCGATCAACTTTCAACCTATTTGATTGGTTCGACCCATTTGACCCGTTAAAAGATAAAAGAGAATCCAGTCAACCAATTTAACAATATATGGATTGAAATTGCAACCTATAATCCTAACACTATGGAGACTCATTATTTAGTTACCTCATTGAATTCGGGTTTTAGGTATTGCAAGAACCGTTGTGCAACATGATTACCATTCATGTTCTTCATCAAGCCAATGATTCCTGGCTTCAGAGCAGAAACAACCATAAAACACTGCTCACGGGTCTTAAGAGTTTCAACAACCTTTTGCACAGCACGAGTCCTACAAAGAAATAAACATACTTTATTTATCTGTTGATATAATTGATCACTGAATAATGCTTCTCTCACAAGGGGAAAAGAAGCCAAACCCGTGCATATCACATGAAATCCGAACAAGATCACCAGGCTTTCTAGTAATAACACGAAGAATTTGCATATGTTGATGGTTATCACAGACTTCAAGGAGCTTTTGCACAAGATAGTTTCCAAAAGGGTCTGTCATTAGCTCGATAATATGCACAATAACCTCCCAAAAAATGTTCTCCAGATCTTCTCGAGTCCCTTCAACAAACTTTTTTTGCAATGAACGACATCCTTGTTGATCTTTAGCCATGCAATATATTCTCTCCCCGAAATCATCTGATTTTTGCAACGGTTGCTTCACGACACTTGAAAGAGGGTCTTTTCGTTCAAAGCTACCAAATTTTAGAGACCCAAGATGGTCTCGGTTCAGCCCACGTGACCTTGTGAGTATCTTTTCCGGAACCTTTTGGTTCGAGCCATGCATACCATTAGCATGACTCATGAACCGAGTTAATGAAGGTGCAGCTTGTTGACTTTCCAATTGTAGATTCTTACAATGTTGGTGCATATTCAACGGATGATAATGATGCTCGTTTTCAAGATTCCTCCATGTTATATGAGAATCAGATTTCTGTTGCGAAGGATGAAAAAACAACTGTTGCTGATTCGGGATCATAGGGATTGCTACTAGTTGTTGACCATAAAAGTCAACTCCATTGAAGGGTGTTGAAGAGTTAACTAAAGAAGGGGTCGGAGATAGCATGATTGGCCTATCATTGATGGTCAGATCTTGAAAAAGAGACTCGAATGATTGATCATCCAGAAGATTATATGGAACCCTTCTCACAGACAGTTTTTCATCCCTCAATGTGTTATGAAATGCACCATTATTAGGAGTTGTGTAGACATTTTTTGCGTTCTTGGAAGGATTAAGGACTTCAAATTCTTCAGTATTTGGGGTCACAGTAGCTCGAGGTATCTCACCAAGAAGCTTATCAAATTCGTCAAATTCCAGTTCATGAACTCGCTCCGGCATTTTACAAGATATGTTGATAATCCTTTGAGATCTGGTAATAAAAACAGATGATCATATAACATTTCTTACACAAAACTTAATGAGTAAATGGCTTTTCAAACTGTTTTAAGTCCATAGCTTTGTGAAGATACAGGAAAATACTATACTTTGTAAGTTTGAGTGATATACGACAAAAACAACCACTCACTCTACCAGTTATAAAATATTTTAAAAAAAATTCTACAGCGAAAATGGTTAAAAACAAGTATGGTGTTTAAAAAAGTTGTTCATTAGAAAAGGAAATCGATTTCAATGTGATGACATGAAAAGTTAAGCAAGGGTAGGACCCTAAGTAGTATGGGACCAGATCACTTAAGTCCTTCATCCAAACAAAAAGACTGTTTAACTGTTTTAAGATCGATGCATGTATCTATGGTTGTTAGCTTGGTTGTCATATACGCGGCATGTCGTGTATATGTCCTTAATCTCTCAGGCTTATTGTTTGATTATTAAGGCTTATGTGGTCTCCACATCCCGTGCAATTGGAACACCTATTTGTTGATATATAAAATTTGCCAGGGTCAATCCCCTTCACCCACAATACAGAGTAAACAACATTCATGTCAATTTTCTTTATGATTTAAGAGATGTAATAAATAAAACTACAGTTTCTATAGGATTTATTATAGCAGTAACCATGTAACTAACCTAGGAGGTGCATTGAGTCATGACCCACCTACAGTATAACACGTGATTATTGTATTTTTCATGTATTTTGATCACGCTATATAATCCCCCCAAAAAGGACATTTCTTCTAAAAGAGTACCAATAAGACTCGTGAAATTACGGTATAAATGTACTAATCAAATGACCGTATAAGCGTGTCTCATAAAAAGTAATAGCACTCGAAAAGACGAAATGGACCCATGAAATGACAGTCTAAATTTCGTTCAAACGATGAAAATCTAAATTGTAATTCAACCAAAGCCTTCAAATAATGAAAAACAAACAACACTACACAATACAATCCAAAATAAGGGAATGATTGAATAAAGAAGCCACATTGGTCAACAATACAAGAAAACAAATCAGATTCTATATAAAATCTACAACATTCCAAATGGACCATTTCATCAAATGCATTAAAACCCATATAACCATAATCATAAAACAAAAGGATGAACAAAAGAAGACGAATAATTTCTGATAAATTTCAAATTTTTACAATAGAAACCACAAGAACAGCCAAACCCCATAACAGAGAAACACAAATCTTGAAAGAAAAATGAGATTTGATCTCATGAAAAAAGAAGACATACCACTGATGATTTGTTGGTGGGTAGACTGAGAGATCAAAAGGGTAGAACAAAAAATGAAAAAAGATTGGAAATTTGGTGATATTTTGGTGAAATCTTGAAATGTGGGTGGGAGTGTGGTGATGAGATCAAGAGTAGAGGCGGCGTAATGTAATGTAAAATGTAATGATGGAGTGAGATTATGGGAGTGAAGAAGTGAAAATGGGGGACATGAAAAATAGCATTGCATATGATATGATGGTGTGTGATGGTGAGGTGAAGTAAGGGTGGCACATCACAATACACAAAAACAGAGCAAATGCAATTATACATGTCTACCCATCCCATGCATCACTCCCTACTTTTTCCCTATTTGCATTTTAATAATTTTATATTACTATAAATTATATTTTATTTATTATCATATGTATCACATAGTACAACAAATTAAGTGTTTTACTTATGTTGTCCAATACTAAATGACCTTGAGGTTACTATCGTAAATATTTGTGTATATATAATCTATATGTGATATGTGTGTGAATATTATATATATATATATATTTAAAAAGTGTATGAAAAGTGAGCATCGTAATCGATTAATTGTCCATAGTATATAAGGAAAGTGATGACGATAACTATATGCTATTTTCTCCGTCTCAAAAAGAATACTTATTAAGAAAAAACGTTAGATTTGTGATAGTATGATAAAATGTCAATTTTACTTTTATATTTATATCAAGTTTGACAAAAAGTATTTAATAAAATGAGTTTTTTAAAAGTAATTAATGAAGGTAAATTCGAGACTTTAATAATTTGTTATTGTTAGTTTTTGTAAGTGACTAGTATTTTTAAAATAAATAAAAATAATAAAGTCAACATTTAAATTTGAATATATTTAATATATATTATGGGCATCTTGCTATTATTGATAAATTTTGTTTTTCATAGTGAGACCAACATTTTGACGGTTTAAATTTATTTTAAATGTACATTAATACAACATATGTTTGACCCAATCTTATTCAAAGCAAAGTATGTTATAACCATCAAGGCTAACATTAATATACTTTATTTCTTCTCTATTTTATACAATCCACTTCTTTATTATGCACATAATGACAAAGAATATTTTATATTAATTATTCAGAAAATGAAGGTACATTTCTTATATTGTTATTTTGTGCATTATAATTATTTGTAACTTGATGATGACGTGTTTATATATTGTATTAACGTCTTCAAACCTTGATTTTAGTTCGGTAAATTGATTGGTAATTGAAAAGAAATAAGGTTAGTAATAATTTTAACATATCAATTTATGACACTATTTGTTGGTCTCGTAAAATAATGTTTCATTAAATTACTAATAATAAATATAAATAATAATAATAATAATAATAAATTAGAGTTTAAAGTTTCTTTTATTAATTTCATTAAAATATATTTTATAATAATTTACTGAGAAATTGAGATATATTTATGATTAATTTAATCTCAACAAGTCAATCAGCAAATAGATGATGATGATTATCAGTGATCAACACTTACCAAAAGTGAAAGTCACAATGCTCACTTGTCTTTATGAGTGATTGCCTAAACCAAATGATGAAATTAATGCAAATTCTGAACATTGAATACGGTAGTTGAAGGGAGTATATATAGTGTCATAAATATGTGCGTTGAAGCCTCATACCTTAAACGTATCAACACCGTATTGCAAGAAATTTAAATGAAACTTCCAATGAATAGAAGTGACATTACATCCTAGGAATAAAGTTTACTGTTGACTTTAATCTTTAGGTTTCAGAAAAGGTAAGGTGTCTTTTTTGTAAAGTACAATAATCAGTTGTACATATCTCTACAAAAAATATGCATAATAATATTATACAATGTAAGTTGACCTTCAAGTAGCACATTGGGTATTTGTCAAATCCAATTTACTTTGCTGGATAATAGTTTGATCCGTTGGTTAATAGAATAGTAACTCTGAATTCCACTTTAGTGAATACTTCTCTCCCCGTCTTCAGTCTTTGACATATACATATCAGCATCAGACCTATGTAACTTCTTCCATGAGATGTGTTTATCAGTGAATGATAAAACCACTAAGATATATTCTAAGTGACAAGAAAAGTTGTTGCTAACACATGCAACGACTGACAGACAAGTTATAAAATACTAAGTGTAGGAATGTTTACTGCTTAGTATTTGCAGTGTCTATATTACAAGTTTATCTAAGGTCGATGCTTATAGATGCAACGACTAATAAATATTTTATTTTTGTCATGTATAATTTACATAAGTAGGATTGGCTATCAAAAATCTTCTCATATTTATTTATGACAAAATATAATTCTTTGATTTTAACTTTGGAGTTAATTCTTGTTTATGTGATCTTGATAGAATTCCTTTTAGATTCTTTTATTTTCAAAGTATATGAGCATCACATAGAGAATACTCATTTATATTATACTATTAAAAGTGATCATACAAAAGTTTATATCATCCCTAATCTTATTTTCCATTATATTCATTTTATAAATTAAAAATTAATTATGTATATATGAAATTCAAGTTATGTATAGAAGCATAAAAAATTTAATATTAACATTTATGATATAGAACTCAAGGTGTTAAAATTTTTATACCAATACTCTTTAGACGTATATTCATGCACATGCGACGATTAATCTTACTATTTTATTTAAAAAAAATATATTTATTTATATTCATTTAGTATTTCATATTAGTTTCATATTAATATTAATAAAATATAAAATCATTATTTGTACATGAAACTCAAATTATACATATTTAGGCCCAAATGTTTTTAACCTAAACTACTAATGAGTCATTATTATTTACATGAAACTTAATTTATATAAAAAGAAAAAAAATTAACGTTATGTTTTCTATTAACTCTATATTTATTTTCCTTATATTCATTTGGTATTTAATATTTATAAATTCAAAATAATTCATTTATACATGAAACTTAAATTAATATATTATCAAAGTTTAATACCAACATTTGAGATTAATATCAACATTTATGACGTAAATTTAATTGTGTAAAATTTTTCTACCAATATCTATAACATAAAACTCAATGTGTAATTTTTTTTTTTATCACCATTAATAACATAAACCTCAAGGGAAAACTCGTTTTAGAGTTGACATTAAACTTAATGTAAACACATTAGTGTTTGTGTCAAACTTCTTAGCGTAAAAAATCTAATCGAAACAGAAGTTCTCAGTTATGAGTCAATTAATTTAGTTTTCAGGTTAAATATAAATAAACGTTGAAAGTATAATGGATAAATGAGATATAAAAAAATATTTTGAAAAAGGAAAAAGTTGAAACTATATTATATTTTTAGTATTACCGTTAGAGCACGATGAGTGGTCCGCTATGAAGTTCTGTGTTAACTTTTAACTTCAAATTTAATACTGAGTACAAGTTTTGAGAGGGCGATATAATGTTAAATTTTACGTGAAGAGGAATTCACAAATTATTTTTAAAACAATAAAATCAAATGTAGAAAAGATTTAATACTGAGAGAACCGGCATTGGGAGCTCAATCTCGATCATTAACTTTGGTCGATGAAGTGGTTAACCTTGGATAAATCGATGTCAAAGACCTTCAACCTTGACCACCTCATCCTGACTTCCCTTTTGATATGAATACTTACAACTTAACGAACATTTACATAATTAATTACATAACTAAACCCATATAACTACAACAAACTCTATAACAACCTATGCATTAAATTTATAATTTAATACTATCACATCGCCAACATACATTAAGTATTTCTTTTAGCATAGTTGCATATTACACGCATTAAATATCAACGTGGCTTACATATTCAAATTCAAATATATATCAACCAGCAAGTTTTACATCTGTGATTTATGTATCATTTTAAAATTCGGATCGGGCACTAGTTGGTAGCGGGTCGTAGTTGAAAGTTAAAACAAGCTTTAGATCCATCATAACTCCACACGTGTGAACTCCGCACACGCGTCCGCATTGACATACACACGTGTCCGGGCATTTTATACCCACACACTCCGTCATCATTACCAAATCCAAACAAGGAAGTCTAGTAGTTTGGGCTGATTTGTTTGACCCCTTCACTTTGATATTTATAAATTTGGTCCTTCACTATCAAATTATGTGACCAAACAAAACCTTTTATGTTTTTGACGGTACAAAATGATGAATCAAAAGGATTGAGATTGCATAGATGTCGATCCAAACCTAATAGAATTCAAACAACAATTTGAACAGAACGTGTGACTTATGTCTATACTTTGATCTTTTGAGACCAGAAATTTAACATTGAAATGAAAATAGTCTATATGACCTTGCACTTGGTGGTAGAAAAGTTTGAGTTGACTAGTACTCAACTTAGAAAAAGAATTCACTTAATAAACAGATTAATGATGAAAGTACCCAAAAAAAACACAACACGTGTAGCCCATTTATATAAAGGGGATGGCGGGTTGGTTTCAGCAACCCAAACAAAACACAACCCGTGTAGCCCATTTAGATAAAGGGAATGACGGGTTGTAGATTTTATGCGGGTCTAAGGTTTATTTTTCAGGTGAAATATGTTGAATTTGATGTGTTAATTTTAAAATTACGGGTTTGACTTCATATTAGCTAGTTGGTATAGGCCAATTTTATATATTAAAAAACAAACAAACGTTTAAAGAGAATGTTTAGATTGACGGGATGACCCTTTTACTCGAACCAAACGTAAAAAATTGAACAGATTTTGGAGATGAAAAATCAAACCTTTCCCCTTTTTATATCGGATTTATATTTTTGTCGAGAAGTGTCACCTTTAGAAGAAAGATGAAATATATAGCTGAAAAGAACAACATTTATTCTCAGAATTAAACATCAAATCAACAACTCAAATTAATAAACCCTAAAATAATAGTACCATGAGAAATAGATAAAACTTTCATAATTATAAGATGGAGTTAGAACCTAAAACACTTAAAATCAAAATTTTGATGTGAAAGTCAAAGAACATCAAACAAACCTCAACTTCTCAAGTATAAGTAAGCTTCAATCAAGCGTATGAGAGCTGCACCGGTTAAAAAGTATATGACTTGTTATGGCAACAAATAAAATCAAGCGAAGTGTTAATGCAAGTTAGGGTCACAGTGACAATCAATTCAGGTATATGAAGGGTCTATCGACGAATGTGGTAAATCCTTTGATGAGTATGAATTTGGATTGAAGAAAGGGAAATAATTAAGAAAAGCGATTGAAATAACTAGTTGACAATTGAGATGAGACTTTGAATCGCTAATGACCGCTTTTAACCTTCACATAGAGTCGACCGCTATAGGTGACATTATGAAAGAACAAATGCAGCGTCTAACAGAAAAGAGATGTTAATCATTTTTCTTCTTATTAACAAACATGTTACTTAAATAAGGAGTTTGACCCGAGTAATCGTTCTCTATATGGTAAAAGCATAAAGCAAAATAAGTTATTCAAGATGTGTCTCCATTGCAATATTAATATAGGACATCATTAGGTAAGTATGTAAAAGAGCACAATTGATACACGACATGATTAGAATGTAATTAAGACCATGGAAATCTATGACGTATGCTACTAAGAAAATGCAAGACTAATGTGTTTTTAGTGAAGGTTTCAGAAATAAGCCTTCAGTTATCGAACTTTTATGGCAAGTATACAAAGCCCATAATCTTATAATGACACTGGATGCGGTTTTATCGTCTTTGAGACTAAGATATCAGCCTTATTACAACAGTAATTAGACATGTAGTTTTAAGGTAACCCTAATTCAATAGCTTTTCGGTTAGAGACTTGGTAATATTTACAAATTACCTGAGTTCATTCCTTACATATTGCAACTTCAGATCCACCTCTCTCGTATATCACTCAGTTGCTCAAAACGAAATTTACAAATATGATTCAATCTAGGAGGAAAACGCTTCTTAACAAACCGCTCGGTCAGTATGAAATGCGTACTCAACATCGACATTCTCGTTACTTTAAATCTAGCACTCATGCATGTCGCTCACCTAGTTAAGCAAAAGTGTACTTTACAAATATGATCAAGTATAGGAGGAACACGCTCCTTACTTAAGTAAATACGTATACTTAACATTGTCGGTGAAACACATGAATACGTCAGCGCCATAAGTACCAATGTCTAGAAAACATGTTAGTTTGGGTTAATTTTGCCATATTAGCGTAGTAAAAGGACTAAAGAAACATCCATTTCGCAGCTTTCGTTATCCTTGTTCCCGATCTATCCTCGTAATCCACGCATCTTCAACTCTTTTTAACCTGCATCCCTCACGCTTTTTTAGGTCGATCTCTTCCTCTTTTTTCCCCAATTTTTCATCAATCATTTCTTCATCATTACGACATTCATTTCCTTAATTTCCTTTAATTTCATTCAAACTTCAAATCTTAATCTAATCAGTCTCACATATTTGCTCATCGCAGGTCATTTCATCTCATCTAAATCGATCAATTTCTAAATCACAAATCTTGTTTGTATTCGATATCGTAAATTAATTCAATCAATCGGATTGATAACATGAGATTACCGATGGTTGATTGCCGTAGTTTGATTGAATTTTGTCGCGCTTTTGAACAGCAGAAAAACATGACGTTATCCACCAACAATAATCATGTAAGGAATAGTAACAAAAAGTCTAATTCCGTTAATCCGTTATCGCATCCTTTTTGTGATAGATCACCTTTTGCTGCTCTAGATATTTTTATATTAATCCTAGTGCTAGGAGCATTAGGTTTTTTAATTATTCCGTATATAAGTTTTATATATCATGAAATCCTAGATATACTTCCTGTAGTATTTGATGTTATTGAACAAATTATATCCGATGCACCAATTGCGTATGTAATCGGAATCGTAGCGGCTTTCAGTGGTGTAATTGCTACAATTGCTGCTTGGGAGATACTGGAATTGAAATCGCGAAAATGTGGGAAACCGAATTGTAAAGGATTGAGAAAAGCGGTTGAATTCGATATTCAGCTTGAGTCTGAAGAGTGTGTTAAGTTTTTGTTATCAACAACAAGAGGAATTGATTATTATGATAATGATAATGATGTGAAACCGCTTGAATTAGGGCAAGATCATAAGGAACTTGAAGCAGAATTGAAGAAAATGGCGCCGGTGAATGGGCGTACTGTTTTGATCTTTCGAGCACCGTGTGGTTGTCCTGCTGGTAGATTGGAGGTATGGGGGTCTAAACGAATTCGTAGAATCAAGAAATGAAAGTATGTCATAGTTGTTATGTTTTTTTCTTCTTGATATAGAATAAAGACGAACTGATGATCGATATGTTGTTACTATTATGTAGAACTTGATACAGAATAAGGAAATACGAAATGTTTCAGAAATTGCTGCTACTTATAAATTTAGATACGAATTAAAGACGGGTTTGATTTTATGTTGTCATACACTGATATCATTTACTTTTTTTTTGAATTTGTGATGCTGATGTATCACTTTGAATTTACACCACCATCTCTGCTATGTGTGTTTTCGCGCTGTTGGTTTCTTTCGTTCCGCAATTTGGGCACATATTTGGTTTTGACCGTGAACCTTGTTTCTGCTAATTTTGAGCCACATGTTAGCAGAGTTTTGTAGGAAGTATGATGTAAGCTTGACATGAACATTTGTTGATTGAAACCTATCTTATCAATCAGTTTTAGTTATTAAGCACCCAATCTCAGTAAGAATGCAAAACCATGCATCTAGTTGCCTATGCATCCTTGTATCGTCAAATTGATTGGTACTGTAGGACTATGCGTTTTACGCATGATTTCTTACCCAATTTTAAGTACATTCTCTTCTCTGATAAAACCATGCTCTAATGAGTCATCTGAGGTGTTCTCTTTATACGTTTCTAGGATGCTTACCATTTACCCTTATTTACACATACTAGATTAAGCATCCCATAATAAGGAAGTGCAGATAGCGAATGAAGGATTCATTGTTGAATCAGAATGCTGAAATAAATGATACGGGACTTACGACAACAGTGCGACGTACATAATTATATGGGATCTATATGGATTACGGTAAGTGAGGTTAGTCATGATAACAACTTAACCATCAGTACAGATAATGAGGGAATTAACAACTATACTCTATATCTAGACAACAACAGAATGGTTATGTAGATATATGGAGAATGGGTAGCAGAGCTAATCTCTGTATGACTATTTAGGATAAGAAAGTAACCCCATATGACACATTATGGATTATTTATAGAAGAAATGTCATCTTATGTGTTCGGTAATTATTAGCCTCTAGGTTCAAATAACAAGCTTGAAATACTAATTAGGGTTATGCTAATGGAAGCCATTAGAACTTTCAATAAGAAAAAATTGGTGTATTGATTAAACTTAAATATATTGTCACACCTTGATTCTGCGGGTATCATCTTTGCCTTTAGTACAAGTGAATAAACGAAATCTTATATTTTATTTCATCATAACTTGATAACGAGTTATTACATAAGCGGAAAAACGTAAAATAAAAAGTCAAATTTATTTAGATAATAACACTTCAGTAGTCTTTACTCCTTGTTTCATGAGATACATACATGAATAGGTAAGCTTTAAGCTTAGTGGGTAATTATGGTTTTGACATATAGCATAAACAATTAATACAAAAATAATAATTATAAAATTTTTCATGCTTTAAACTTTTTGAGATCTCATAGTGACATGTAAGTAGGCCCGTACTAGAAGGTTGGCTAACCTCAGGATCCACGTAAGGTTGTCACATAACGATACTATATATCTTAAATAAAGATTGATGAGGTATATGTTAGATGTCATTGATTATAACAATATTACCATTGCGACTTTCAAAACGTTGTTATTGAGTAATAATTTGTATCAATTGGTATAATGTAGACATTTGATGAATTACTGTAATAATATTACCATTGCGACTTTCACGACTTTCAACCCGATAGAACCTTTTCCTTTTATAACTACACTTGTACCGATTAACGGGTAAATGGGTCAAGTGTCATGTTACTAAGCTTTCCATGAGCAATTTTCACTTTAAAGCGAGCGTCCTGTTATTAAGCTCTCCATTGAAATTTCTAAAAGTGAATTATGTGTGATTTTGAGGAAAAATGAAACTTCTAGAACCATTGACCACAAAGAAATAAAAGACACAGAGAACTAAATGAAATATATTGCAATCTAGTATTTATATGTGTGAAATTGAGTTTAAAATTTAATCATGTATGATTTAGAATTTTTAAAAACTAAAAGATCTCACCTAAGAGGAAATCCGATACGATAGGTGGGCTTTAAAGTTACTCCCATTGACTTGTGTAGTTTGTTAACCATAATTCGTATAATTTCACGTGTTCTTTTTATGGACTTCTCAACTTTAAATAATTAATTGAAACATTGGTGTAGCTAATTATATATTATTACTATATATATATATATATATATAATATAATGATAATAATAAATAATATTTATTGTAGGTGTGAGCATGTAAGTCACTATCATCATGCTAAACGGGTATATATATATGTCGACATATGTTTACTAATTACTATATATAACTATCAACTGATTATGTATATATTATTACTATATATATAATATAATAATAAATAATATTTATTGTAGGTGTGAGCATGTAAATCACTATCATCATGCTAAACGTGTATATATCTATGTCGACATATGTTTACTAATTACTATATATAGCTATCAACTAATCAATTAATATGGACTTAAATGATACTGCATAACATATAGTATAAATATGGTTTGTACGCCTCTTATTTTAAACATTGAATTAGGAAAACTATAAGTTGTTTGGATTAAAATAAGTAAGTCAATCAAAAACTCAAAATTATTCATATACCTTCTTTTATTTATTTGAAGAAATATAATCTAATAATATTGAAAAAGATGATAGCCATCCATACATTTATATAAAATATCTTGATATTTTATATATAGAAACTCTTAAATTAAGATTCAATAAATTTTTAATATAATTTATGTATTTTTTTATTTGGATTATGTGTTTTTAAATATTTAACTTTTTCAAAAAAGCTATTATGTATATCGTACTTTAAACGCTTCTATTAAATGTACTCAACTCGTAAAAACACACAATATTATGTAATTTGGCCACGTGTCACTCATACAAAGTTTCACGTCAAAATATTACGTACAATTATGTATTTTTATGAGTTCAGTACATTTAATAGAGCCCCGTAAAGTACAATACACACAATAGCTTTTTTGAAATAGTTTGATACATTTAAAAACACTAATCCTTTTTTATTTAATATTAATTTTATCGTATAAATAAAATCACTAGCATATTAAATCCTTAACTCCATACGAGTAAATTATCATTATTGAGTTAACATTATAGATAATTCGTAAAAGCCAAATATAATATATAACTGTCACTGAAGCATATTATATAATAAAATATTATATTTTACTGCATAATACGAATATCACAAATGTATTTAAAAATCAAACTTAAAATTACAGTTTCTATTATTTCTCACCTTTGTGACGGTAAAAAAATAAACTCTAGATTCGATGGAAACTATAAAATGAAGACCCGGAGTACAACACTTTACAAATTTACGTGCACAAAAGAGGCATTAGGGCTGTGACCGCATTTCCGTCCAACTGCCGCCGCTAGTCGACCTTCTGTGATCTCCTCCGCGAGACAAACACATTATGATGTTTTGAGTTTTTCGATATGAATTACTTGTTTGCAACGAATCTACTAGTTGATAAAGGATTTACTTGTTCTAAGTTTTTCTGCCGCGATTTCTTTGTTTAAATTTGGAAATAGGTAACATTCCTAACCCCTATTACTCAAATTTATGATTTTAAGCATTTTTATTTTAGGGTTTTATATTATGTATTCTATTTTATATATCTTTAGGTTTACAAACAAATAAGTGGTGAAAAGTTGAATGTTGTTTGCTGCATGCCTGCATTATATATATCTTTCAAGTATTATGTTTTATATAAGTTTCTGATTGACTGTATTTGATGAACTAGCAAAGGCACAAACATATTTAGGGCTTTAGTTATAATTCTTTTAGGTCTTGATGAAATAGCGAAGATCAGTTAAAAGTATGTGTAAATATTAATGTATTTTCTTTTGATGTTGAAAGACAACAATGAATAAGGATCTAGGTGTGTCAGGTGTAACGAATGATATAATGACAATGTGTATTTTCATTTGGGGTTTTAGTTATGTAACTTAATAAATAGGGATTTCGTCATAAGCTTTTAAGGTTTTAATGAAGAAATAAACATATATTTATATTAAATGTAGGTTTTGATTTGGTTAGAGGATGTGTGAATAAGGGACTGAATATGTTTATTTGAAAAGTAACAATACGAGAAACTCATAGTGGACACTGTGAGTTCTAGATGCTGTTTTGTAGATGTCGTGAGATGCTACCCATCTCCTTATCTCCTTATCTCCTTATATTATTAAAAGAAAAGCAAAATTTGATAAGCATCTTCCCTATACATAAATTTTAACCCTTGGATAATAGAAGATCTATACATATTTAACCATTGATCTTGATAGTCAACATGCTTAGCTCACAATTGTCTCTCTTTAATTAAACATACACCCAATTTACTAAACTACCCATACATCAGATTTCAGATTCTGATATCTCAATATAATGGAATTAATACGTTTCACACTTTAATATCATATGTAACCTCCGTAGCATCTGAAATTATCATCATATACATACTCTTATGTGCCTGAAATACAGTAGTCATCTTACATATTTAACTCAAATGGACCTACTATTGTAACGTATTAATTCCAAGCCTGATCGAACAGTTCTTTCTATTCATATGTAAGTGACATGAACCAAAACAGTTTTTATGGGTGTAGACTGCCATTATAGACATAAACCATAGTTGATAAGAGCATAAGATGTTGCTGCAACAAATTATAATTATAAAATTATATTAGCAGTGACGTTGAAAATCAATCAATTGTTGTAACTGATGTAATGTCATTTTGAAAATGTATAGTAACCATAAACACGATCAATGCTAATTGTTGTTGTAGGGTAACATTAATCTATTTTAAAACTGTCCTACAAATTAGCTAATGATATTACTCTTGCCTACAATCTCTCAGTGTTGATGTTAGTTGTTGACGAAATTACTGCGCAATCAAAACTGCAATCATCTTAATATAACGTATCATATCTCAAACCTTTTCAACTATTTCAATTTCAAAATTGAAATCAGTTTCAAATTCAAATGACTTGAGATAAGTTACATTTTATTCGATCTTATTTTTGATATTATATTTATGTTTATGACTATGATTATGATTATGATTACGATCTTATTATGATATTATGATATCTAAATTATAAATGTAGCCAAATTCATATAGTTAATATGATACATTATTATTGAAATTATCAGCAAGTACCAGTATCTCGTGATTTCAAGATATTTGACATTCTCTCCAATTACCCAAATTTGAAATTGTTGTAACCTCCCTATAAATAGTGATTCATCTGACCTAAATGGAGGATATATATTTCGTCATCTTCTAATGAGCATTTCATAACCTCATATATCATATTCTCATCATTTTAGGTAACATGGCTACTATTCAAGACTTCACTCCCTTGAACAATATCAATGATAGCAAAAACGATTTGGCTATCCGTGTTAAGGTTTTCCTACTATGGACTCAGAGTTATAAAAACACCCCTTCTCAAGTTGCATCATTGGAGATGATTTTAATCGACAATGAGGTGAGTTAGGATATAATATTAACCAATCATTGGATATATTTTTAATCGCTTATGTTGTTTTAATGTAATGTAGGTGAATAAACCTTGAATACTCTGTATCAACGTATCATTAAATTTTCAAATGATTTTTTATTATGTAGAATAATTTGAATGATCCATCATTTTAATACATCCATGTAACTTTGATTAATGCTATTGCTTGTGTGGATTGCAGGGTAACAAAATATGCGCGTCGGTAAAGAAGTTTCTAATTCAAGATTTTGAGGAAGTTTTGAAGGAGGGTAGTTACGTGGTTATCACCAATTTTGGTGTAGGGAATTATGTGGGAGATTACAAGTTGATTCAGCACGATTGCAAGATTAATTTTTACCGATCAACTAAGGTTCGCACGTGTCTAGCCTTCGAGATTGAAACTGATGGCTTCAACCCCGTTTCGTATGATGATTTGTTGAAATGGAAGATGTCATCAACTCAAGCCTTTGGTCAGACATACAATATTTATTTTATCGTTACATATTTTGTTATACTTATTTCACAATTCATTAAATGTATAATTTCATTATTTTTGGATCTGTACAGATGTTGTAGGTGAGCTCATATCAGTTCAAGATTTGGTTGTCAAACGTGAGCATGGTAGAGAATCCAAATCTATAGAGTTTATTTTGCAAGATGTGAAGTAAGTTTGAGAATTGTAACTTCTTTACACTCATTTGGTGTCATCAGAATGCAACTTATGATATGATTTGGATTGTCATTTATTATGTGTTGAAACAGAGTATGAACTTTATAATTAATGAGATTAACACATGTATGTGATATTTACGATGAAAAGAAGATTAATTGTGCACTATGGTCAGAGCATGCAAGTCAACTCTATGATTTTATGACAGCAAATATAACACCCCTCTTTCTATATAAGAATATTATATTAATAAACACGGAAGTATGAATTTAAAATACATTGAACAATTTACAATTCCCAAAAATACACTAATTTCAAACTTTTTTAAACTACAAAAGGCGGAGTGTTATAAAATTACAAAACAAGGTTTATTACAAAAACCATATCAGAGAACCAAAAGCGCAGTCAAACATTCCCTTGATCAACCAATCACCTCCCGCACCCACAATAATCAAAACATATCCTGCAGGAAGTAAAGTGAGGGGTTAGCACAAAGCTAAGTGAATAGATTCATCACACTCCATTCAACTTAGCATAACTAGCTAATTACACCAATAAAACGTAAACACACATAATTCAATGAGGATCGGTGGCTCTGGGGATATCATAATACCCGGGGATTCCCCCAAGAACACTTACCGTCAATCCGTATGGCCAATACAGAATAGACCGATAACTACTGGTTATTAAACACATACACAGGTCTCAAACACAACAAATGAATCAAAACCTGTGTAAAACACATAATAACCAGAAGTCCAACTACACGTTGACCTCAATAACATAGTACACATAGTTCACATATCACGTAGATCAATAATCAATAACCAAGACTAAACAGTCTAATACACATCTACGTTTACTTGTTGTAACCAAATAGTTACAACTAAATCAAATGATGAGTTCCGAATCCACTCACCGATACCTCTGACGTCTCCACACTCAGGATTCTAATATCACTGAGTCTTACGTTGATCTGAAACAGAAAATCATACACAAGTCAGAAGTTCGTTCCATAAACATCATTATAGCCTATTTATCAAATCAGGTAATCCCTGAAGTCTAGGCAAACAAAAGTTCAATCAGAAATAAACTCAGAAAAAGCCCGCAATACCGCTTAAAACTGAAAAATGCCATTTTCGGGTCCTAGATGACCCCGGATGGCCAAAAACTGCCTAGGCTATTAGTATATAGCCTTGATTACTATGTCGTTTCCAATTGACTATGCGAATTTCAATTAAATCCGAGTTAATGAGATTTTCACAAAACCGCGTCTCCATAATCACTTACGCATTTTCAAAATTTGCAAAACAAAAATCTCTTTTATAAACTTAGCGACACATCCATTGTGTCGCACCACAAACCCTTGCGACATAACCACTGTGTCGCATAACAGAAACCTGCGACACTAACATTGTGTCGCAATACTCAAAATGGCCGCCTTTAGCGACATAACCACTGTGTCGCATAACATTTAAGCGACACAACCTGCGACACAAGCCTTGTGTCGCAATGATGAACAGACCAGTTCCCAGATTCAAAATTCACGAAATCAAACATGTAATACTCAAATTAACTTATTCCAAACCGTGTAATTCACTTATAAACAATAACAACACATAATAACCAAACCCTTACCTCGAAATCACGGATTAAAAGCTTCAATTAAGTGATTTAAAGCCAAATCTTACTTTCTCTCTAAATTCTCTTACTAGAAACGATTTTAAGATCTGGAAATGTTTTGGAAATAGTCTGGAAGCAATTGGGCGGCGATTATATATATATAATTTCAAATTACACTTAAGCTCCTTAATTAATTTCAGTTCAGCCCGTTTTGCGACACAGTCCTGCGACACAACCCTTGTGTCGCACAGACACCACCTGCGACACAACCCTTGTGTCGCAGAAAATCAAAAATTTACAAATTTTAAATCTACTAATATTTTACAATAAAACACATATTATTAAATAGTTCTAAAACAATTAAATAATCAATTAAAATAATGGAAATTACCAGACTGCAGAATAGGATGTTACAGCAAACAAGTCCATGTCTGAGCCTATAATTTTGCTCATCCACAATGCTAAGCTAAAGGAATGGCGTAGTAAGTTAACCCTCCTTATTAATTGAGTATCATATATGTGTTTTATTATTAACAGAATCAATCACTGAAATTTTAATTTTGGTTTTGCAGATAGCCCTCAGATCAGTAATCAACTATTTGGATGTGGGGTCTTCATAAATGAAGATATTAATATAATCAATAGTTTCAAGAATGAGTATGGCAGTTTTCTTGAAATTTATCAGTGAATATTGTTTTCTTCAATTAGTTTGTACTGCATTCTTATTCTTATGTTTGTACTCTGAGTTCATGCTGTACGTATATTTGAAAATATTAGTACTTCATGTGTTATTGATACTGATAGTTCAGTTTATACTGATACTTTAGTTTGTACTGATGTCCATTTATACTGAAAACACAATTTGTACTGATGTTCAAGTTTATACTGTAAGCACAGTATATTTAATAATTGTTAGATAGTCTTGAAAATTTGAAAGATAAATTGTGATTACCATTCACATGAAATTACCGGGTCTTCATAAATGAAGATATTAATGCAATCATTAGCTTCAAGAATGAGTATGGCAGTTTTCTTGAATTTTATCAGTGGAATTTATTTACTGTTAAAATACATATATATAGTTACACTATTAATGTTAATTGCAAATTTTCTTCAGGTTGTTGATGTCCAAGGATGACACAGATGTACCCATTACACCATTGTCAAGCGTCAATGTTGGTAGTGTTGTCAAGACTGCTATGGAGTATTTTGCAAAGTCGAAGGCTAAGACAGCAGAGGAGATTCGTGATACCACAGAGGTAATTGGATAAGAAGATACATATCATTTAATGATTTATACAAAGTATCTTCCTTTCACAAGGTGAATGATTATATATTTTATGTTTGACAAATTATTTTAGGTATCTGGGTGTGTAGTCAAAGCTAATGTCATGCGAATCTTAAATGATGATGGATGGTTTACATACAGTTGTAACAGCTGTAGTAAGAAAGCAATGCGGAGAGTTATTGATGAAAAAGGAGAAAGGACATTTGATTGTGACACATGTAGGATTGTAAAAGACTTTTATTCAAAGTAAACCTCATAACTGAGTTAAATTAAATGTTATACATTTTTAATATATGTACAATTAGTGAAATGATAATTATGAATATCACAGGACCAAGATAGTGATCCGAGTTGAAGACAAAGCTGGTTCTACTTCTTTGGTTTTGTTTGACAATCAGCTATCAAAGATGATTAACTGAAGTGTTATTTGGCTTAATGCTAAAAAGGAGAAGGTCAGTAACTGTTAATACACCAAATAAAAATTTCAGGTTCACTATGAGCATGAGTAGTTAATTCCAAGCTGACGTGCAATGGGTTTTGTCCTTTCTATCTTTACATAACTGCTTTTACATATTTAAGCATCTTAAGAATGTATATTTCATTTGTAATTGTAGGCTGAAGATCCTCATATTATTCCTGATGAGTTTGATGTAATACTAAAGAAAGAGTTTGTCTTTAAGATTCGTATAAGTGATTTTAACCTAAAGTATAACTACTCTGCATACACCGTGGATAGTGTTACTGAGGATGTTGAAGTCATAAGTGCCTTCCAAGAGACTCTTATTAGTAAGAATGCAGTTAATCAAGAGAATAGATACTTGGATACAACCCCAATAAGCAAGGTACCTTATTACTACTGTATTAATCAAATGATGGGGTGACCACAATTTAATAAGTCTATATAATTTATTGGCTGTTTAGAAAAACAAACAGGTGTCCCTTCTATGATATTACAAGTATTTTTTTTTTCAAGCAACATGATATTACCATGTCATATATTAGAACATACTTCTGCATGTACCACATTCTAATTTTGATATCCCAATTGTAACATCAGATTTCCCATACCTGTTTCTCATAAATCATGGCATTACCATATGATATATTAGTAGTCATTTGGATCTCATCTACTGCATACTAATTGTTCTAATTTATTGTAGGCTAAGTTTGTCCATACCGGTGACACTGCAACACCAAGCTCTACTAATCAGTGGACTCCTGCTAATTTATCGTTGAAGCGTAAGAGCGAGTCACCTCCTGAATCTGCAGATGATGAAACATCCACTTCAAAGACTACTGAAGGGATTGTTACGTTGAAGATTCGACGTATGGAAGACATTTGAATAGTCACCAATGTCGGAAACATTTGGTTTTACATTTGAAGTTTATGATTTTCTGAAATAATTCTGCTTCCAAACATTGTTATGTTCAGGGTTTTGATTGAATTACTTTTATAATATTTGATTCTGAAATTTTGTTAGCCTCTATCTATATGGTTTATACAGAATTTTGGATCACTATGCAAAGATAAATTGTGTTTTCAGTATAAACTGGGTATTAGTACAAGCTAATCTGTATGATTATGATTCAGTACAAGTGTTCAGGGGGAGAAGTTTATACTATATGAACACTTTGAACTGCTTGGACTTTATACTGCCAGTATGTACTGATCAAGTTAATACTACTTGAATTAATTTGTATTGTATTCTTATTCTTATGTTTGTACTGTGAGTTTATGCTGTAAGTATATTTTTAAATATTAGTACTGCATGTGTTATTGATAATGATAGTTCAGTTTATACTGATGCCCAGTTTATAAATATATTTTACTAATCAGGTTAATACTGCTTGAATTAGTTTGTACTGCATTCTTATTCTTATGTTTGTACTGTGAGTTCATGCTGTAAGTATATTTTGAAACATTAGTACTGCATGTGTTATTGATACTGATAGTTTAGTTTGTACTGATGCCCAGTGTATACTGAAAACACAGTTTGTACTGATGTTCAAGTTTATACTATCAGCATTAAATCGTACAAGTCCACATTTTAACTTCGTTTTCGAAAAGTGCACGACCCGTTGGTGATCCTCATTAGTTTTCAAAAACATTAAAACTCGTTTAAGTCCACATTTTAACTTCGTTTTCAACCTAACCTTTGGGTTTATCGAGTTTTAAATCGTACAAGTCTCGTTTCGCGAGTTATGGGCTCTGCGAACTGACTCAGTTCGCAGTCAAACTTTGCCACCATTTTTCACAGTTTCTGTCCAGGATTTAGTCCTTCTTTGGCTACGATTTTGACTAGTCAAATGAGCTTAGATTTTTATGAAATTTTTACCACATATTCCCCTATGTCTTAGCTTTTCAGAAATGTAAGTTTCATAATTTTTGGTTAAGTTTAAGGGGTTCAAAAATATTTAATACTACACAATGGTCCAACAGTACCCTTTCTGGACAGTTGGTTGAAGATGTGTTTGTACACGGAGTTATACTTATTTTCACATAAGGTAATCATACTACTTTGAAAGCTAACACAATATGTGACTTGTAGGAAAAAGAATCACTTCATTTGGATCCGTGGTTTGAAAGTTATGACCTTCTAAAGTTGGGTCAGTTTCTGACTTTTAAGAACAGCTTGTACACCTTGGTTTAAAAATACGTTTTGAAGTACCAATACTTGTCTAAAAATTATGAAACCGGTGGGGTTGGAAAGCTAACACTTTAAAATTAATTTTAGACTCAAGAAAAACTAAATTTGGTTAATTTTTGACCGATTTATTTAACTCCAAAGTCGACCAAAGTTTCTGTCCGGAATTATACTTTCTGTTTTGGTGTTTGTGTTGGTTCATTTTAGCAAATCTTTGTTATAATCCCATACAAATACGTGTTTTTAAGTTTATATCTAGCAAGAGTGAACATCCAAACATATTCTAACCATCATATATGCATTTTAATAAGAGATCTAAAGAGTTTATAGTGGAAGCTTCCTTACAATGCACTAAGATGAAATGGTAAGAAGAGAACTTGAAATCTTCAACCCAAATCCCTTTTTAAATACCCAATGATGATCAAGAGCTTGAAAGGAGGTGAAAAATGAGGTATAAAAGGTGGTGGTTCATGGTGGTTTGTGGTGGTTGTGTGGTGGTGGTGGGGTGGTTGATCTTGAAGAAGGAGGTGAAATGAGAGGGAAATTGAGAGAGAATGGTGAGATTGTGTGTGCAGATTTTGTGAAGTGTGAAATGTGCCTTGTGTGTACGTATGTAACTCTTGCAACTTGTTAATCTACTCAAGTGGAAAGCAAATGGAAAGCTTGATGGGAGGTGGTTAGTCACCTCAAGCAAGTTGCTAAGGAGGAGAAGATGTGGTGAGGAAGAATGCTACGTAGACAAGATGAAGAAAAGAAATCTACATTTCAATTTAGGTGACATGCTTGCTAGGAAGCTTGGATTTAATTTAAGCTAGTTACCTAGTTGCTTGATTAAATTTGAGCTATGTGCTAGGAAGCTTGGAATTATCTTGACATACTTGAGCTACTTAGATCCAAACTTAGTGTTTAGGTGCTAGCAAGGATTATTAGGGAATTTAAAGTGAGTTGCAACATGGTTAGTAAATTCCAATTCATTCGTAAGTGATTGGCGTTTTGTTTAGTGAATAGCATAAGCTAGGTATAACCTTTTGAAAGGTTGAGTCTTAAGTTCTATCACAATCGTATAGGCAAGTAACCATTATTAGTTAGTTTCACGTGATTTAGGAAACGCTTATCACCAACGTTCGTGTTTGTCAGAATTATCCGATTTATATTGTGTAATTCTCAATAATTACTTAAACGTAATGCATCATGCATTAAAATAGTGTGCACCAAAATGTGCAACGTGGGCGTGTGCTAGACTTATCTCAGTTTAAATCAAGTTTGATTTCATTAAAGAGGGAATTAGCGTAAGAATGCATGATTTTAGTGTGTACGGAATGTACTGATTTTCGAGGGTTGTCACAGTTGGATACAATAAGAACCTCATCAAACAATACCAAGCACATATGAACGTTGAATGGTGCAATCAGGTTGGGGCGATAAGATATCTGTTTAAGTATATAAGTAAAGGACCGGACATAATTTCCGTTGCCATTTCAAAATTTGATGTGTCTAACTCAAACGCAGAGAAAACCAAAAAGAAAGATGAGATAGCAGAATATTATAGATGTCGTTATATCTCAGCATGTGAGGTGTGTTGGCGTTTGTTTAACTATGAGATTCTATATCGCAGCCCTGTCGTATATATGATTGCCTTTCATTTACCTAATCAACAACCGATAGTGTTTGACGCATATGATGATATTGATTTTGTACTTGCAAAGCCATCAGTTGGAACATCTTAATTCATAGAATGGATGAACTTTAATAAAGTGGATGAAAACGCACGTCACTATACTTACGTTGAATTTCCCAGATATTATGTTTGGAATGTGAAATTGAGGAAGTGGACAAAACGCACAGGTCAAAAGACAGTTGGTAGAATCAATTTTGTCCCACCTAAGTCGGGTGAAACTTACTATTTAAGGATCTTGCTCAACAAAGTAAAAGGACCAACTTTTTTTGAAGATATACGTACAGTTAGTGGTACTGTATATGACACGTTTAAGGAAGCATGTTACGCGCTTGGATTACTTGCTGAAGATTTGGAGTATGTTGCTTTAATTAAAGAGACCCATGAATGGGCGTCTGGTAATTTTTGTCGATTGTTGTTTGTCTCATTGATTACTTCTGACAGGCTTTCATGCCCTGATCGTGTGTGGAAACAGACATGCGACCTTTTGTCAGATGATCTCAGTCATGAATGTCCTTCACATCTAAGAACCAATGGTACATCTTTAAACTTCCTAATATGTTTATATTTACAGGTTCTAAAATATTTATTACATTTCAACCCATTATAACAGTTACATTAATTTTCACAGATTATAACACGTTGAAGAAGGATCTGCATAACATTGCATTTGCCAGGATTGAAAAATTGTTGAATAGTTATGGAACCAGTTTGAGAAATATACCAAATATGTCTTTCCCTGATTACCAGTTCATAGATTACACGTGCAACATGCTTATTCATGATGAGATGTCTTATGATATACAGACTGTTCAACAAGAACATGATACCTTGCACTCAACCATGACCTACGAGCAGCAGTCTGTGTATGACACGATAATTGATTCAGTTTATAAGGATGAGGGTGGTATATTTTTCCTTTACGGTTATGGAGGAACATGGAAGACTTTTGTTTGGAAAACACTAGCAGCAGTTATTCGTTCTAATAGTGATATAGTAATAAATGTTGCATCCAGTGGTATTGCAGCTTTGCTTCTAATAGGAGGTCGTACAACCCATTCTCAATTTGCAATACCAATTAATGTATCGGAAGATTCGTTTTGTTCGATTCCACCCATAGTGAACTTGCTATACTTTTGAACAAATCTGAACTTATTATATGGGATGAAGCACCAATGATGCATAGGCATTGCTTTAAGGCTTTTGATCATACTATGCGTGATGTTATACGTTATGCAAACAAGTCAAGACCCTTTGGGGGAAAAGTCGTTGTATTTGGTGGAGATTTTCGTCAAATTCTTCCTGTCATTCAAAAAGGTACACGTTCTGAAATTGTGCATGCCTCAATTCATTCTTCACACTTATGGCGTCATTGTAAAGTGTTGCGGCTAACTAAGAATATGCGTTTGAGTGGTGGTATTAACGATTCTGAAAGAACAGAGATAAGGGATTTTGCAGAATAGATTTTAAAAATAGGTGAGGGGAAAATTAACGAACCAAATGATTGCGAGGCCGACGTTCAATTTCCAGAAGATGTACTGCTTAAATCAGATTCGGATCATATACAAACAATTGTGAATGCAGCATATCCTTCACTTCATAATCAGACTGGAAATCCCAATTTTTTCCAGGAGAGAGCTATACTTGCTCCAACAAACGAGGAAGTTGAGACTATAAATGAATATATTTTATTAACTCTAGATCATGAAGAAAGGGTATACTATAGTTCGGACAGCCTATGCCCAGATGAAAATGATGATATTTTTGCACAACAATTGTACTCACCTGAGATTTTAAATGGTCGACTTGCTTTGAAAACAGGAGTCCCTATAATGTTATTGCGTAACATTGATTAGTCAAATGGTTTGTGTAATGGTACAAGGTTACAAGTTGAGAGGCTTGGTGAGCATACAATTGAATTATCACATGTCATTCTTTTGGTAAAATTACATACATTCCTCGAATGATTGTCGCGCCAACAGATAAGAGAATAGCAGTTAAGTTCAAACGAAGACAAATCCCAGTTTCTTTATGTTTCGCAATGACAATAGACAAGAGCCAAGGACAATCATTGTCAAATGTAGGTTTATATCTCTGTAAGCCTGTATTCACTCATGGACAACTATATGTAGTTGTATCTCGTGTTACCAGCAAGAAAGCTTTTAAAGTTTCGATATTGGATGAAGAAGGAAACAATTCAAAAACCACTAAAAATGTCGTCTACAAGGAAGTCTTGCAACGTATTTGATTACATTGTACTTAGTCAGATTAATAATGTTCTTTTATATTAATTTTTTAGTCTTATGTGAATATGAAGTTAAAGTTATGATACTCAATAGCTACAATGTAACAAATAACTGCTGCACAAGATGTATGACATGGTAATTTCATGTGAATGGTAATTACAATTTATCTTTCAAATTTTCAAGACTATTTAACAATTATTAAATATACTATGCGTACAGTATAAACTTGAACATCAGTACAAACTGTGTTTTCAATTTAAACTGGGCATCAATACAAACTAAACTATCAGTATCAATAACACATGCAGTACTAATATTTAAAAATATATTTACAGCATGAACTCAAAGTACAAACATAAGAATAAGAATGCAGTATAAACTAATTCAAGCAGTATTAACCTGATCAGTAAAATATATTTATAAACTGGGCATCAGTACAAACTAAACTATCAGTATAAACTGAACTATCAGTATCAATAACACATGCAGTACTAATATTTAAAAATATACTTACAGCATGAACTCACAGTACAAACATAAGAATAAGAATGCAGTACAAACTAATTAAAGCAGTATTAACCTGATCAGTACATACTTGTAGTTATAAGAATGTCAAGTTCATCTTTTTAAAGTTGGTGTTTTAAAATTAAGGAAAAGCGTCTCAAAAGTAGAAGATGAGAAATATTCAAAACATTACCAACAGTATAATACAAACCGTAGGCTTACTTAAATTGTACCATAAACATGAGTTTAATACACAAAAAAAAAACTTACAAATAGCTTAATCATATAACACAAGATACTTAAATCCTTGAACATAAAACCTTCAAACGGATTCTACCACTCATCATCGCTGACAGGAACATGCAAGTGACAGAACCACCGATACTCTTCACGATTTGGGAAATCAGCTTCAGTCAACCCACCAAGATAACGATCACGAATCCAGTCTATAAATTTTTTAAATAATTATGGTTAGTAAAAAAGTAAAAATATGTTTAAGTTTTTGGATAAAACATGGGTGAAAAAATAAAATCCCCTCTAATTGCTTTTCAAAAATCATCCATATCCATATTAAACTAAAAATACATAAAACAAAAGAAATCGTATTAAACTAAACATGCTATTATAAACACTTAAGTTAACCAAACAAGAAATCCTGACCTGTAGGTTAACATCATATCATCAGAAAAACAAAAGAACAGTGATGTATGCAAGGGCATGAAAAATAATTCATTCATTTTATAAATAGACAATATAATTTAAACATAAATTTAAATATTTACAGATCAACCATAACTGGTCAAAGGGGCTAAAATCACGTAACAATAGTATTTGGTATGCAATATTAACTTTACATACATAAAAAAAAAAAACAGAACTTAAACATTACCTTGAAGATCCTTATCATTATCATCTACAGGTTCATAACCTAGTGGATAACGGTGAGGTTGTTCAGCCACTCTCTCAGCATTTGGACCAACAACTCTGTTAACTTCTTCCTTATCTATACATTTGTCGATCACTTCAGGTGTATCAAATTGTACCCAGTCAGGCCATGGCCGGCAACCATTCTCCTCTGGCTTCTTTATACTCTCAACAACTTCACCATTACTATCTACATCAAAGATTCCTGAATCCGAAGACTTAGTATCTTCAGACATATTTTAGTCACCAAAAAAAAATCGTAGTAACTTTTGGTTATATTTGTAGTAGTTGATTTTATGATGAAGAAAGTAAACAGTCTTTCTTTACTAAAGAATGACTTATTTTAGGTAGAGATTATATGGAGATGATCGATTTTAGTTAAGTAAAACATATTATATTCCAACAATTAATATGACTTACCAAATCGACATTTAATTTTACAATTTGTAGACTACAATAACTCAATTTCGTCAAAAATCATCATTACCCTCAGGATTTATCGGCTGTTATTGTGTAACAGATATATTTTCCAATTCTAATTTAATGCTTTGTAGTTTTATTACTTAATAAAAAGAAGATTTGAACGATTAAATATAAGGAGATTATGTAGCTAACCAATTTATCCGGTTTTTAATCAATTTGAATTCAAATTTACTTCTAATCGAATCGTAGTACAATATATCTTCAAAACAAAATAGTCTATTATATCAAATATTTAATTTTCATGAAATTATATTTTAATTTTAATGATCACGTCCTTCAAATGAACTAAAATATTGAACTCCACAAATATCAAAATATATCAACTTATTTTGATTAGGAGATAAATCAAACAGTAACAAAGAAAAAATACACACTGAACATGGTTACAACTGACAACAATAATGGGGACACTTCCTTTAATACTAAAGATGACAAAGAAGAACAGAGTGAAGCAAAGGTATATATTTTGAACATTCGTGTTAAATTTAATAAGCTTTTTGTTTTCATATATCATGTTGAATCTTAATTGATTATAACGAATTGCCATTGTTTACCAACAAGGTAATAATAATCCCCATTTATAAACAACATTACTCATTCTCTTTTTTTTGTTCTAGAAACTAAGGAGACAAGCTCAAAATCGAGAGTCAGTTAGAAAGAGCAGGTTGCACAAAAAGGTATTTAAATATTAAACAAACTTTAGTCATATGATTTGATTAAGAAAACTAATTCTTGTAGAATATTGCAATCTTACTATGATTCATCATTAAATTCATTCATTCAAATATCTAATACTTTTTATTTGTAGGCATACATACAAGATTTGTAAAAAAGGAATATGAAGTTGATACAATTAGAGCAAAAGATTCACCAACTTGGAAATCAGGTTCTTAAAATTTCAATATTATTTTACAATGCTATAATAATTGGACATGTTCATATACATTCTATTGTAACTCATAATATATAAATCTATCAGGTACTACCAAAACAAACTAGAATAGCAGCTCCCAAAGGAATTGGAAATCAAGGTACATTTGAGTGGAAAATCTAAAAATATTTGCTATACTATTATTTCAGCTTAGAATAGTCACATACAAATTCAAATTTCATGCAACAAATGCATTCAATTACTATACATAACATCAAACATTATTTATGTAGGGGATACTCAATTTGCTGAGATCTATAATGGTTGGCTACGCGAGCATAATCAACTAACAATAAATCTACGTAAAGAATTAAATAATAATCATACGGAAACAGAGATCCAGCTTATCATTGAAAATGTGTTGGACCACTTCAAGAAAATATTAAAACTTAAACAATCAACTGCAAAGAATGATGTGATTAATATTATTTATGGAGCATGGATGACACCAGCTGATCGTTGTATTATGTGGGTTGGTGGTTTCCGCTCAACAGACCTAATCAAGGCAAGTAGAATTAAGTATTAAGTATTACTATAGTAATGGATTATGATAATCAATTACCTTATTTCACTTGTATTGGGTATATTATTTTCAAATACTAATCTGCATATGTGGATATTAAATGCAGCTGATTATGAACCATATGGATCTCTCAAATACTGAAGCAGATAGTATGGGTGCTTTGAAAAGCACTGTTGGGACATGTTATTGTGACAATAGATCTAGCTTGTAATAGGACTAGTGTATTTATTATCAAACTTGTATAAATTGGTTTAGACTTGTAAATATATGATATTAACTTATTATTATTTGTTTAATGTTATTAGACAAATATCGATTTTTAAGTTAAAGTCTGAATCGCGAATTGAGAAGTCAACTCGCAGGTCAACAGACTTGCGAGTTGAGATCTCAACTCGCAGTCTAATCTGGACTCGCAGTAACTCAACTGCGAGTTGAGATCTGGGCTCGCTGAAAACTGGACTCGCAGGTCTTACCTGCGAGTTGAGTTTTGGGCTCGCAGCTATCTCGGTTCGCAGGACCTACCTGCGAGCTGAGATGTGGGCTCGCAGTCCATCTGGACTCGCAGGCCCATGGGCTGCGAGTTGAGTCAACTCGCAAGGCCCATGGCCTGCGAGTTGAACCAGATATAAATATTTTAATGCTGCTCATTATTAAGGTAGGACCTTGAAATCCGTGCTCTATATACACACCAAATATTTTAAGTATTCTCTCCTCGAAATCTGTGCAGATATAAAAGTATTTATTGAATAGGCTCGGTTTTGATTGTTTAACACTAGTTAATATCAAAACGAAGCTTGTTAATTAATTGCAAAGTTATATAAGCAATAAACCTTAACGTATTGAGGGATTCCGCACCTCAATACTTAAAGATAATCCGTTATCGAACCAAGATCTAGCGACCTTACAATTGGTATCAGAGCTTTCGGGCTTAGAAACGTTGTGGTTACAAGGTTTTTGGTTATATAACATCTTTAGGGTCGTTTTTCGAAGGAAATCTACGGATTTATTCGTAAAATACCAAAAAGTTTCAGTTCCCAGATTTCGAGGCGCCGTTTTGCGAGTTGAGATTAGGGTTACTGTTATTTGCGAGTTGAGAATTAGGGTTTGAGCTGCGAGCTGAGTTTCTTGCGAGTTGAGATTCAGCTGCGAGTTGAAAGTCTCTTGCGAGCTGAGATTTACTTGCGAACCGAGTTCCTTGCGAACTGAGTTTTCTGCGAGTTGAGATTTACTTGCGAACCGAGTTCCTTGCGAACTGAGTTTTCTGCGAGTTGAATTTACTTGCGAACCGAGACTTTCAATTACATGTCTCACATGTATATTGCTATGGGCAAGTTAACCGTGCTTCAAAATTTCTTGCATCAGGAAGTACATAATCTACATTTATATTAATATATTATACTTTCATACATCAGCTAATATATAACTGCAAAATATTATTAATTGATGAATATGTTCATGTATTTAAAAAAATTACTTCTACACTATTAACATGTTAATTCTTCATAATTATAATTTCAGGCGGTTCAACTTCGTGAGACCACTTTACTAAAGATGATTCAAGTACTGACAATTGAAAAATCAGCAAGAGCGTTGGTAGCAATAAACGACTACTTTGCAAGAATGGGGGCATTAGGAAATCTTTGGCAAGCTCGCCCTAAAACTTGAGACTTTACAATTTGATAAAGACCTTATATTTCAAACAATTGTCTTTGCACTTTCAATTTCTTTTTCATATTTGAACTTGAATTCATATACTGACATAAATGCTTTTTTGTATATCATTAATTTGTTCCATTAATAGGGTCTGCATTCATCAAAAACAAAGTTTTTGGTTATGTTCATAGTGTCAAAACAGGTCATATGAGGTCTAATTTTTATGGTTGATAATGTTTCATATAAGTAACTTTGTTATGGTGTAAAAAATATTGGTCAGTTTGATCACGATAGCCATATACAGATCTTAAGACGTATATATGTGTCGTTAAAATACTTTATGAAAACAGGCCATTTTGATCACCTTAGAAATGCTGATAATTTGACTCTTAAAATTACAATACAACTAAACGATAAAAAACAAAAACTAATCAATACTACACCACTCATGAAGGCCGATTTTAGCACTCACATATATAAAGTATATGTAAACGCGCCGGGTACAAATACTAATCTGATAGTAACCATGACATCCAACTTTCGTATAACATAACCATAAAAAATAACTAATACCTTCATACTAATCAGGGAATATTGAAACTATTTGAATGCACAACAACAACAAATACTAAAGAGGGAATATCCAATTTGAATGCAAAACAAGTAATATGGAAAATAAACAAAAACAACAAACACTAAACATACATAACATATTACATATGTCGATTATAATTAAAATAAGTATTCAGTAGCACAAAATAAAAATCCAAACTTTCAAACACAAATACTACTTAAATTGTTCAACAAATTTAAACACCAAAAGAGATCAACATTCCAGCAGTTCTACATTTCATCATCACTTGTGGGAATGTTCATGAAACGAAACCATTCATATGCTTCACGGGATGGAAAGTCTGCTTCCCTCAAGCCTCCTAAATATAGTACACGAATCATCTCTACGATTACATGAACAACTTATCATGAGTCACTAATATATATGATCTGTTTCAAGGAATACATTCATACACATTTTAATAAAGTTTTCATGCCAAAACAAAAGATATATACTCATTGCCTAAAAGAGTATATATAATAGTATTTCAATTTTTTACAAAATATATCAGAATTCTGAACACATAATACAACATATTTTAACTTTTCATTTAGATACATAATAGTTTTGCAGAATTTAACGAGGTATAAATTTTTCATTTATAGGGATAAAAAAAACATACATACATAACTTTGTAAAACTACCATGTTTATCAGAAACAAAATATAAAAGGATAAACTTCAAATATTTGGGTTCAAAAATGGTATGTAAAAACATATCAACGATTAACAGAAAAAAAATTACCTTCAACTTCATCAATGTTGTCATCCACAATCGAGTATTCTGGTGAAGGATCAGGGACCATAGGTACATGCTCCATTCCTCTATGGTACAAGGGAACAACATTTGGTTGTTCTTTGTTGTTAGTTTCCATAAAATCAAAACTTTTAGGTATTACATCAGGAATAAGGAACTCAACATTGTCTCCCCAAGGACGCCATCCTTCGTCATATCGCTTCCTTTTCTTCCCAGAAACTTCAATACCGTTCTCCACCTCTATTACGCTTGACTTGATCGATCATTCATCTTGAGACATTTTCTGAGTAAAAATATTGAAAAACATTTTGGGTTTTCGTAGAAGATGAAAGCTTATGTTTATGGTTTAACTGAGTTAAAATCTGTAGTTATTATAAGACTTATAACTTATTATAGGTAATAAATATCCATAAATTTTAATCGGCTGAAATCATGAATACTTACCATAGCTATCTTTTCAATCACTTATTAGATACAAAGATATTTTAAACTTCAATTTAATACAGTTTCATTTCCATGCTCTTTGTAATTAATAGAGTTATAGAAATAGAATAACGTACAATATAAATAGATAGATACAGATTATATATAATATAGATTTCTTCTAATCTGCTATTCACTTAATAAACGTCTCCATAAATATAGCAAACTTACAACTACACTAAACAGTGTAAATAGTACTAACACTGAAGTAGTATAAACACTAACAGTACTAATTACTACAAGATAGTACTAACACTAACAATATTAACTTTGTAACTCTGCAGTACAAAATCTTCATAGCAGTACAAACTTCATCATCAGTAGTAACTCTTGCATTCAGTAGAAACTCTGAAGCAGTATAAACAGTGAAGCAGTACTAACTCTTCATCAGCACAAACTCTTCAATCAGTAGATTCTTGTACGCTCAGTACTAACTCTTGCAAGCAGTACAAACTGACTTATACACAACGATCTCCCGCTAAACTTATGATGTACTACTAACAATATTAAGTTTCTTTCTTCAGGTATGACCTAATCTCATCCACCAATTTTGACACACACACTCGATCCTTGTTCTGTACTTTGATCATCAGTATATTCTGTAACATACTTGGGTTCCAGGGATATCTCTTACCAAGAAAATAGTATCCAATCCCTTCTATGTATATATGCATAGTGTATGGTTGTTTACTTTTTCGCATTTTCTGTTGGCATTGATTGTTGTATCTTATTCAAATTTTATTATATGTATTAGAACTAAATCATGCCGCTCAAACGCCGGAATACCTGAAACAGCCAAAGGAACGCATGTGTAACCCAGAAACCGTCGACGAACTCGTTGCCCGTCGCGTAGCAGAGGCCATTGCTCAGCACGAGGTAAGCCGCGCTCGTGACAGTGGCATTAACGACAGCGGTGCCACTGGAAACCCAGTTGGAAGAAACTGAACCGAAACCCGAACCAACGCAACTGGAGAGCTCGAGAATGCCCAAAGGGGGTGTTCCTACAAATCATTTCTCGCTTGCAAACCGAGCAGCTTCCGTGGTAATGAAGGTGTGATAACGTGTAAAAAGTCATGTTTTTACGCATGTTTCCTTGTCCATATTAATTAAATAATTAACATTTAAAATCAAATATTACATTTATTTGCTTTATTGCGTTAATTAGGTAATTACGAATACGATGCTGCAAACTTCACCAAAAACGAGCAAAAACCGAAGTAAATGAAGCAAAGTCAACATAAGTCGATTCTCTCTCGTTCAAATCATCGATTTGATAATTTTATAGAAATTATCTTTGATTAACATAAAGTTGAAGATCATAAGATTAGGATTGCGTGGGTTAAAAAATCGCTAAAAATGGACGAGAAACGAAGAAGTTATGACGAAAACGAGCACGAACGAATTACGATCCCGCACACAAGATCACAACCTCGCGAATACGGGCCGTGCCAACCGTATACGGCTTAGTTTGAACCGTATACGGTTGGATGTGAACCGTATACGGCTCAAACGAACCATAAACGGTTCACGTGACCTATATATGCTTAAATCTTGCATCTTGATACGGTTCGCGCAATATGGGTCGATTTTGTGAAGGTGAAATACGTTTCGGATGGTCAAAATACGGTTTGGAAACATGCCTATAAATACCAACCTCCTCATCCAAGTTTCACACACCATTAAACCTTCACACCAATTTACACACTTCACACTCTTTACTTCCACTTTCTCTCACTAGCCTCTTTCTCTAATTAGTTATTAATCACTAAGATTAATAATTAATTAGGAGGGTAATTCAGGCTAGTCGTTTGTAAGGAATTGCTTCAGACATTGCGGTATTAGAACGTTACTCCGTCTGTATTAGGTTTTATTAATTCTATCTCCGCATTTAAATTTAACATGTCTTACTTTGCTTATTATTTACAAATGCATGCTAGAACTACCATGCTAGGCTAAGTACGTTAAAGTGTCTCCTATGATTGAAGTTTACGTTGGCGTAGTTATGTAATTAATTATATTGTTATTCTCTCCACACGATAATTAATTAATATACGAATATGTGAATCGAATCTCCATTGTTTACCTATCCAACTCATGTTCTGGTTAATACCTTGCCTCTAAAATGAACGTAGCTAATTCATAGGTATAGGTCCCTTAATTATTCTGTGTAAGAAGATTCATTGAACTCGACATGGCGAATGTTCTCCTGACTGAAATACGTCCGTGGGAGACACGGTTCATGGGAATAGAGATAAGTTAGATTTGGTATCACATAGTGGATATTTTTTAGAGAACTTTCGGAATATCCACCACCTAGATAGTTTATCTACCTGATTTGTAAAACTGTATATTGTCCTCACATACCTATTGCATGTTATTATTTGATTGTTGCTTAGGTATTTAATCAATATCAGTTTATCATGCTACTCGGTTAGATTAATGCCTATTTATCTACCTGATTCGCAAAATTGAATATTGTCCTCACATACCTATTGTATGTTCTTGTTTGATTGTTGCTTAGGTATTAAATCAGTATCAATTTATCACACTACTCGGTTAGATGCATGCCTAGGTCTTTGAATGTTATTTGATTGTTGTATGTTCATAATAATGTAATAGAATAGTAGTCGTAGTTTCTATGTATGAATGATGACAACTTAACTTACCGCTAGACAAAGTCATCCCAACTTGTTCCGGTGGGGTAACACCCGTTCATGTTTTCGTTCATTCAACGATTCATGTCATCAATACAGATATCTCTGATGTCTGAGAATGAGGAACAAGACTCGAGGATGACTGTTAGATTAACTTGGCTATAGTACTTGGAGACATCCCGGTGCTATATGATAATGCGTATCCACTACCCAAGTGACATGCCTCTTTACCTGATTACGGACAACTTCGTGTCGGATGGGAGGTAGGTTCGTGGAAACGACTCATCCAGAAATAGAAATTATTACTACCAATGTCATAACATCATAACTACCTTAATCCAACGAAAACTGACATCATAGTGGCCACCCCTATATACCTGCATATTGAGCAACTCCTTACCCCTTTATGTTACTGTTTTATTTAATTAGATTAGATTAACTAAAAACCAAAACCCCTATCCATTTAAGAAAATCAACTAGATTTCCATAGATAACTTATGCCCTAAGATCCTATGCCCGTTGAGTGTTAAGGAGGACACCTAAGTCATACTCACCACTTACTAAACCCTAGTACATAGTAAGTAATTTATGATACCGCGCAAATATAAATATTAAAACAACCACTGATAGTGCCCAACGATCGGTCATCGTCCAGCAATAGCGACAACGCCGCGATGAGAGAATTAAAACAGACCGTTTGAGGTGATATCAAGGTGCCATCGGAATTGTACACTAGATAGAGAAAATGGAATCGGTGCTGGACATCAGTAACTGTTCACCCGAGTGCATGGTGAAGTATGCCACCTACACCTTAGCTGACAAAGCGTTAATGTAGTGGAACGCTCAAATCCAACCTTAGGACGAGAAGTCGCCAACGCTATTTCATGGGATGAACTGAAAGTGATGATACTGGAAGAGTTATGTCCTCTCAGCGAACTCCAGAAGATTGAAACTGAACTGTGGAACATCTCGATGAGCGGGTCTGATATCACCACCTACACTACTAAGTTTCAGGAGTTAGCTCCATTAGTACCCCACATGGTCACTCCTGAGTACAAGCGTATCGAAAGGTACATCTGGGGACTCGTACCTCAGATCAGGAGTTTAGTGACTTCATCAATGCCATCGACCTTTAAGAGCACTGTGAGCCTGGCTCAAAGCTTGACTGATGAGGCAGTAAGGACGGGGTAACTAACCAAGAAAACGGGTTTTAACCGAGGAGAGGCGAGCAGAGCTGCAGGAGGAAATTTCGGTACCGAGAAGCAGATGTGGAATGATGGAGGATGTGACCGGCGAGGTCAACAGAGCAAGCAACAAATGACCGGAAGGGCCTATGTGTCACACCCCGCAAAAATCAAATCAGAGTTAAGTGCGGAAGAACAGGGCGTGACGCGATTAGTCATTTAACTAATCAAGAGCATATGATTATCAACGGAACATAATATTAGAATGCCATATATTGTTTTACAGACGTTGCGACTTAACCAGTCACCAAAAGTAATAGTGTTATCAAAATAACAGTAGTTTAGAGATTTCACAAATATAACTAAAAACCGTTTATAGTATTACAAAAGAAATCTTACATAAATGCTAACTTCATAGGTAGGTGTGGTCCCAAACGTGCAAGCAATTCTTACATAAATGCTAATTCCCTGAAAAACATAGTAAAATGGTCAACAAAATTGTTGAGTGAAATCCACAAGTTTAAGGTTCAATCATTAAACCAAGAGTTTAGTAATGTTTCGCAAATCATATCGTGCCAACCATGGGCAAGAGTACGATGATATACAGTTTAAAACAATAAATAGCTGACGATGATCCCTCGAAGGTTTGCAAGAGCTTACGAGTTAAAGTGCTAACACCTAAGCCTATAACCAAACCACGACTTTTAATTTTTTTTTTGGGACAATGAAAATATACGTTCCTCGTCTCGATATAATGTCGGCAGTTAGCATGACTAACAAAAGTGGGAGGGACATCATCCCAATAGTTACAGTTTGTAGTCATGAGGACTTCTATGCACCCCAAATTTAATAAAGCAGGTTGTGAACTCACTTGGTGAGCTTTGTGAGTGCTAGCATTTAAAATGAATAACTTTTCCTAGAATTAGCCTCCTAGCGCCCTATACGCATGAGGTCGTTTGTTATTCTCCAGTGTCTTTATTGGCTTGCTCATTTGGTGTGTGTTGGTTGTTAGATTCTCCACATGTTTCTTTGCATCCTCTGCTTTTGTGTCCATACCCTTTGCACTTTTTACACTGATTTTCAATTTTCTTCATCTTCTTTTTTACCTTGTTGTATTCAATTTCCTCTCTTGATTCATGTCTTTTTTTTACGCCCTTTAGTCTTCACGATTTTTAGATTCTTAGTATTCACCTGATCATGTTGTTTTATTCCATAGAACGAGCATATATCATCTGACTTATTCATTAGTTTTGATGTGGGGAATAATAATAATAATAATATTAAGAATAATAATAATAATAAAGTACATACCTCATAGATGTTTCCATCATGTTGTCTATCCTTTATTTGATATTTTTCTTTATTTTCATATATTTCAAGTGTTAATGATATAGACTCTGTATAGCTTGCGACCAATTCATCTTGTTGATAACGCGTTTTTACCCACGTTATCTTACCTACTTTAATTAAATAATTATCATTTAAACCCAAATATTACAAATATTTGCTCTATTGTGTTAATTAGGTGATTACGAAGACGGTGTTGCAAAACTTAACAAAAATGGGCGAAAAACGAAGAAAAGAGAACAAATTCAACACAAGAGGTTTCGCTCGCCATCTAATCAACCATTTGATAATTTTATGGAAATTATCATCTATCAATCTCAAACTAAAGATTAGAAAATTACGATCGCGTGGGATCAAGAATCGCTAAAAATGGACGAGAAACGAAGAAGTTAGAGCGAAAACAAGCACGAACGAATCACGATCCCGCACATAAGATTACGACCTCGCAAATACGGGCCGCGCTGTCACACCCCGCTAAAGCGGAAACACGAGATGTAACAGTACAATGATTTCATAATCGAAAATTACAAAACATCACCATTCAACGGTCTACAATTAATACATTACATAATGTCTTACAAGCGTTTACAGCACAAAATTAAACATCCTAAACATGCTATTACATCCCAAAAGATACGAATTCCGTATGCTAATGCAGCATAGATCAAATAGCCGGTTTGGCTTCAATTGATAGATTGTGACTAATTCCTTAAAAGCATGTAAAATACAGGTCAACTATGAAACATAGTTGGTGAGTACCCAGGTTTTGTGTATTGATAAACCCTTTTCAAAGATTCATGAGGTTTAGTTTTTAATGTTACACGTACTACATGATTAATTTGCAAAGTTATTTGTTTAGTGCCGAGCTCATATGACTAAGATAATTATCCGAAACCTGGTTAAGATAAACCTTTGATAATAGTCAATTGCTATTGCACGGTAATTATAAAAGGGATTCGTTGACCCAAAGCTCATTTAAGTGTGATATTTATTTGCATGTTAGATTTCTTTGTGAATCGGTATCTTAATTGCAAAAGAAGTTTAAAGAAAGACTCATTTAGAAGCAATACTTTAGAAACTCCATTAAAAGTCATAATTCATTTATAACCCCATACTCATATTTTAAAAGAAACATTCAAGGTTTATAAAACTCACGATATAGTGTTTGATAAATACAAATTTAGTATGTAAAACTTATTTAATAAATTCAAGTTATGTTTTATAAAGTTAATGGTTTGTCATATTTCAATCAAACCGTTCGTCATTTAGACGGATTATTATATCTAGTTTCATGAGAAAACAAGGCGTTATTTAAAACTGCGCCTTTACTTGTCAAAATCACAATGATTTACAATTTAATAACTCCGGTTATATATGTATGGTTAAAGAAGTAACGTTTCAAATTACCTATCATAATAACGTCTAAGTGGTGACGTTTAAAATTTTAAAGAAAGTTTACTTCAGTAACAATGTCATTGTAGAGCTCGGCCATAAGTTTATAGTTTATAAAGGAACCTCAATTCGAATGACTACGTCATTATAAAATTTGGGTCACAAGTTTATCATTTAAAAGAGACGTCATTTTCATGTCAAAGCGTCATACGATAATAGATGTTTGTTTATAAAATCACTATGCCATTACATTTTTGTTTATAAAATCGATGATTTAATTATGCTTGAGTCCACAACCAAACCTACAACCGATAAACCCTTGCCCCAAATAGTGATGCCCTATCGTTGGCATTTAGGATGATGGAATGCACTCACGTGGCCGCGTGAGTGGGGAGGTGGTCTCGCTCCCAAATAGTACTATTCATATGTATCATTTGGCTCATATAGAGTTAATGGTCGTGTGAATATACCGGGGACTTTAGATACGATAGAAAACAAGCATATAATCATGTGACATCGATAAGCATTCACGACATTGTTTTGAAATTTAGCATAGCATATCACAATAATCATATCACGGTATTTGTAAATCAAGTACATCATAAGCATATCATTTGCATGTAAATAAATCATTCAAGTCATTCATGCATGCTTTTCACCCCAAAACATTTAAATAAAGCGTTAAAAATAGGGGCTGAGTACTCACAATCGTTAGTAAGCGTACGGAAATGGATGTAAAGCGCGATTCGACCAAAAGTGACTCCTATCCAAGACCTACGAATACAAGGTTCCTAATTAGATTCTGACTAATATGGTTTGTTAAGATTGCTTAGCTAGTCATTTGTGTTACAAAGTGCCGTTAGAGTTTGATTTGTTGTCGTCGGTAATTACTCGGGTTGTGATTAAAATAATGTAAACACTTGAAAACAGATTCCAAAACTTACCAAACTTGGTATACAACATGGAAAATGATTCACAAATTTTCTGTGAAAATTTGGGATTTTTAGAAGTATAGATTATTTTTTATCATTTCTTGACCAAAAGAGTGAGATAAATATGAGAAAAATAGTAATTATACTTGAAAAATTCCGAAATTTTTACTGGATCAGTTTTAACTCATTTCTAAGTTTGTGTAAAACTTTCATGCCATTTCAGGCACTGGAACATTGGTTCCCAATCGTATGTGTTTTAACAATTCGTACGTCGGAAAACATATCAAAACAATTCCAATGAGTGTTAAATTTTGAGGATAGTGTCACTTTATGTGGAAAATAACACAGTAATTTTCCCATATTTTTCTGATGTAGAAAAGTATTTTTCACGAATATTTTCCCCTTTTAGAGACTTTATTTGTATTAAACCAAGAAAATTACTTAAGTTTTCCCAAAAATTCTCATTTTTATTGTCAAAGTTCTTTTCAAGATATAAATACTGAGAAAAATCACCCTCAAATTTTAAACACGTTTTATCTATTATTTTTGTATTTTACATTCATCACAACACCATCATTCATACTTTTACAAGCCAAGATTATGCATGTTATTCATGCATTTTCTAAAAATACTTAATCAACACAATAAATTCCTATCTTTTTATACTACTGAGATATATGTGTTAGGAATATAAAATAATTTTCTCAAACGTTTTTGAATAGTTTAATACCCTTAAACAAATATCAATACATGATGTTAACAGAAAAATTACTGTTTGCGCACCAGTTTTGTTTGGTACATTTCGGGGTCTTAAACTCAATGGATTTGAATGAGACCACTGGGCTTTTAAAGGTAAGACATTGAACTAAATTTCAGAAGAAAAATCAAGATTTTTGCACCATTATTCACTGAGTTATGGTCGTTTCAAGTGAGGTCAAAAATCTGGACAGATTCATATGAGACAATAGAAATCTTTTTGGTGTGTTTCCACAACCCACGATTTTTAGATCTCATCCAATGATTGAGGCTTTGTCTTATATGCATGGATATGTGATTTTACAGAAACATAAAGATACTTTAACATAAAATAAGATCTAGATACGAAAATGGTGCATGCAAGCCCAAAAATCGGGTTTTTGGCTCTTTTTCAAGAACACAACTTGCTACCAAGCTTTTGACCTCATTTAATCCTTTAAATCTTTGATCTAACACATTCTTGGTGTTAAAATAAATCCAAGATGTGTTAGAAATGATTTTTAACATTTTAAACTATTTAATCTTGCAAGAATAAGTAAATAAGCATTTTAACACTAAAAAGATGATTTTTCGGTTTGATTTTGGTTTGATCATGGGTAGCCCTTTGTTTTAACACTCAAACAAGTGTAAAGGAACCTACAAACCTTCAAACCTTGTATGGGGATTTTAGCCATGAGAAAGGCATAAAATCCATGTATGTACAAGATTCAAAGTAAGAAAATGAAGGAAATGAAGCTAGGGATGGTTGGTTATACCTTTAGTGCTTTGATTTAGTGTATGAACACTTCTAAATGGATGATCTTTTGATGAAAGATGGCTGGAAATTTTGAATGTTCTTGAGAGAAAAGTGAGAGAGAATTGAGAGAAATTGAATGATTGAAAGTGTGGGAAATGGGAGAAGTGTGCATGTACTCAAGGGACTTGATTGGGAAGTGGAGGAGTCAAGTGAGAGGGGTAAAAGAGGGCTGGCCGTTTTCGGGGGTGGAGGGGTTTAAAATTTTTTTTTTTTTTTTTTTTTTTTTTATTTAATTAAAGGTTTAATGTTACATATTATTTTGGTATAAGTTTGTACATATTGAAATGTTTAATTGTGATGTTTTAATGGTTGAAATTTGAGTTATAAAATTTTATTTTCTAAGTTTATAATTCACATTAAAATACATTTGATTCTTTTACGATTGACATTCGCGAGTTAATTAACCGATTTCCGGTTGCGTTTACCGAGTTACGGAATTTCAGGTTAATTTCCGATTTTTGCGATGTGATAAATATTTTGTGATGACATATGAAATTTAATTCCATTAGTTTTCTTTGGTACTTTGTAACCTAATTTAATGTTCCTCAAGGTCTTAAAGTCGCTAAGCAATCTTCTAAGACGTTACGCTATTTCGGTAACTTACGGTTTCGGTTCTTAAGGAGTCGTAACCTAGACTTTTCACTAGGATTTTAGAGTGTTGTAAACGTAATTAAAAGTACTAGGGATTCTAGTGCGATGTTGTCATGAGATTTTTGATGGTTGTCACACGCGCGGACCGTATACGGCTCAGTTTGAACCGTATACGGCTCAAACCGTATACGGCTCAGTTTGAACCATATACGGCTCAAACCGACCGTATACGGTTCAAACGAACTGTATCATGGCTCGCACGACCCGTATATGCTTAAATCTTGCATCTTGATACGGTTCGCGCAATACGGGTCGATTTTGGGAAGGTCAAATACGGTTCGGGAACTTGCCTATAAATACCAATCTCCTCATTCAACCAAATCATCCTAATTCACTCAATAATACTTTCAATTAGTTGTTTCTCTCTCTAAGCCTCCTCTCTCTAGATTAGGAATTAATTATTATTAGTTTAGTAATTAATTAGAGAGGGTATGTGAAGAAGAATTGTAATACGTTTGGAATACGCTCGGAGTCCAACTCTTGTAATTTCAAGCTTGTTACGAACTCGTTATAATCTACGGTTATCTCTATCATTTATCTATCTTAATTACAATGTTTAATATTATTGTTATTGTGCTAGATCTAGGACTTGCCATGATTAGCGAGTAGTTACTTTGCGTGTTTGTTATGATGTAGTTAGTTAGTTAATTAATTATGGGATAATGTTACGCTGTTTATTCGGAAACGTAGTGTTTTAATTATGCTTTCTGTTTATGATTTTAAACCTAAGTACGAATATCGCCTTTCCACCAACGAACGTGATTACAACCTTGATATTAAGGCTTCGCGAACCTTAATACAAGGTAATTAATTATCTATGTTTTAGTTTAATTACAACGCTATGTAATCATCGTAGAAGTACATCGTGGATTACTATGGAAACACTACAAGTGCAGTACATCGTAATTACTATGGAAAATACTATGAAAGGCATTGTGAAGTACTTAAGCTATAAAATAACTACGGTTTAGATTACGACACGATGTGTTCACTGGAAAAGTACATCGTAAAGATTGCTATGGAACCACCAATAGTACATAGTAACTACTATGTAAAATACTGTGAACCAACATCGTAAGTACTCAAAGCAATGGAACAACTAATTAATAGTTGATTCACATTGTCAACAACCCTAAGGCGTTTTCTAAACATGGTCTGAACTTGAATCTATGGGAATACCGACAATATAGTACTTAGCTAAAAGTTTATGGATTCATTGGTATGTTTTGGAAAGATTGTTTTAAAACATAAATGTAGCTGTTAAATGTGCTAAAATACAAACTCAGTTTATAAATCTAAAACAAAAGATTAAAGAATCAATAAGCATTATACTTTTATCGTCTTTCAAACTTAGATTTTACCAAGGCTAGGAAAGCAAATTAAAACACCAGATCCTAAGGCTATATTGATTGTTATGCGGTGTAATAACGATTGGATTATAAAATGGGTTCTTGCTACTTTATTCATTCACCCAGGAATGTTCATATTCCAAGAAGGGTCATTGTTCCCGTAACTGGGCAATGTTGAGAGTTGAGCAATGTCTTTCCGATCAAAATCATTACGGCCGAATTCCCGGTGACATGCTAATCGATTAGTAGGGAATTTCGTGTCTACACTAGCAACACTCAATATACCCAAATAAATAGTACCTGATAAACGTTTCTGTTAAACACAACTTTAATTGTCTTATCCCATAATATAACTAACGAAATCATAACAAACACCGCTTCTTTATTATCTGCATTTACATTTATTTTATTCGCTTTGCTTTAGTTTAATTAAAACCAAAAATTTCCCCTATTTTGATAAACCCGTCACTAGTTAGAATACATTCGCCTGAAACATCTCAGTTTCAATTCAGTTAGTCTATTAGAACGACACCTAGATCATACTCACCACTTACTAGCCCTAGTACGTAGTTAGTAGTTTAGGCTTCCCAGTAATAAAATATTTAAACTTAACCCACACCAGATTCGCGCTTGACGATCGGTCATCGTCCGGTGACGGCGACAACGCCGCGACAACTGAAATAAAACGACCGTTGGGTGCGCATCACTTGTACCTCGTAAAAAATTGTTCGAGTATACAACGCTGCAGCAGATAGCTCTAAAGCTAGGTCTGTTTTCATATTAGCAACTGTATACATTGTTTCATGATCATTTTTTGTTGAACATACCTTTGATGCGCCATTGCAGTGTCATAGTGAGTCAAAAACTCTACCAATGTTAAGTACGCATTGGTGAATTTTGAAAAAAAATGATTCTCACTTTCCGACCTTGAAGATGTTCTCATCAGTCTCGCAAGAGGTTCATCCAATAAGTAACCCAGAATCTATGTATTTCTGATATCATACATATCTTTCAACCACGTATTACTAGTGAGTTTGAAATCTTGAATTATTTATTCCTACTCTTTTTCAAACACTTCTTGTGTTATCTTGTCCGTCCAAACTATGTTGTATATACGTTTTTTGACGTTAGTTGTGTTACACAACACTGTTCCAACCTATAAGTTAACAAAATTGATATTAAATTCGTTTTTCACATAATGTATAATTAACATAAACAAAAAGTAAATATAATTTACCATATATGTTGTCAGTTTTTCATGATATGCCACATGCACAGTCTGTGTCGTGTGTTTGGGAAAACATTTTTTATGGCAGCCTTCATTGCTTTATCTTGGTCAGTCACCACAACTATTGGGTCACGTTTAAAAGCTCTTTGGAATTTTTTTAAAAGCCATTCATAATAATCCTGAGTTTCACTTGTTAAAAGAGCAGAACCGAAAGTCACGCAACGGTTGTGGTTGTCGATCCCTGTGAATGGTACAAACACCATTTCATACCTATCAAATTAATAGGCAGTTAGAACAGATAGTTCAACATTGTATATCCAATTTATTTTTATTAGATATAGGTGTGATAATTTTTTTACATGTTTGATTTGAACGTTGAGTCAAAAGACACAACATCTCCATAGCATCTGTAATTTCTGTGTGCTTCAGGATCTACCAAAAATACCCTTGCTAAAGTATCCTTTGGTGTAAGGAAGTATTCAACATAGAATTCTTTTACAAACTGCATTTTTCCTAGTAGTTTCTCGACAGCCATTTGTGCATCAGCTTTTCCTATAAAGACACTTATGTCTCTTCTGAAGTTTTTGCAGTCTACTACTGTCACACCCACTTCGTCAAACCCACCATAAAGTTCTTTTAACATTTTACGACCCTTCACCAGTCCAATGTTAGAAGTAGACACTTGGAACAAAAATTGTTGTTTTATGTATCCTAAATTTCTTGTTGGCCTAACAAACTTCATATCAGATTGATTGTAGTAGGTAGTGATTGTGGCCCTTATTAAACTTATTCACCTTATATTTTCCATCTTTAAGCTTTATAAGTTGAATCTTAGCTTGACAACTAGTTCTAAAGTTGATACTGAAACAAGAGGACAATCTGCTCCAGTCCCCGACTTCAATTAATGTACAAATCGAGTCTAGAGCTAAAAGATATAAAAATATTTTTAGGACACAAAGTGTATTTTTACACACCATGTCTAAGTGACATTATGCATATCTATGTGATATTGTCGGAACATTCATAATGAACCTAAAATTGTATTCCACAATGATTGAATGGAAATCCTACCAATGCTAATATCAAAGCCAACATTGAATGTAGGTCACTCCATTGAATTATTTAAATATTTCAATTGATGTGTTAAACTGATAATCTATGTGATCCAGGAGTTACAGTATCTTCAGAAATGTGTTTTCTGATCATACAATCAACTTTTTGAGATTGCATCAAATGAATTGTTGATTACCCTTGGTTACTAAGCAAATATGAAAAACACTCTTCCAAAATTTCATGTTCACGATATTCATGATATATCACAATTATTTTCAAGGAGGAGTGACTGATGTTACAAGCTCAGATGCACAGGAAAGAAAAGAAACAAATAAGAGATTTAGTTGAAGATAAATATCAAAGGTTCCAGAAGATTTGATATCTATTTACAAGGAGCTAGAGATGAAAGACAAGGAATCAATTCAAACGAATGTTCAAAGTAAAATAAGATTACTGTCAAACTATCCACATCAAATAAGTTCAAAAGAAAAGAGAATTAGTTAAAAGAAGATCAACTTCAACAAAATCAGAGTTGAAGAAAGATCAAAGAAAAGATAATCTTCGAACTCAAAAGAAAGTTCTAAATTTCTATGTCAAAGACATCACAGAATGGGGTTTCAAAACAAAAGCTGATTTAAGAAAAAGTAGAGTTTGCAAGAGTATTTAAAAAAAAAAAGATCATCAAAATATGCAAATGATTACTTACTTCAAAGAATATATTCAAGATACAAGATGCTAAATTCTAGGGGGAGATTGTTAACTATAAAATATGATTTGCATATGTACAAGTTTAAAAGAGAAGTGAGACAATTCATAGAAGAGAAAATACAAAGGCCTGCGACAATCAAAGACTGTCTCAGGAAATGAACATGCGACAATTAGGCTGCGAAAATCAGAGACTGTCTCAAGAAGTGAACATGCGACAATTCATAATTGTCGCAGTTAGTGTATTTGCGACAATTGTCGCAGGGTCTGTCGCAGGTTCAGCATGACTAGTATAAATACAGGACTTTGTCTCATTTGTAAGGACGTGTGACTGAACATAAATTTGTATGTTAGTATCTTTAATACTGAGTGACTGAGGGCTTGTAACATTGTGTAATGAATCAATATATAAACATTTGACTACCTTTACATATATACGCATATATACATACATTCGGATTGTACACAAATCACATCCACATCACAAAATTAGATCCAACAGAAATATAAATCCAAAATACCCAAGTCGCAAACGGTATATGAAGACTTGCAAACACCTAAGTACCTGGCTAGCAATGACATCTCCACGATCAACTTCATGGTTCTTTTCCAGGTTAATTCTGCCCATTTGTAAATACCATTAAAATTTAAAGAAAAAAACAAAGTAAAATTGACTGAAAGATTTTGGTTTGAATTAAAAGGTCAAAGAGTAATAAAAAATAGCCTTGCCAGTTGCCACCTATTCTTACTTCATTTTTCCTCACTGCAACTCAATGAGCTTCTCGATCAAATTAGCTGCATCCTAAACGGTGGCAATGGTCTGAGCACTTTCTTCATCCACCCTGATTCTGAATTCTTCTTTTAAGTCCCATCACAATCTCAACCTGTTTACACACATATAAAGCATCAACATTAGTTTTTCAAGTATAGTAGTTTCATTTCAACCTATTAAGTTTGTAAGTTAACAGTTCAAAAATAAAGTTAAGATTTAGGTTAAGGTAAGGTTAAATGAGTTGTATGGTTCAAATGGGTCAAACACCATCTAAACAGTAATGTTAATGCATAAGAACTCCTAATTTCTTAAAAACATAAAAACAATGAGTATTGTTGAAATTATATATATTTTTCGTATCAAACTCATCCATCTGTCTTGCCTTCAGTAAAAAATAAAAGAATGATATAAAAAGTGGTATTTCAACTTGTTTACTTATGAATTGGTCAATCCACCACAAAAAGTACATTCTTTTTAATGTTACCCTGCGTGCCCGATCAGCCTAATAACCACTTCTAACAACAAAACTGGACTGACAACAGTTAAAATGAACTCAAATTAGTCTACGATACAAAAACAGCAATAACGTATCAAGAGAATCAGCTCCAAGTGAAGAAAACTTAGACTTTGGTAGTGCCAACTGTTTCCAAACAATGCTGCAGTAGCACAATGTTCTGTTTTAGAAAAGCATATAACTAACTTTTATTTCCCTAGAAATTAACTACTATCAGATATTAGCAAAAATGGAATAATTTCACGTACTACATTTTAATTTTGACATTGTACACCGCCTTACTTGTATTCTTCTTTTTTCTCCGGTTGTTCACTCCCATAGCCAACCTACCCTGCTCACGAAAAATTATGAATGGGTAGATGGAGGTCTTGTATTATATCTCTAATAGGAAACATGAAAAATTACAAAAATGAGTTAAAAGAGGTTCAAGATCAAATGGTTAGAGCAGGTAAACTGCAACAAAGTCAACTCTATTGTAAGCATAAGCATTGTCACGGTAAAAGGGTCCGCATATGTCCATAAGTAAAACATAAGGTTGGGTCCACTTTATCACATTGAAGAATATATTATTTTCTAGCACTAGTTATAAACTTCTCCAAAGAATATATCCCATTCGCATCAAAATTAACAATAGTAATTGCCAATATTCTCCTACAGTTATAATCAAGTAACATATGGTGAGTGATAGTGTAAGTTGTCTCACTTCCTTTTCTTTCATTCCGAAATTTATGTCTCTTGCTATCACCTTGCACTTGGCTCTGAATGATGGATACCTGCACATAATAAGGATATTGTTAATCTTTATTTTGACTATTACTATAACATTAATATAAATATAAACATAGGGTCTTAACTATTTTATTGGGATTCAAGTGTAAACTTTAAATTAATAACTCACTATGAGAACACAAGAGTATTGCTGTTATAGTCATTGCACGGGTCCACTAACCATGAAACAAACAACACATCATCAAGACCACTTGGAACCACTGTAGGAAAACTTTAACTTTTCGTAGAAAAATATAACCGTTGGAATTTTTTAAACAATAAAGGTCCTACTTGAACGTAATAAACAAAATAAAAAGGAAATAGAAAAATCCTACCTGAAAGCAACGAAATCTAAGTTTCTTTGGGCTCGTTAATACAAATACCCATGACTTGATACTACCATCAAACTACTGAAAAGAAGTGGGTTAAGTCCAAAAAAAGATCAACAAACCTAGTCATGATGGCTGCTTCGACGTTTTCTTTTTCTGTGTACACAATTCGCACATATGATTCCATGAATCCCATTACCCCATTTGTTTTTACAACTTGCACCAAGAGAGGTACTCAACAATAAGAATTATAATATTCATGACTTATCAGTTTCATTCGGAGCAACCTGTAACAAATTTGTACTACTTAGCATTAACTAACATCTATGTGGAACAGGTAATAACGGCCTCTGAATTCTTACAGCTTAAACATGAAAATAAGTTCCAAACTCATGCAAACATAAGCTAACTGAATCACATACTACACTGCTTGTCTTCATGTTCCATAACCATTCTTAAAGCCAAAAAATTTACAATTTAAGAAAATACATTGACTTATTCTCATACTTCTACACCAACTATCATTGATCTTCATGCATGTTACACATGAAGTTCGAACAAAAAATCAGACTTAACCATGATAACATTTTATAACTCCGTACAATAAAAAAAGAGAAAGAATTTCAGAAATTTCATACCGTACTTCCATTCAAGCATACCTTCAACAAACCTTGCTAGAAATTGTAAAAATTCACAGAGAAATAATCATCAAATTAATCGCATTAACATTAACATCAAATTATAAAACAAATAATAGTAAATCAACATGTGTATCTACAATGAGTCCAGTTAAAAATATTAACGTGACTTTTTCTAATTTTAAATGAACGTTTTGAATACAACTAATTGTACTGTAGAGCAGATAAAATCAAATAGTTAGTTTGGGCCGTCTAGTAAATATTTTTAGCCCAATGGTACAGTAAATATTTTGCTAAATTACAATGAGTCCAGTTAAAAACTTCAAAAAGAGACATTAGGGTTTGTTTGCTGGTAAGTGTCGCGGCACGCAAACACAGAGACACCCTAGAACACTTTCTTGTCTTGAGCTTTTTGGGTAGTTGATGAGGTATTATCAATTAGATGTTTTTCGGCCGCGATTTCTCCGTTTAAAATGCATATAGGTAATATTCTAACGCTATTATTACTTATATTCTGATTCTAAGTAATTTTTATATCACATGGAATGAATATTTGATCATTTAGCGTGGTGTGACTTTTAGTGTTCATATGTGACAATAATTATTGATTCCAATATCAGAATAGATAATCAGTTTGGGGTTTTCTTTTGTGTTTGAGGAGTGTGTTATTTGAAGATTGAAAACAATAAAAAAGAGATGAAAAAGGAATGGTGTTTTCTCCCTTATACAAATGTTTAGAGCTTAATGTATAATACGTAATGTATAATTATTTATGAAACACTTGCACCATTACCTAAAATTTGATTTTAAAGTAAATTCCCATCCTATCCTTTTGAATCCCAAACTGCCATACTACATATATCTTTAAGGAGGTGTTTGGATGAGCTTAATTTTTAGGTTTATAGCTCAAACTTATTAAGTTTATGCTAATAAGTTCAATGTTTTGTTTGGATAAGCTTATTTTAATGCGCACGTAAGCTCTTTTTTAGGTCGACCTGGTTGAATCGGACCCGGACCCGGACCCAAGGCCGGGCCAACGTAGTGCCGGTCGATATTGATTTTCTGCTCGGAATGACCTGGCTAGGTTTCCGGTCGGACTGGTTTGACCCGGTGAACCGGACCGGATTGACCTGTTTTTTTTTAACCGAAATCGCGTAAGTCAACGTTCCAAATTAATAGTCTCATTTCAAATATCATAATTTTTAATTATAGTTTTAAAAGTTTGAGGGTAAAAGTCAAAGACCGGTTCGACTCCCGGGTCGGACCCGGGACTAACCTCAGACCCGGCTTTCAAAACCTCGAACCAAAGTTAAAAGAGAACGAGTCGCCACTACAAGAAAAATTGGCTTTTAGCGACACATTTTGCGACTTGTTTAGCACGAATTTGATGCTAGCTACACAGTTAGCGACATTGCATGAGTAGTCTCTATAGAAAAGTTGTAAATTTTAGAGACACCAAATCTGTAAGTAGTTAAAAATCGCGACCAAATGGCGACACCCTCATATACGTCTCAGATTTTAGCGTTGTATACATCCATGCCTCTATTTACATTGCACATCGCTGATTATTACCTGCGTCGCTGCATGTGTCGTTACCTGCGTCGCTATCCTCATAGACATCTATGCTCAAGTCTTTTCTATGTGAGTTATTCTTGAGAATGTCTCTATTTGTGTCGCTACTCGAGTCGCTGTCTTATGGCGATATTTCTACTTGGGTCATTAACTGTGTCGCAACTGCTCATTTCAACATCGATAATTTTCTTGCTATTTTTATTTTTTTATTTTTATTTTTAATTAAATATTAAAATAATTATTATAATAAAGAAATTGAAATACAGCACTATAAATCATAAGCCAGATAATATTATCATTTACATTATCTCTAATCAAGACAAAACATCATAGTATTAAATTAGAAACCAAAAAACTACAATCCTAGCATTTTCCGTTTCTTGAGCTGTGAGTCTGACATTTCCCATTTTTTGAGGGAGTCCATCTTCTAGCTGAGTTTTTGTAATAGCTTCAAAAATAGCAGCAAACTACAAACCATAAAGATAAAGGTTTATTAATGTATAATGTTGGCATGAAAACTTAATTCAAAATTACAAAAGTTGCACAGCTGAATGATCATGTCTCAGACGATGTCCCACAACTAGCCTTTGACCGCATCAGATGCAAACACCCTGCAAATCATGAACAAAAATGATGGAAAACAAAACATATAATTATAATTAGTGAAATACGCCTATTAATATACAAATACATACTACTAGAAGTGACAAAAATTCCTCACCTTGCAAAAAGTTCGAAAACGGTAAGAGCATATATCTAGACCGAATTTAGATGCTACTCATTAATAGAGAGTAACGACACTAATCGAAAATGATGCCATATAATGTCACCTAATCTCCACCACCAATTGATGGCAAACCTACATGCAATTGCCACATTGTCATTTTGATTTCCAAAATGCAATGGTAAGAGCATTTGTAATAAAATAAAATTAAATAAAAAATATATAAATATAATGTGTGATGAAATCACGTAATGGTGAACAGGGTACGTCAAACCAAGCAATAAATGTGTTAAGCTACTCAAAAACTGAAGAGCGGAAGCCATACATATCCTGAACAAGTAGAACAAAAACGAATAAAAAAAATCTCCTTGACCAGAAAAAGATTTGTATTTTGTTCGATGCAAGGCGCAAAGTACCGCAGGATGATAAAGATCAATTGTTGCAGAAAATCAAAGTATAAGATGTATAAGACCTTTTGTTGTATTCTTATATTCTAATCAATATTTGTATTAACACTTAATATTTCTTTGAATATTTCTTTGAAAACAACAGGCTTATTGGGGTATTTAAATGATAAAGCAAAAGTTATGGTACCTAGGCAGTTCAACGAGAGGTGGAAGGCTTTCAAAACAATACTTCGGGCAGATTACATGGACATGGAAAATAGTCCTTTTGGCATGTACAAGTTTTTAGAAGAAAATAAATGGCTACAATTTGTTGCAAAAGACAATACGGAAGAAAAAAGGGTAGCTTGTTCGATTTCATACCAACGTGTTATGATGTATTGTTATGTTGCATTGTATCTAATTGGTTCGTTACTTGTATGTGAAGTTGAAACGTGAACAAAGGAGGGAAATAGCAAAATTGAAGAAGAATCCACCACGATTGGGATCAAAAGGGTATCGTGGCAATGAACCTAAATGGGAAGCAGTGGCAAAATCAAACGTCAACAACTATCCACGAGATAGAAGACCCTCGTGCACGACATTGTTTATTGGATCACACTTGTACGAAGATGGATCAAGATAGTACCGCCCGATGTGCAAGAAAAAGTGAAAGAGTTGGTAAGGTTATATTTGATTTCTATAACAAACTCATTTCGAACAAGTTTCATAATCCATAATGAATTTAAAATTCGCTTTTACAATGTATTTTTGAAAGTAATATTTTACTTATTAGAATTTTCTACTGTTTTATCGTACATTATTGACTTTATAAGAAACATTCTTTTGTTTCTTTATGCTTTAATTTTCATAACCTAATATACTACATACATTAATTAACAGAAAAAATTATCACAAAAGAAGAATTTTGAATTTGCTTCGGGATTAGATCTAGTTTACCACGTTAGAAGGAAAGGAGCATAACGGGCGCACTAGGGTGGTTGGATATACCGGTGGTTTGAAGAAGGGCTTACCAAGGTATGATAAGAAGAAAAGTAAGAAACGAGAAACGGTAAAAGAATTACGAGAACAACTTTGAGGAAATGAAGATTCAACATAAAAAGTTGCAACCACAAGTTGATGCAGTGATGTGGACGTAACAAGGATCGAATTCTATGGAAGAAGACGTACTCACGTGTAACTCACAAAAATTGTTCATAGGGCTCCGCCGGAACAATAGCAACATCATGAAAGTAAATGAACATCCACGAATCATCTAAAGAGCCTACCATTAGTGTGTCTCATTCCTATCCGGTAAACTCCAAAACTACCATTGGTTATTCTATAGAAAATTATATTTTTTGAAGTATTTTTCTAACACGTACTCACGTAAAGTATTGCATTCATCAAACAGTTGGTTTCTAATGTGCCATAAGATTGTGATGAAAAATTAATAAATAACTTGTATATTGATTTTGGGTGTTAAATAGCTAATTTTGAAACTCTACTACATGCTTATGTTAAAAACTCTACAAAGTTTCAGTTAAAGATATGATGATCGAGGGTCGCTGATTACCTTCATAATGTGGTCAAACGTGAGGAGTATATAACTTTTTTGCTCGCACCCTACCTTCAAGGGTAGGGAACCCTGGACTTGACGTTGATCTTAATTTACCGTCGAGGTAAGACTATAAAGAAGGAAAAGAGCTACAAACTCGCAAACCTTGGCAATTGTAAGAGCTGTTACAATGGTATAGAATTCAGATATAGTTTGTTCTTAAACTTTTAACACAATGATATTTTGTGCAGGAAAGAGAATAAGTAAGAAGTTGGTTCAACAAGTTGAAAATGGTGTGCAAAAATGTCACACACTAGTTTTGGTTCAATATGGAATTTCTTAGATCGCGATTTCTTTGTTTAAAACTTAGTTTGGTGACGTTTCTAATACTATTATTTATGAATTAAATTATTTCTCTTATTATTTTTTCATCTCATGTTACAAAAGAAGAATCTCATATTTTATCTTATCTTCTTTTGACATATATGTCAAGATAATTATTGATCTTAAATTTAGACGAAAATAAATGACAAGGTTTTCTCTTGTCTTCAGGTAAAGCAATGAAAATGAGGTGAAAATTGAATGGTGTTTGCTGTCTTATATATATTAGCGTTGGACTGTCAATATAGTTGGTGTTTAGTGTCCTAGTTTTGGTTGGCCCTACTCTTTATTGATCTGCTTCATGCAGATTACATAGGAGTTATTTTGTGTTTCTCGTTATACCTTGGTTGTTTTTGTGTGTATATAGTTTTATTTACTACTCTTTCATAAAAAGAAGAAAAGAAACTCTGGCTTGTAACATTGTATTATAGTTTGTGCAATTCTTATTTAGTTGGTGAAATATTGAGCATACCTGAGCAAATGACTAGCTATGATGATATTTAGCTGCTACTTGCGTGTTGTTTTTTTTTACAATTGCACATGCTTATAAAGGCAATATCCGAACTGGCTAGTTGGGTTCCTTTGTTTGCTTTCGTGCTTGCATTCTCATCTATATAGTAGGCACCTTAGCATTATGGTTTTTCTTATTAACGATTTACATATTCATTGCGTGTGCTATTGATCGTGCAACTATAAAATGTTTTTCATCTGACATTGTGATGTGTAGATCATTGTGTGACTACGATCTTTAATCTCAAACATGGATGTATTAATGGTTCGTTAATCATTTTTAATCCAGAGTTTTGGCTGCATGGGCTATTGGTTGACTCATGTTCAGGCTTGAAGGTCCATAGTCCGTACTATTTAAGGCTCATCAACCCCCGGTTGAGGTTTACAAAGTTATATCTTAGCACATGAAAATATATTTTTGAAGAGAGGCAGAGTAGTTGCATGTTCCCTTTTCAACTTTTGGGAGATTTTAAAAGCCTGAAGCTTAAAGTTTAAGCTTCTACCAAACTAAAGGTTTTGTTTGGTTGTATAAGTTTGAAACTTTTACTTCAAAAGAAGGGAATTATCAAAAATACACACACACACAAAAAAAAAGAAGAATTAAATATAAAAATATACTTAAAAAAATATAAAATTGTAAAAGATTATCCTCCCTATTCAACTCGTGATTCTGACCGTTTCCAGGTTCATGGCCGAGCAACCCATAACTTTGCGGGTGACTGGTTGCATTTTGTGGGTGCCTTGGCTAAGGTCGTAGTAAGGAAATCTCACTTTTTACAATTCTTTTATTTTTTTTATTTATGTTAACTTCCTTTCACCATTTTTCACTTAGACAATTCGTTGACATTTTTTTTTTTTATTTAGGTTTGACTTTTTTTTCTTTTACTTATGTTCACTATATATGGCAAGCTTTAATAAATTGTGTTGAGTTTCTTGTAAATTTTGAAAGGTCACATGTTTTGAATCGTAACTCGAATTTAGTCACCTTTTTTTAACTTAGTGTATTTTTTCAAATTTTATTTGTTGGCAAACTGTCGAATGCGGTTTGTCTTTAATTTTTTTTTAAATTTGGCATCCTTGACCAACAATCTGACAATTTACACTTAGTTTTACTTTTAAACGTACTTTAAACAATCATAATTTGCTATAGAAAATTCTAATTTCAAATTCGTAAAGTTTGCCGGTAAATATGAAGTGTCATTAAAAAGTAATTCTCAATCAATTTTGATAAATAACATAATTAACGAAAGTAAAAAAAAAAAAAGAAGTCAACATAAATAAAAAGAAGTCAAAATTGAAAAAGTCAAGGTGTGAGGTCTGAATTCGTATATAAATACAAGAAATAGAAATGATAGCACATGTTATAAATAGGGTAGACCAAAACAAGAGCTCGAGCAAAGAAGAGAGGTATGGCTACGGTGGATCAGTGTATGTAATAAATGTGTGTAAATTGGGGAAGAAATCAAGTTTGCATTCCGTTTTGTTTATGAAGTTTGAGCTAATAGTGGTTATGGTCCCTATACTTTTGAGAACTGGTCATCTTGAATCCTTAAATTTAATTTCTCATTGTTTAGCTACAAATTACATTAATCAATCATCACGTGTTATTTTCAATTTTTCATTAAAAAAATGAGGATAATTAATAAGACTAATTATTATCAGTGTAACGTATTATTTTTAATATAATGTACTTTATTCTTAATTATTTTCATTCTAATTATTAAATAACGTACTTTATTTTTAATTATTTTAATTTAATTATTAATATGACGTAGTTTTTAATTATTGTAATTTTTATTACTAATATAAATGTATTTGTATTAATATTTAAAAAATAAAGTGACACTGAAATGATGTTTAATTCTTAATTTTAAACAGTGCAATTTCATTTAAATGTTACAACTTACATCTAATAATTACCAATTTACAATTACAGTTTCTATATTTATTTAGAAAACATACCCTTAGAGCGAAAACATACCCTATTTAATCTATTATACGAGAGAGTGTGAACATTTCGAGCCTATGACTCAAATCTCACACCTGTCTCTATTATTGATTTAATGTATTTTAATTAATTTTAAGCTTTTAAAAAATTTAATCTATTAGAGCGACAACATTTTTATAAAAAGTTCTTATTCAATATAACTATAAAAGATTAATCATTGAAGATACCTCGTCCGAGATTTCTTTGTTTAAAATAGATATAGGTAATATTTCTAACCCTGTTATTAGTTGTACTTACGATGTTCGCTAATTTTTCTTAGTGTTTTATATCATGTAACATGAAATGAGCATATGTATTTCAATATTTGAAGAAAGAATCCATTTGGGCCTTTTTGTGTTTAAACCCCAACAATTATTAGTCATTTTAGGTTTAGAAACAATAAAAAGAGATTAGTTTGACTCCGATTGCTACTTATTTGTTTGTTTGACCCTAATTGCTACTCAATGTTTGGAAGGCTAGAAGGGTTGTTTGTTGCTACTCACTTTGATTGATGCTGCAATTCGGAACTGATTTGGTTGTGGGCTTGGTTCATGAATAAATTATGATACTTTGAAACAACTAAGTTTACCAAAAATGCAATTCGGGAAAATGGTTTTTTGCAGATAGATTGATGAAACTTTTCCATGTCGCGGAAAGGGGATGCAGTGTGGAAGATATCTTTGTCTTCAACAAACATGAATAGAATATAGTACTCTTGTCCCGATTCAAAGGTGAACAATCAGAAGTTTTTAATTTATCTAATTAGTAGTCAAATAATTTGGTTGTGTGTCACGGTGTTAAATTTACTGAAAATACAATTGTTATGATTTCCTTTTTTCTGTAACAGCCAAAAGAAAAATACTATGGGTCATGGCCTTTGTATTGCACGGAAAGAAACAAAGGGTGTATTCTACAAATGCCACAAAGATGTATGATAAATTGTTGATTCTCTTGTCATTGCTTGAGCTACCAAAAAATAGTTGTGATTGTATGGTATACATTGTGAGAAGAAATGCAGGTACGAGGAGTTCGTGCCCAGGAAAACAGCAACAGGAAGTTCTAGTTCTTCTCCAAGACCTTACACTCCTCCCACAAGGAACTTCCATTCTTCTTGATCTGCACTAAGCCCCCGAGAAGATTCTGGTGGACGTGAAGCAAACTGCTCAACTTGCAAGCTTTTGTCTATAGAGAACAAGATATGGGAGGCAAGACTGGAGATGGCAATGCATCTTGAGGAGCATGCTTCTCTCAATCAGCTGCAGCATTTTATGAGCTCTTCCTAAATGAGTTGCATGAATTAGTTTTGAAGTAGGTTATAACAATGATATGACGACATTTGAATTTTAGACCGTTTGTTGCATTTTCCTCCAATTTCTCATGAGCTGAGTTTAGGGGTCCAACCTGGAATCGGGGTGCATGTATACGGGCCGATCCCCTGGCCTGCTACGCTTGAGTTTTCATTCGCTGAGAGTAATTCATTTTCATTTTAACAAACTTAATTAAGAAATTCAAGGAACTAAATTGGAGATGGATGTTTTGGTGGCTGAAAATAAACATGATAAATATACAAATTGGGGTGTTAGTTGATGTAGGAGAGAGGTTTAATCACTATAAATTTATGATGTAGGTTCAAGATTTTCAAAATTGGCCAATGCCCATACAATTCTAGGTTTGAACAAGTTTTTTTTTTTTTTTAATAAAAATAATACAAAAAATTGCCAAATGTCCATGCTTTCTGTGCCCTGAAATTTCTGCATCTTCATTTGGGAGGTAGAGGTGGATGTGGGAGAGAAAATGTTGAAAAGGGCTGGATGCGGGAGAGATAGAAAGCAAAAGGGTATTGCGAGTGCGTGTACTTGGCCTCTAAAAACTTGTAGAATCTATGGAGAAACGCAGCAATGAAGTTAAAAAATATGCAATCAAGAGAAGGAAAAAGCAAAATACATGAGTGGAGAATGCCGATTCATTTTTCTTTCGTCTCTTTCTCGTCATCGGGTTATATATATATCTGTAATCTGTAATGTAATCCAAGAGACAATGTGACCGAGTAAACAAACCGTTATGGTAATCAAAGAGTCTCCTACAAAATTTGATAACCTAAAACTTTCAAACTATTAACCTCTATATTTTGTTCTTTTTCCTCCGAATTAAAAAAGAGTGTCACTGAGCGCATCCCTTTCTCTCTCAGCACGGGTCTCCGTACACACATATAACGGGAGTACATTCAACATAAGCCCACTAAAAAAACTTGATAATTATTCAAACTAATGATAATGATAATCATGATACGGATTGTTTCTTATTACCTTTTATTCGTTACGATCATGTTTACCCAGACAAATTATATAAAACTTTATATAGTCAATTATTAGTCAATTTTTCAACTTTTTCCAACTATCGCACTTTTAACCCAAATTTCTATATTTAGGTTTTAAATAACTTTTTTTACAAAGTTTAATTCACTCATTATTAATATTATATTACTATTATTCCTATTACTGTTACTATTGTTATTATTTAATTTTTTTAAATTAATTTTTCCATAACTTTTAATTTCTCTAAAAATCCAAAATTTCCAGCCATGGACCGTCTGTGTATGTGGGACACTGGGTTCAAAACCCATGACCAATTACTTTTTGTGTTTTGATATATTTAGAGTAGATTACATTTTAGTCCCTGATTTTGTTTATGTTCACAGTTCTAACCCAAAATAATTTAACTTGTGATTTTGTCTTATTTTATGATTTTACATTTTGGGTCATTTATTTGTTATATTTTCAACTTCTTTTAAAAACGTTTTTCTATTCGGTTATATTCTTCAAGTATTATTAAAATAGTTTGAATATATAGTTACAAGTTTTTCGTAATTAAAGCAATCATTTCTACTATTTTAGTTTTTTCTTAAAACAGTTACAAATTTTATTTTATTTTTTTATAATTTAGGAAACAAAAAACAGTTGAACATATAGTTAAAAGGATATGTTTATTCACTTTATTTAAAATGGTTTGTATTTCCGGGTGCGTTTTTCAATTTTTTATACCCCTCGTTAGTGTTTTTATTACTTTTTTATTCACCAGTATTTTTGTTTATTAACAATATACAACAAAAGTAAGTATTTAAATATATTTTTTTGTAATTTTGGTCTCAAATTTTATTTTTCCAACTTTGCTCCCAAAAGTTTTGTTTAAATTTTATTTTTTTCAACTTTGGTCCCAAAAATTTTCTTTTGCCATTTTCATTTTTATTTGACTATTAATTTTTTTTTTCTTTTTGTCATTTGACTATATACTCATAGATTACAAATGTATTTTTAGCTTTCTATGTTTTATAGGCGGTTTTGAGTTTAACCATATACAAATGAAAGATGGCACGGTTAGTAGATTCTCCCCGCCACAACCGACCACGGCCACGGCACACGCAAAGTTGTGGGTTGCTCGGCCACAACCCCAAAAACGACAAGATTTTCCGGCCACGTACCCGGCTACGAGCCATCCGCAACGAAGGCCACGCAACCTGCAATTTGTAGGTTGTATGAGAAGAGTAATTTTTTACAATTTTATATTTTTAGATATATTTTTAAAAAAAGTTTTTAATTTTTCTTTTATATTTTTCCTCAAAAGAAAAACTTTATTTTCAAATGATGAGAAGTTTAGCAAAAGGGTTGTTTGACCTTAGTCAACAAGACAACCAACTTCTAAATTCTTTAGCTTTCACAAGTTTAAAGAATCAGAAAGATGTTGTGATCATGTTTCCGGCAAATTTTAAGATCTTTTGAATTGTTACTCATGTATGAAAACTTACGTAATTTATATGAGGAATTTGAATTGTTACCTATTTAGTATTCTATGGTTTAATTTATTGGCATCCTATACTTTTCAAAATTATTAATACAACTATTTACTAAGCACATTTATATAAAAAAAGTTACATCAGACAACTTACATATAATGGTTACCGATTTGTAATTACAATTTTTTGATATATATGCAAAACATACGCTACTCACATTTAAATACACACTTTTCTCTCATTCAAACACAAACACACACACACACACACTCACACACTTACAATCACCGTCACCACCACCAACTGCAACCAACGAATGACCGGACGAATGCCACCACCGAGGCTTGATTGTCACAGTCTCCGCTGTCGCCATCACCGTCCATTTTCAGATCTATCATCCTCACCATTGGGTCTTTCGATTTGGTTTCTAGATCTGGAGAACAAAAATGATGATTGTTCGATTTTTCCTTTTCCATATGTAGCTGTATATATAAAATAAATCAACAAACATCAAAATGAAATGAAAATATTAAAAGAAATCTAAAAAAAAGGGGTCCTAAGAAAAAAAATAGTAAAATTGCAAAAAAAATAAAAATAAAAGAAAAAGTTGCGGCAAATATCTTTTGCAAAAGAAAGAAGGTTGAAAAAAAAGAAAAGAAAATTGAAGTTGCAAAATAAAAAAGAGTATTGCGGGAGTTCGATAGGCGGCAGCAGACAACGGTGGGCAACGACGAGCAGTGGTTGGCAGTTGGTTGTAGTTGGGGTGGAAGTGTGAGTGTAATTAAAGAAGAAATATGAAGGATGAAAATATAAATAAAAAAAATAAAAGGGATGAAAATGAAATTATTTTGTAACATGTATCTAAGCTGTGATTGATATACAGGTTGTTCACTCTTATCTCTTGAACTTGCTTGCTTTACTGAACTGTACTCAATTTGTATTTCTATTTTATAATAGAAAGTTTGAATGAAATAATTGTTACTTACTCAATTACATGAAGTAGATAAAAAACGTATGGATTAAAAGGACCATAAAGTGTATATGGGCTAACAAACAATGGGTCCAGTTATAAAGTCCACAAAGAGACATTAGGGTTTTTATAGGTGTCAGCTGAAACTTATTTTGATAGTGAAGGGTGAACTTCTGACCGCACGCAAACAAACAGCCTCGTGTTTTGAGATTTTCGCAGATGTGATGAAAGGTTTTATTTGTTAGAAGTTTTTCAACCCGCGCTTTCTTTGTTTAAAATAGATATAGGTAATATTTCTAACCCTCTTATAAGTTGTAATTATGATGTTTGCTAATTTTTCTTCTTATTGTTTTATATCACGCAACATGAAGTGAATTTATTTATTTCAATGTTAGAAGAAAGAATCAGTTTGGGTCTTTTTATGTTTAAACCCTGACAATTATTAGTCATATTAGGTTTATTCTTAATTATTAAGAAAAGTATCATGGTAAAATTTGTAAATCAAGGACCGTAATGAATATGGGGAGCTTGGAAAGTAAATTGTCATGTATTATGAGTACCGTGTTTATTAATAACAACTGTATTTGATTTAGGTAAATATTTTTTTGATTCAGGAAAATAACCTTTCGATTCAGTAAATTACCTTTTTGATTCAACAAATTAACCATTTGATTCAGGAAATATGTTTATTAATAACAAGACAAAAGTTCATTCAAGTATACAAAATTTTGATAGTATGAGAGTATGCATAATGACCCTTGGATCCACCTAATCAATGGTCAAGATTAATACATTTAAAGTCTTTAAACATAATTAAGTTTATACATAAAATTGGGCAGAGCGGTCGTATCGTCATTTACTATCTTTTCAAATTTTATTTTTCAAACACAATACTTCTGTGTTTATTCCCCCCTTTGTATACACAAACACAAACAGAATCAAGCTCGCTTACAAACACTAAAACCTAACTAGAAAAGCTTCAAACATCTTCCATTGCTTCTGTGAATCTTCGATTAAATTTATCAATTTTTGTTTTCTACGATCACAACTGCTCGATTCTTCATTCTATCTGTCTTTTTTTACAAATATATTTCGGTGAAACCCTAGCCCCAATTTAAACGTAAAATTCTACATATTCGTTCTGATTATTTGGTGAAATGGATATTAGTGAAGAACTCGCATTATCAGCATCTTCAAGGTCGCCTATCAAAGCCATTCCACTTAAATGTGTTCCGATTGGTAATATTTTGAAATTTTTTGTTATTTTATATCGACTTTTTTGGTAAACACTGTGACTGAACTTAAAATTTTTAATCATACTTATAGTTTCTGATACTATTACATTTGGTAAAGATACACATTCAAGTGTTTCAGCATCTCTTGAAGGTTAGTTTTATAACACATATGTTCTCCAATTTTTTATGTCTTTGATTGTTGTATTTGTTTTCTAGTTATTTAACTGGTACATGTTATAACCACATGTGCTATGTATTGTATTTTATAGTAGATGTTGCCAAAACACTTGTTGATAACCTTCATCAAGTTCCACTTACGAAGCATGCTGCTGGTAAAAAGAATTCGAAATTGAAGTTGCCTTCTAAAAAGAATTCAAAAGCTCTGGTTGATGTTGTTGATGTTCAAGGTACAAATAACGTTATCTGACATGTTTTGTTTGTTCCTGAAAATGTTCAAATAATATGTTTACTAACACATGTGTTCAATCAGGTTTGTTTCTAATATGTTATAACACATATGTTGAATCAGATTTGTGTAATATGTATAACACATGTGTTGAATCAGATTTTGATTTAATATGTATAACACATGTGTTGAATCAGATTTTGTTTTAATATGAATAACACATATGTTATGAATTAGATTTTTTTGTTATATGTTATAACACATGTGTTGTGTTTGTTATAACAGCAGAGGATGCAACTACACCTGCAGTCAATACTAATAAACAGAGGCTTACAAAGCTATCGGCTTCTAGGATATCTGTTTTAGCATCACCAAAACCGGTTGTAGATGAGTTGAATAATAAAACTGTGAAGAGAAAGATTCTAGCCACTGAAGAAAACGAGTTGTTTTTAAGAATTTGAGGAGTGCCAAGAAGAAGAGTTCAAAGAAGGATCTTGATGATATTTTGGTTAATGATAAAGTTGTTAAGATTGAGGGGGGATAAAGATGGTAATTTGAAGAAAGGTGCACGTTTAAATTTGAAATTGCTTCGTGTTCGGACAACACCAAAGCCTCTGTTTAATGTTATGTGTAAACTAAGCATTGCACAACAAGAACGCCAGATTCAGAAGGGTTTTGGTAGTTTTATCAGAATGCCAATGATATTTTGCCAGGTAAGTCAACTTTTTTTGTTGTTGACAAGTTTATTCCCGAAAGCATGGAAATCAAATTCGAAGATGTTAGTATACCGGTGACTGCACAATCAGTTCATGATATTTTGGGTATCCCAAAAGGTGATATTGCAATATCTTCATTACCGGTTAGAAATGTAGAAGATGAGTGTGTTGTATTGTGGAAGTGCCAATTTGAATGTCAAAAAATACATCCTCCAATGATAGCAGATACAATTGTCAGCTCAACATCTGCTGATTTTAATTTTCAGTTTAACTTTCTGATGCTTTTTGCAAACTGCATGGGCAGTTGTGAAAGCAATGGTTTTATTTTGGATTATATTTTGGATCGGATACGTGTGGATGTCACAATTGAAGAATTAGATTGGTGCAGTTATATCATTGAATGTTTGAGAAACAGTAAAAAGAATTTTAAAAGGGAAGCCAAAGAGTATTTCTATTATGGCCCGATAACTTTTCTCTTGGTAAGTTATTTTTATATTGTTTATATCACATTGTTACAGTTTTTGTATCTACACTAATTCTTTCTTTGTTTTTATTTTTAGCTTTTGTATGTTGATGCCATGAAATTGATTAAGGCTCCGGTTTTTCGTAGTTGTCCGGTCATAAGAAACTGGAATGCTGAGCTTTTAAGGATGAGAGAAAATGAAGAATTAGAGAACGGTGGATTTGGTAAACTTGACCGTCAGAATATATCTTTAGAGCCTGAGACTGAGGGTTTCATTAATGTCACCCAGTTTGAATCGACTGCAGAGGTAAATATCTCATATATTTTTGGTAATATGACACACGTGTTAGCAAACTAACACACGTGTTAACATAGCAACAAATGTGTGATAATGTAACATGTGTGTTGTTATGTTTAAACACATGTGTTTTTATACCTATGTTATTTGGATTACATGTGTTATGTGTACTTTTTTCTTTACAATGTTATGTGTAACACGGACATGCTTATCATGATAGATGCTCAAAAACTCTTAGCATCGGTATTGTTGGAGCAGCTTCGTATGGAAAGAGAGTTAGTAGATGGGTTAAATAAGTATCCAAACAACAAAAATTTGGTCGAATTGGATCAGAAGTTGTCTGGTATTTTTGTTAATAGGATAGTAGGAAAGGATGGTAAGTTGTCTGATCTTTTTGGACGGGATGGTTGTGGTGATGATAAAGAGATTAAGGATGATGGGAAGAAGGAGGATAGTAAGATTTTTGAGGAGGATGTTGGAGGTGAAAGTGATGGAAACGATGTTTCTATTCATGAAGTAAATTCGTTAGATGTTATAAATTGTGATTTCTTTTACTCTTAGATTGGTGATGCAATTTATGAGGTTTTTGAAATGACAAACATTTTTTTGAAACATCCATCTTTTCCTAGTACTTTAGAATATCTAACATTCGGGGAGAAACGTGTAACTAAGCCTTCAGAGTTTTCCTTTTCACTATATATGAATCGACCGACAAATGTGTCTCAAATGTTGTTGCACCTGAGTTCAGGATATCTAACTGGCTATTTTCAATGCAAGGCGACCCGCTGTAAGTTCAATACATATTATTAACACATGTGTTATAATTCAAATAACACACGTGTTATTATCCAAATGACATTTGTGTGTTTTGTTAACAACACATGTATTAAACGCCAATAAAAAAGTATTACATCTGTTTGTTGATACTGTTTAGATTATGTTAAGTATTTGTTGATACTGTTTAGATTATGTATAACTCATGTGTTGAATCAGATTTTGTTTTAATATGTATAACACGTGTTATGAATCAGATTTGTTGGTTATATGTTATAACACATGTGTTGTGTTTGTTATAACAACAGAGGCTGCAACTACACCTATTGTAAATAGTAATAAACAAAGGCTTACAAAGCTATAGGCTTCTAGGATATTTGTTTTAGCATCACCAAAACCGGTTATAGGCGAGTTGAATAATAAAACTGTGAAGAGAAAGATTCTAGCCACTAAAGAAGACGAGTTGCCTTTAAAGAATTTGAATGCCAAGAAGAAGAGTTCAAAGAAGGATCCCGATGATATTTTGGTTAATGATAAAGTTGTTAAGATTGAGGGGGATAAAGATGGTAAACTCCAAAACTTTTTAGTTACTATGTAAAAATTATATTTTGTGTAGTATTTTTCTAACACGTATTCACATAAAGTATTGCTTGTTGTTAGTCTTGCGTTTATGTAAGGATTCATCAGCCAAAAAAAGAAATATTTGAATTTCTAATGTGCCATGAGATTGTGATGAAAAATTAATAAACAACTTGTATATTGATTTTGGGAGTTAAATTGCTAATTTTGAAAGTCTACCGCATACTTATGTTAAAAACTCTACAAAGTTTCAGTTAAATATACGATGATCAAGTGTCGCTGATTATCTTCATAATGTGGTCACACGTGAGGAGTATATAACTTTTTTGCTTGCACCCTACCTTCAAGGGTACGTACCATATGCTACTATGTTATTTTTAGGGAACCCTGGACTCGACGTTGATCGTAATCTACCTTCGAGGTGCATTTTGGATTCTCTTGTGATAAAAAAGACCATAAAGAAGGAAAAGAGATACACACTCGCAAACCTTGGCAATTGTAAGAGCTGTTACAATGGTATAGAATTCAAATTTAGTTTGTTCTTAAACTTTTAACGCAATGATATTTTGTGCAGGAAAGAGAATATATAAGTAAGAAGTTGATTCTACAAGTTGAAAATGGTGTGCAAAAATGTCACACACTAGTTTTGGTTCAATATGGAAGTTCTTAGATCGCGACTTCTTTGTTTAAAACTTAGTTTGGTGACATTTCTAATACTATTATTTATGAATTAAATTATCTCTCTTATTTTTTCATCTCATGTAACAAAAGAAGAATATCTCATATTTTATCTTATCTTGTTAGGACATATATGTCAAGATAATTATTGATCTTAATTTTAGACGAAAATAAAATGACAAGGTTTTCTCTTGTCTTCAGCTTTAGAAACAATGAAAATGAGGTGAAAATTAAATGGTGTTTGCTGCCTTATATCAGCGTTGGACTGTCTGTATAGTTGGTGTTTAGTGTCCTAGTTTCGGTTGGTCCTACTCTTTATTGATCTGCTTCATGCAGATTACATGGGAGTGATTTGGTGTTTCTCGTTATACCTTGGTTGTTTTTTTGTGCATATAGTTTTATTTTATTACTCTTCATAAAAAGAAGAAAAGAAACTCTGGCTTGTAAGATGATTGTATTCTAGTTTGCGCAATTTTTATTTAGTTGGTGAAATTTTGAGCATACCTGAGCATCTGATTAGCTATGATGATATTTAGCTGCTACTTGCGTGTTGTCTTTTTTACAATTGCACATGCTTATAAATTAAAGGCAATATCCGAACCGGCTAGCTGGGGTTCCTTTGTTTGCTTTCGTGCTACCATTCTCATCTATATAGTAGGCACCTTAGCATTATGGTTTTCCTCATTCACGATCTACATATTCATTGCTTGTGCTATTGATCGTGCAACCGTAAAATGTTTTTCATCCGACATTAAGGTGTGTAGTTCATTAGTGACTACGATCTTTAGTCTCAAACATGGATGTATTAATGGTTCGTTAATCATTGTTTATCCAGAGTTTTGGCTGCATGGGCTATGGGTTGACTCACGTTTAGGCTTGAAGGTTCATAGTCCGTACTATTTAAGGCTCATCAACCCCGGTTGAGGTTTACAAAGTGATATCTTGGCACATGAAAATATATTTTTGGGGAGGCAAAGTAGTTGCATGTTCCTTTTTCAACTTTTGGGAGATTTTAAAGCACGAAGCTTTTAGTTTAAGCTTCTACCAAACTTAGGTTATATTAAGATGTGTAGATCATTGTGTGACTACGATCTTTAATCTCAAACTGTAAAATGTTTATCATCATGATACGGATTGTTGCTTATTATCTTTTATTCTTTTTCATTTGTTAAGGCCATGTTTACCCAGGCCAGTTATATAAAACTTTATATTATGAAGTCAACTATTAGTCAATTTTTCAACTTTTTCCTACTATTGGTCAATCTCAAACTCCATTTCCCCTTTATCTCATTTCTCTACCCTTTTTTTAATATATTTGAAATTCATTTTTTTTTAAATTCATTTTTTTTTTTAAAAAAAGCTTTTTATGTTTTTACTGTTTTTTTACGTTTTTTTACGTTTTTTCGTTTTTCTACGTATTCCTTCGTTTTTTTTTGTTTTTTTTTACGTTTTTCTTCATTTTTAACCGTTTTTTTTCGTTTTTCCATTTTTCTTCGTTTTTTTTCTAGGTTTTTTCGTTTTTCTTTGTTTTCTTTCTGTTTTTTTTTACATTTATCTTCGTTTATTACGTTTTTTTCCAGTTTTTTTTTTTCATTTTTCTTCTTTTTTCTTCACTTTTTTAACATTTTTCTTCGTTTTTTTATCATTTTTCTCCGTTTTTCAATGTTTTTTTTACGTTTTTCTTCATTTTTTTTCATGCTTTTCATTTTTCTTCGTTTTTTTATGTTTTTCTTCGTTTTTAACGTTTATTTACGATTTTTTTTTGTTTTTTTTTTTTTTTTACATTTTTTCCTTTTTTTTTCGTTTTTTTGCGTTTTTCTTCTTTTTCACGTCTTTTTACGTTTTTCGTCATTTTTTACGTTTTTCCTTGTTTTTCTTCGTTTTACTTCAGTTTTGTTAAGTTTTTCTTCATTTTTTTTCGTTTTTGTTCGTTTTCAATTTTTATTTCCATTTATACATTTTTTTCGTTTATTTACGGTTTTTTCTCCTTTTTTTTTGGTTCTTTTAACGTTTTCGTTTTTGTCATTTTTTTTCGTTGATAACTATGATGCATCCGAACTTGAATATGATGCACTAATTATTTAATAATACACAATAAAGTATAGTTATTAAATAAAATAGTCATGCATCATATTATAAGATATGGTGCATCATGATTATAAAAATATGACACTCTAATTTCTAGATAGACGATAAACATTGTAATCATATAAGTTTAGGTGCATCATAGTTATTAAATATGATACTGTAAATTTTGAAAATTCAGTGCATCATATTTATAAGATATGGTGCATTATGGTACTGTAAGTTGTGATAATTCAATGCATCATATTTATAAGATATGGTGCATCATGGTAATGTAAGTTATGAAAATTCAATGCATCATATTTATAAGATATGGTGCATCATGGTATTATAAGTTTTCAAAATTCAGTGCATCATGGTATTGTAAGTTTAAAGATTCAGTGCATCATATTTATATGATATGGTGCATTATTATCATATAAGCCTGAGTGCATCATGTTTATATAATATAATCCATATTTCACGATGCATCGTAGTTAAATTGGGTACATATATAACGTATATTACAAAAATAAAATCAAATAAAAAATTAATTTCTTAAAAACTAAATTGAAAAACGCAAAGAAAAAAAAAACCCTCAAGAAAAACGTAAAAAAAATGAAGAAAACAAAGCAAAACGAAGAAAAACAAAAAAAAAAAAAATTAAAAACGATGAAAAACGTAAATAAGACATTTAAAAACGATAAAAAAACGAAGAAAAACACGTAAAAACGTAGAAAAATCGACGAACAACGTAAAAAATGTTGAAAAACGTAAAAAAACAAAGAAAAACGTATAAAAACGAAGAAAAACGTAAAAAAAAAAAAGAAACAACGAAGAAAAACGTAAAAAAAAAAAAAGAAATAACGAAGAAAAACGTAAAAAAGAGATTCAAAAACGATAAAAAATGAAGAAAAATGAAAAAACGCGTAGAAAAATGATGAAAACGTAGAAAAACGTAAAAAAATGAAGAAATAGTAAAAAAAAACGTAAAAAACGAACTAAATCGTAAAAAAACGAAAAAAAACGTAATTTTATAATTGGAATCAATAGAGGGTGGAGAAAGGAGGAGGGAGGAGAAATGGGAGAGAAATAAATGGACACTTGTCACTTTGCTATAATGCGGGACAAATTTAATTTTAATAAAATAAATAAAATATTGTGACCAATTTTTTTATATAATTTATAGACTCTTTAATTTTTATAAATTAATAAAATATTTAGTCTAATTTTTTAATTAAAATAAATACATCAAATATTTAAGCGGCGAAATGCGTAATTATACAAAAGAAATTAAGATCATTAGATCGTGAAAAGAGAAAACAATGAAAGACTAAGATTTCTCCATCTTATCCTCTTTTAATTATTTATAAAGAAGATATATAAAGACTACTATTACTACTGTCGTTATTTAATTTTATTTAAATTAATTTTTCCAAAAATGTAATTTCTCTAAAAAAATCCAAAAATTCTAGCCCAGGAACAGAGATGTTATGGCGGTTGCCTGTGTATGTGGGACACTGGGTTCGAAACCCATACCCAATTACTTTCACTGTATGTGGGACAATGGGATGGAAAAGATAAGAGAAGAAAAGAATGGAAAGGAATATAATATAAGATAGGTTACATGTATTCTCGAGTCGGAAAGAAAGGAAAAGAAAAGGAAGGAAAAGATTGTTTTCTCTTCTAATCCCCTCAAAATTAGGCGGAAAATGTTTCTAATAAAAAACCCCATTTATTTCAATTCATTTCCTTTCCTTTCCCTTCCTTTCCTTCGTAAAAAAAACTCGAGAATCACTTTAAATTATTTTTTCCTTTGCCTTCCTTTACCTGCTTTCCTTTCCACTAAAAAAAGCCTCGAGAATGCAGCGTAAAGAAAAAATTAAACATAAGTTGACTAACCTAACATTGACCCATCGATACCAGTTCAAAATGTCAAATAGGAGTGAAAACCAATATGGTAAATGAATCACATTGTGGTTAGGTTACTAGTTCGCGAACTCTAACTTGTATCATGTCAAAAAAAAAAAATATTTTTTAAAGATTAACTTACGATGCATCTATAATCTTTTAAAGATCATGACAACACCTAACGGTACTAGGAATCATATATGTCATGTGTGAAACTACATGAAATAATGCACTAACTATACAAATCATCCTTTCTATAATTGTATATTTGGAATCAATATAAAGTAAAATTATTAACAAATGATATCAACTCCGCTGTGAAGGCGATACAACACCCCTCTGTTAAGATACATTTATCTTTTTATCCAAATTAAGAGTTATTTTATAAATTAAAATTTACTCAAATTGTTGTTTTCATTCCTTTTTAACAGTTATTTTAAATAATTGAGTAATTGTTTAGAAAAATTCAAGTCATTGAATAATATTTTGTAGTCCCACACGTGTATGCTTATTGCAGTATAATTAATTTACTATTATATTATAACATCCATATAATACGATTGGTAAAATTTAATTTATTTTCCCAATTTGAAAGCAAAACTTATAAATCTACAAATTAAATTAAGCTTTACTAAATTTTGTGCACAAAGCTTTCTGATCTCCACAATTTAAGAATAAGTACATGATACAAACATTGAATATGCATATATGCATATTAGTAAAAGGAGCACGGAATAAATGAAGTATCCAGTTAGAAATGTTAGTGTAAAGAAACTACATGAAATAATGCACTAATTTTACTAATTTCATGTAGTTTCGTGGAGTTTTGAATTGCTAAACTATATGAAATAATGCACTAACTATACAAATCATCCTTTTTTTACACTATAACACCCCTCAATTTAGTCAGTATTAATTGTGTCATTTAACTCGGAAGCAATGGATAAAATCATATTATATATTATATTACAAAATGACCATAAAAAACTTTTCGCGAGTTTTACAACATTTAAATATTCTTAAAACAAAACATATATTGTTGTTCTTCAAAATCTACGTACATGGTAACTAACAAAACATCTACGTGTCAAACATTCATTCAAAAGCCCATCTTCCTGCCCAACCCACAAACTTATACATAACCTGCAGGAAGAGAAATGGTGGGATTAGCACGAAGCTAAGTGAATGAATGTACAACTAATAATTCAACTTAGCATAACAATCTGTTTACATTAAGCACGAAAACACATAAACTCAAGAGGATCGGTGGTTACTGAGGAACCCTACCGCCGCGGTGGCCCTCAAGTAACGCTTATCACAATCTGTATTGGCCCATACAAGATTTACCGATAACTTGGTACTTCAATACAATAACACAGTTTCCAGCAACAACACATGTTCTTGGAACCTGTGTTAATCACTATTAGTAACCAAGTCCAATCGCAATTGACCTCTGAACAACACAGATGCCCGAAGGCCACATGTATAACAAGTAGATACACAATCACATATCAGACTAACAGTCTATCAATATCTATGATACTTGTTGCAGATCCACTCACCTGACTTGTCTCAGTCCACACTCAGAGATCTTATATTATTGAGTCTTCTGCTGATCTGAGAATATAATAATTAAAAAGTTAGTAACTCTTTCCATAATCGTATAACATATTTCACTACTCAGTATCAAATGGCAAACAATCACCAAGTTGCAATTTATCAGTTATAACCGCTCTACAACTATCAATTTATATCAAGTTATAACAATTCGTTTGTTTAATTATTTACTCAATTAACAAATTTCGAATCATTATTATAACATATTTATCCAAGCAGGTGACCCTTGTAATCTAGGAAAATAAAAGTCCGATCCGCAGTTAATAAGAATCTGTTAAATTTTGGTCGCTAAAAGTATAGCCTTTTACTTATGCACTTTTAAAATTTGCAGATCTCAACTCGCAGGCCAACTCAACTCGCAGGCCAAACTCAACTCGCAAGGCAACTCAACTCGCAAATCTCAACTCGCATCGCAGAAACTCAACTCGCATCGCAGAAACTCAGTTCGCTTCGCAGATCTGAGTTCATCTTGCGAGCTGAACCGGTGTTACCCCAAAAACGAACCATTTCGACTCTCAAACACGAAAATCAGTTTCCTATCAATCTAACAAGCTTTCTAGCATCTCCTAAACATCAAATAACAAGCTTTCAACATCAATTGCACTCACATTCCAAAGATTTATAAAATTCAAGTTTATCACCAAAATTAGAAAATGCTTACAACTAAATAAGAACAAGATGAAGATGATGATGGCAAGTAACACAAGGATTCGCAGCAGACACATGAAAAAATGCAGTAGCTATACAAATCATCCTTTCTATAATTGTATAATTGGAATCAATATAAAGTAAAAGTATTGATAAATGATATCGACTCCGCTGCGAAGGCGATACAACACCCCTCTGTTAAGATACATTTATCTTTTTATCCAAATTAAGAGTTATTTTATAAATTAAAATTTACTCAAATTGTTGCTTTCATTCCTTTTTAACAGTTATTTTAAACAATTGAGTAATTGTTTAGAAAAATTCAAGTCATTGAATAATATTTTGTAGTCCCACATGTGTCTTGCTTATTGCCGTGTAATTAATTTACTATTATATTATAACATCCACATAATAAGGATGGTAAAAATTAATTTATTTTCCCAATTTGAAAACAAAACTTATAAATCTACAAATTAATTTAAGCTTTACTAAACTTTGTGCACAAAGCTTTCTGATCTCCACAATTTAAGAAAAAGAGCACGGTATAAATGGAGTATCAAATTAGAAATGTTAGTGTAAAGAAACTACATGAAATAATGCACTAATTTTACTAATTTCATGTAGTTTCGTGGTGTTTTGAATTGCTAAACTACATGAAATAATACACTAACTATACAAATCCTTTCTTTACACTAACATTATGAACATAATACGGATTGTAAAAATTAATTTACTATTATATTATAACACCCACATAATACGGATGGTAAAAATTAATTTCTTTTCCCAATTTGAAAACAAAACTTATAAATCTACAAATTAAATTAAGCTCTATTAAACTTTGTGAACAGAGCTTTCTGATCTCCCAAATTTAAATCTAAATATAAATAAGAATTTCTCGAATCAACTTGGTGTCACAAGATCAGTCGCTTTATATTTCTTATTTATTTCCCATCACCAAATTTATCGAATCAACTTGTTTGAATACTATGAAAGAGCTCGGTTCATCACTCTCACTCACCCTCATCCTCACCCCCACCACCACCGCCGCCGTATCGGCGGCGGCGTGATATCCGAATTCTTATCATCCCTAACCCCACCCCCATCAAACTGGAAAATAGATAATTATTGTTCATGGGATGGCATTAACTGTGACAATACGAATCGTGTTACTGCAATTAATCTCGCTTCTAGATCACTCACCGGAAAACTGCCCAACACCCTAAATCAACTCACCCAACTGAAAACAATTTCACTGCAAAAAAACTTACTTTCCGGTACAATCAAGTCACGAACTCAAGACAATAAATTCAATTTGTTTTGTTCCGTTCAATATATTATTCACATTCCTATCACTAACATGATCTAGATTCAAAATTTGACAAATTTTTTATAGTATTTGATTGTTGAATTTGTGATGAAATCTTCCTGCGTGTTAACATAATAGTATAAGTTATTAGTCACTCTTTTGAGAAAATAATACTGCAATTATATGGAAGAGAAATTAAATAAGAGCCTACTTAGTGTAACACTCTGGAATTTAGTGTGGAGTTCCACAATAGGAAAATCAACGAAGTTCAAATTTTAAGGAGAGTAGTCGACACCGACGATTCAGTGTTAATTTTAACACTGTATGCTCGAGTTTTTTTTAGTGGAAAAGAAAAGAGAAGAAAAGAGAAGAAAAGAATGGAAAGGAATGTAATATAAGATAGGTTACATGATTCTCGAGTCGGAAGGAAAGGAAAAGAAAAAGAAGGAAAATATTTTTTTTCTCTTCTAATACCCTCAAAATTAGGCGGAAAATGTTTCTAATAAAAAACCCATTTGTTTCCATTCATTTCCTTTCTCTTCCCTTCCTAAAAAAAACTCAAGAATCACTTTAAATTATTTTTTCCTTTTCCTTCCTTTCCCTTCCTTTCCCTTCCTTTCCTTTCCAGGAAAAAAAAAACTCGAGAATGCAGCGTAAAGAAAAAATTAAACATAAGTTGGTCCACCTGACATTGACCCATCGATACCAGTTTAAAAATGTCAAAGAGGAGTGAAAACCAATATGGTAAATGAATCAATTCAAACCATTCAGCAGAATCATATTCTTGATGTGGATCGCACATTTAACACCTTGTTTGAAAGATGTGACTCTCTACAAACCAGCATCTCTGCTATTCCTTCCCCCATCACCACAGAGATCTCATCACTGAAAACCCAACTCATCACCAATACTGACTCCATCTCCACACTCACTACCAAATTCAACCAACTGCCAACTGATTCCTTCACATCAGCTGACAGAACTCAACTTCATCTGACCGGAAAATCTCATCTTCTCACCAGCAACACTTTGTCATCTCTGCAAAAGGATGTCTCTGCTATGAAGGCAATCATGAAGCCTGTCATTTCTCAACTCTCTCAAACTGCTAAAATCACAGACTTTAATTGGGATAACTGTTGATCTACCGGATTCACCAGGTATGGGGGAGAAAACTGCAGAAGTCCTTGTAATTCTAACACCAACTGCTTAGAAACCAATTGCTGCTGCTGTTGCTGAAAAAGAAGCTGAAACCCCAACTGCTGCACAAAGCATGGGGGAGCAAGGTATGAGGCCATCATCATCATCTCTGATAAGAAGAAGAAAGAAAATTGATGATGATATTGAAGAAGAGGAAGAGATGATCACTGCTGCTGGTGATCAGAAGAAGAAAAGAAAGCTGGTTGTTGAGTCTGAATCTGAATCTGATGATCAGATAAAGAAGAAAGCCAAGGAACTAAAAGTTCCCGTTGAGTTTATCAAGGAAGGTTTGAAAGCTGAGAAGCAAGCTCAGCTTGAGAAAGAAAGTGATGTTGTTGTCAAGGCTCTGTCCAAAGATGGAGATTGAAAGTAAGAGGGGAGAGACTGCCATTGAAATCAATAAACGTCTGATGAAGATGGCAGAGAAATAGAAAGAAAAGAAAGCAAATGAATTGAAGAGATTAAAATTTTATCTGTCTGTTAGAAAGAACCCAGCAAAAATAGTAAAAGTCATTCCCAGAGTTTTCAAGAACAAGAAATCATTTCTGGAGTTGACCAGAGATGGGTCTGAGAAGATAGAAACAATTTACTTTTCTGAGCTTAAGGAGATTGGATTCAGTGAGTTGGGGGAAATTTACACTTGTGTTCAGAATGGGTCAAGTGCTGCCAAGCCTCAGGTACTCAAGATCATTGATGAACTGGTGGTAAATCTAAACAACACCTAGACTGGTCTGAACCAACCTTTATCTGAGCTGAATGTTCAAGGACCGAGCAGAGCCCCCAGAGCAAGAAAGGACAAAGCTGCTGAAGCTGCTCTAATTAAAGATCTTCAGCGAAGGGGTGTTCTTCCTGATCCAGTCAATCTCAACATCTCTCTTCCTCCAAACATCATGCCCATCCCTGGCCGAGTTATCAGAAAACCTTTGTATGGGATGTACTTCCTCAATCATGACAAGCAGCATTGCTTTCAGAGGGCCAGCCAGATTGGAATTGCTAAAACTGAGCATCTGGTGGCAATCAAGTACATGGGCGAGGGACTAACAATGATCCTGAGTTTATGAAGCTGATTGATGATGAGCTGAAGGTGAGGCTGATAAATGATGACGAGCTCAAGTTCTTCAAGGTCAAGCAGGAGTTGTTAGATTAGATATTTGTATGAATGTTCACTGTGTAAATGACTTTTGTTGTTATCTATAAATCAACGTTCTCTATGTGATCATTTATATTTACTGCTTTCGTATCGGCGGCGGCGTGATGTCTGAATTCTTATCATCCCTAACCCCACCCCCATCAAACTGGAAAATAGATAATTATTGTTCATGGGATGGCATTGACTGTGACAATGCGAATCGTGTTACTACAATTAATCTCACTTCTAGATCACTCACCGGAAAACTGCCCAAAACCCTAAATCAACTCAACCAACTGAAAACAATTTCACTGCAAAAAAACTTACTTTCCGGTACAATCAAGTCACGAACTCAAGACAATAAATTCAATTTGTTTTGTTCCGTTCAATTTATTCTTCACATTCCTAACACTAACATGATCTAGATTCAAAATTTGACAAATTTTTTATAGTATTTGATTGTTGAATTTGTGATGAAATCTTCCTGCGTGTTAACATAATAGTATAAGTTATTAGTCACTCTTTTGAGAAAATAATACTGCAATTACATGGAAGATAAATTAAATAAGAGCCTACTTAGTGTAACACTCTATAATTTAGTGTGGAGTTCCACAATAGGAACATCAACGAAGTTCAAATTTTAAGGAGAGTAGTCGACAATGACGATTCAGTGTTAATTTTAACACTGTATGCTCGAGCTTTTTTTGAGTGGAAAAGAATGGGATGGAAAAGAAAAGAGAAGAAAAGAATAGAAATGAATGTAATATAAGATAGGTTACATGTATTCTCGAGTCGGAAGGAAAGGAAAAGAAAATGAAGGAAAAGATTGTTTTATCTTCTAATCCCCTCAAAATTAGGCGGAAAATGTTTCTAATAAAAACCCATTTATTTCCATTCATTTCCTCTTTTCCCTTCCCTTCCTTCCTAAAAAAAACTTGAGAATCACTTTAAATTAATTTTTCCTTTTCCGTCCTTTCCTTTCCTTTCCTTTCCTTTCCACTAAGAAAAACTCGAGAATGCATCGTTTGTAGTTTCATATATTTGAAGTAAATTACATTTTAGTCCCTGATTTATATGTCTATTCAAAGTTCTAGCCCACAACAATTTAACTTGTGATTTTATCTTCTTTTATGATATTTTACATTTTGTGTCATTTATTTGTTATATTTTCAACTTTTTTTAAAAACGGTGGAGATAATTGTTTATGTTTTTTTTTCCAAGTTTAGGTTTTCCTATGTTTTTTCAAACGTTTGGCTATTTGGTTATATTCTTCAAGTACTTTTTAAAGTAGTTTGATTATTCGGTTACATTTTAACATTATTTTTAAACGGATACTAGTTTATAACCTGCGAATTCGCAGGAGTATTACATGAAATTTTTGTTAATGGCTTGTTCATGTAATGGAATATAAAGGGTAGTCTCTCAGAAAGGGGTTCCATCTATATGTTCCAATGCAAGCAAGATTAGTCGACTACGTACAGTTGAGTTTCTTGGTGATTGGTCTATTACTGTCGAATACAAAATTAGAAAAAAGATGACTAAAAATAGTTACATAAGTTGCTGTGAACACGGGGTGTTACTCCATGCATGTTGTGATTTATCACTTTACAAACAAAATCTCTAAAAAGACCAATAATTACAGCACTAAACCATCGTCATAAATAAACAAAATTTCTATAAGTATTACTTTCCTGATGAAAAAAGCTTACATCAAAAAAGTAGGTCCTAAATGGTATTGCTATCAAATTTGCCAACCCAAGTACTAAAAGCATTAATGCCCAAAATTTGCATAGTTTCGAAGCTCATGAGCTGGCTTGAAGAAAGACTTTATAATAATCAAATTAAGATACCCTTAAATAGGTAAAATGGTACCATTAATTACAGAGGCCACAGAACCTAGTAGTATCACTGCGATCTCTAGCTTGTTCAGATAAGGCACAAGAAGAACTGAGACATTTGAAGCCATGTAAAAATATACTTGATTATCATGTTTTGGTAATTCAAGACTGTTGATGGAAAATGAATGGCGGCTAGTTTTATTAATATTAGATGTTTCTTGGCTTATGACATAGATGGGCTGACTTGAAGGCACATTTGACTATTTAAGTCAAACATAATGTAATTAGCAACAAAATTCATCAAAGCTATTCAAATACTCCATGATATTTTTTTCTAAAAAGCATTATATATATACTATAAATAAACTGAAAAAGTTATGGGCTGAATTCTTAGACAAATATATATCAATATTGAATTGGATGGAGCTAGGTTGACCATAAACAACTTACTGGTAGTCCAGAAGACATACTAAGCATTGAAATTTTATTTGTTCCACCACGGAGATCAACCGGTGCACAGAATATAAATCTAGTGTCTTCCCGCGACCCATATGCAGACCCGAAACATTTTCCATTCACAAAAACATGAACTCCATGACCTTTAGATTGATTATATATCATATAGCTCTATATATGCTTGTAAACCAATTACTTGCAAAGTTAAGTTGGGATTTCTTCAAATCAAGGGTTAATATACAAATACCTGAACACAATTAGCAACTGTATGATATCAAATCTAATTAAACCAAAGTGTAAGAAGTATAACCATAAGAAGAGAAAGAGTTACCGCCATTTCTTCCTTCATTATAGTGGTTGAGAAGATGATCCAATATAAACCCTAAATATCATCATAAGGAAAACAGCTCACAAGTCTTGGTTACAAATTAACCCTAAAAAACCAGCTTATAAGTTAATAAAAACACAGACTATGTATTTGATACTGATTTCTTGTTTGGACTTTAGAAATAGGCCCAATTTGGTCAATGCTCATTGACTCAACTCCAACACCAATACCTACACGAAGAACATGAACATTAAAGGCTATGTTGCAATACTAAATAAGCATTTCTTCTTGCACCATGGGCAATCACCACAATACACCCACAAACGCCTACCTGCTGTTATTGCCACAACCAGTATTAGTGTCAACTTTCACTCTGATAACCCATGAAAATTGTCAGCAAATAACTAAATTAGTAACACATACGAAAAACATAATGATCAACATTAAAACAAAAGATTACAACTTTAGCAATTTTTAGGTAAAATTGAGCCAGTTTCACATCCAAAAGCAAGATCCAAACAAACTTTTTCATTAAAACAGGTCAATAACCCACAAAAAAAAAATACTACTCCAACAAAATGGAACTAATATAATTCATTTGCAGAATCAAAGTCATTTGCAACATTGATCCTATAAACCCTAATTTCAAATCAAATTAAAGTAAACCAAAATCGCAAAACTTGATGATGAACAGATAGAAATTCATGGTGGACAACGTGATGAACATCTTGTTTCAATTTTACATTTCTACGGAAATCAGTTATCTCCGAAATATATGAAAATCGGAAGAAGCAATAAAATCATTGGTAGAGTAACAATTATTTGCACAATGATCCTATAATTACTCAATGAATATTTATTATCTAAGTTCATAAATCTTCAATTTCTAGCAACACTATAACCATCACGATGAACAATGAACTACCACAAGGACCCAGAAAAAATCAAAATAAAATAAATACGGAATAATTGATAGAACATAGAACAAAAACACATTCAAAATTGTGTTTGTTCAAGCAGAAAAATTGAATTAACAAACCTGAATGAAGGATTTCCGTGAATATTCCATCATGTTGAAGCACATAGAATCAATGTTAGATAAGCAATATACATGTTTAAGCATGATAATACATCTGTAAATCAAATTAAAACTTCCAGCCATAATCCAAAAAGATATTTACAAACCTAAAATTTAAAAATTGGATTCTTAATATTTGTAGATATTACAAATCTAATCACAGATTGAAATTGAAAACAATTTTTGGATAATCGCTTGGTATAAAAATGCAGAGAAGAACCGATTGATTTGTTTGGGTATAGATGGAATTAAAGCTAAATGGTAACTGAATACCAATATTTAAGGAAATAATTATTGAAGGGATTGAAATTTTGAAGCTTCTCATATTGAAAGAACGTTAATATCGGATTCAAACTTCAATTTAAATTAATCCACGATGATTAATACACATTTTGGAGGGTATTATAGTTTTTTGTCAACATCTAATTTACTATTTAGGTAGTCATATTTTGAAAAGATGACAATGGATAAAATTAAAAGTATTAAACCATTGAAAGGTCAAGATTAATTTAAAAAAATTTATCTTTAAAAGGACTACATAATTATGATTTTCTTTTATAAGTAAAGAGAGAAGAGAGATGTTTTTTCACTTTATTTAAAATGGTTTGTATTTCCGGATACGTTTTTTCAGTTGTTTTATACCCCTTGGGTGAATAGTGTTTTTATTACTTTTTTATTCACCAGTGTTTTTGTTTATTAACAATATACAACAAAAGTAGGTATTTTAATATATATTTTTTGTAAATTTGATCTCAAATTTTATTTTCCAACTTTGCTCCCAAAAGTTTCGTTTAAATTTTATTTTTTCCAACTTTGGACCCAAAAGTTTTCTTTTGCAATTTTCATTTTTATTTGACTATTAAAAATCTTATTTTGGTCCTTTGGCTAAATACTCATAGATTACAAATGTATTTTAGTTTTCAATGTTTTATACGTAATTTTGAGTTTGATCAGATACAAATGAAAGATGGCACGGTTCGAAGCTTCTCCCCCATCACAACCGGCCATGACCCTGGAAGTGACAAGAATTTCCGGCCAGATACCCGGCTACGAGTCATCCTCGCAATTTGTAGGTTGTGTGAGAAGAGTAATTTTTTACAATTTTATATTTTTAAATTTATTTTCTTGCATTTTTAATATTTTTCCTCAAAAGAAAAACTTTATTTTTAAATGATGAGAAGTTTAACAAAAGGGTTGTTTGACCTTAGTCAACAAGACAACCAACTTCTAAATTCTTTAGCTTTCACAAGTTTAAAGAAATCAGAAAGATGTTGTGCTCATGTTTCCGGCAAATTTTAAGATGTTTTGAATTGTTACTCATATATGAAAACTTAATATGATATCCAAAGAATAAAATTAAGTAACTTATATGATGAATTTGAATTGTTACCTATTTAATATTTATGGTTGTCATTTATTGGCATCCTATACTTTTCAATTATTGATACAACTATTTACTCGGCACATTTATATAAACTAGTAATTTACATGCGTAATTCAACAAAAAAATTTAAAATTGATAAAAGATAAAGTAATTAATCGTTGTAAAATTGATATGAATAATATTTTTTAGATAAATAAATGATAAAGGTTGATAATTTTATCATATTAATATGATTGTGAAAATATATTTTATTGTGTAAAAGTTTGACTTTTCGTAATAAAATGTCATATTATTTTATTAAATGAAAGGGTAAAACAGACAATTTGCATCTTTTCGTATTAAATATTAAAGAAGAGAATGTTAAATGATTAATAAAAGATATAGATATAGATAAAATTACATGAACTTGCAACTCCAACTCTAACTAAATGTTACAACTTACATCTAATAGTTACTGGTCAGTAGTTACAGTTTCTCGATATATTTGCAAAACATACCTATTATACGAGAGTGTAAAATTGTCAAGCCTATGACTCAAATCTCACACCTATCTCTATTATTGACTTAATGTATTTTTAATTGTTTTTGAGCTTTTAAAAGATTTAATCTATTAAACATTTTTATAAAAAGTTCTTACTCAAAATTGCTATCAAAGATTTATCATTTAAGATACCTTTTTAGTAATAATATAGAATATAGATAGATATAGATATAGAAATAGATATAGATATAGATATTCATTTTAAATATTGAAGTAATTTGTATTACTATTTTATAATAGAAAGCTTGAATAAAATAATTGTACTTACTCAATTACATAGAATACATCAAAACGTATGGATTAAAAAGACCATAAAGTGTATTTGGGCTAATAAACAGTGGGTCCAGTTAAAAAGTCCACAAAGAGACTTTAGGGTTTTATAGGTGTCAGCTGAAACTTTGTTTGATAGTGAAGGGTGAACTCCGCACAGCACGCACACAAACACCCTCTTGTTTTGAGATTTTCAGAGATGCGATGAAGGTGTTATTTGTTTGAAGTTTCTCGTCCGCGATTTCTTTGTTTAAAATAGATATAGGTAATATTTCTAACCCTCTTATTAGTTGTACTTATGATGTTCGCTAATTTTTCTTCTTATACCCAGATTTGGAGTTTTATTTCATGTTATGAAATGAATTTATTTATTTTAATAATTAGAAGAAAATAATTAATTTAAAATGAGAATGGGTTAATGTTATGAAAATTGAGGAATAAATAACAAGTTTTAGATCTATCTAATCAATAGTCTAAATTAATTCTTCAATATAATTAAACACAATCTCTTCTCTTCTATATATTAAAAGAAAACCATAATAAGCTAATAATGTTGACTTTTTTTTTCTTATAAATGAATCTTGCCTCTTAGATGTTTCTCAATCTATACAAATTTAACCATTGATTTAGTCAATTACAAATGTTTAGCTAATAATTGTATATCTCCTCAATTCAAATTAACAAACTCATAAAGTCAGCATTTGACCATTAAATGTCAAAGTAAAAAACGTAATTCAGGACACAAATTACTGCTTTATTTGAATGAGGAGATCAAAATCAATATTACATCCTTACATGTTCAAATTGTATAATCAAAAATATGATTTATTGTTGATAGAAGCTAACAGAATTATGTGATACTATGACTATTAGAAATTCAGATGTTAACAATCTGTAATAGTATAAAAAGAAAGTAGTGATACTAACAATCCCTTTGAATGGCAATTGATGGTGTTCATAAGTTTACAAATTTGTGAAACATATTGATATTCATATAATTGATATAATATAAATAATATATTAATAATAGACAAAAGTTCATTAAAGTATACAAAATTTTGAAAGTATGGGAGTATGTATAATGACCCTTTAATCAAGTTAATCAATGGTTAAGATTAATACATTAAATTTTTTTAAACATAATTAAGGTTATACATAAAATTGGGCGAAGGGGTATTTTTGTCATTTGCTATTTTGTTCAGTTTTTTATCTTTTCAAAACCAAAAACCCATTCCCCGCTCTGTATACAGAAGAACAGTTACACACTCGCTTACAAAACACCAAAACCTAACTAGAAAACCTTCAAACATCATCGATTTTTACTGTGAATCTTCGATTTATGCTATCAATTTACGTTTTATACGTTCACAACTGATCGATTCTTCATTCTATCGGTCGATTTTTACAAATATACTTCGGTGAAACCCTAGCCCCAATTTTAACGCAAAATTCTACAAATTCGATCGTGTTTATTTGGTGAAAATGGATATTCGTTCAGAACTAGCATTATCAGCATCTTCAAAGGCGCCTATCAAAGCCATTCCACTTACATGTATTCCGACTAGTAATATTTGAGATTTTTTGGTAAACAATGTGATTGAACTTGAAATTTTTAATCATATTTATAGTTTCTGATACTGTTGCATTTGGTAAAGATATACAATCATATTTATAGTTTCTTTATTTTTTTTTGTCTTTTGATTTGTTGTTGTATGCGTTTTATAATTATTTAACTTGTACATGTTTTATAACACACGTGTTATGAATTGTATTTATAGTAGATGTTGCTGAAACACTTGATGATAACCTTCATCAAGTTCCACTTACAAAGCATGCTTCTGACAAAAAGAAATCGAAATTGAAATTGCCTGCCAAAAAGATTTCAAAAGCTCTGGTTGATGTTCTCGATGTTCAAGGTACAAATAACGTTATCTGATATATTGTTGTTTGTTTCCTGAAAATGTTTAACATATGTTTACTAACACATGTGTTTATGAATCTGATTTTGTTTTTGTAAAATGTATAACATATGTATTATGATTTAGATATTTGTTATAATATGTATAACACATGTGTTATGAACTAGATTTTGTTTGTTTATATGTTATAACATATGTTTTAAAATGTTTATAACACATGTGTTGAATTAGATTTTGTTTGTTATATGTATGACACATGTGTTGAATCAGATTTGTTTTAATATGTATAACACATGTGTTATGAATCAGATTTTGTTTTTAATATGTAAAACACATGTGTTATGAATCAGATTATGTTTGTTTATATGTTGTAACACATGTGTCATGTTTTTTAAAACAGCAGAGGCTGCAACTACAGACAATGTCAATACTAATAAGCAGAAGCTTACAAAGCAATCTGCTTATAGGATAGCCTCACCGAAACTGGTTGTAAATGAGTTGAATAATAAAATTGTGAAGAGAAAGATTATAGCAACTGAAGAAGACGAGTTTCCTTTAAAGAATTTGAGGAGTGCAAAGAAGAAGAATTCAAAGAAGGATGCTGATGATATTTTGGTTGATGATACAGTTGTTAAGGTTGAGGGGGATAAAGATGGTTTTTTGAAGAAAGGTGCACGTTTAAATTTGAAGTTGCTTTGTGTTCGGACAACACCAAAGCCCATGTTTAATGCTATGCGTAAACTAAGCATTGAGCAACAAGAATGCTTGATTCAGATGGGTTTTGACAGTTTTATCAGAATGCCAATTAATATTTTGCCAGGTAAGTTAGCCTTTTTTTTTTTATTTGATAATAACACATGTGTTACTGTAACACATGTGTTGCTTTGATTATTACACACGACGTTTGTTATTTGTTGTAACACATTTGATATTTTTTTTGGCAGGTAAGTTGGCCTTTTTTGTTGTTGACAAGTTTAATCCATAAAGCATGGAAATAAATTTTGAAGATGTTAGTATACCTGTGAATGCATAATCAGTTCAAGATATTTTGGGTATCCCAAAAAGGGATATCCCAATATCTTCATTACTTGTTTGAGACGCAGAAGATGAGTGTGTTGTATTGTGGAAGCGCCAATACGAATGTCAGAAAATACGTCCTCCAATGATAGCAGATATAATTGTCAGTTCAACATCTGCTGATTTTAATTTTCAATTGAACTTTCTGATGCATTTTGCAAACTGCATGGGCAGTTGTGAAAGCAATGGTTTTATTTTGGATTATATTTTGGATCGGATACGCGGGGATGTAAAGATTGAAGAATTAGATTGGTGTAGTTATATCATTGACTGTTTGAGAAACAGTAAAAAGAAGTTTAAAAGGGATGTCAAAGAGTGTTTTTATTACGACCCGGTAACTTTTCTTTTGGTAAGTTATATTTTATATTTGTTTATATAAGATTGTTAAAGTTTTTGTATCTACAATAATTGTTTATTTGTCATTATTTTTTAGGTTTTGTATGTTGATGCCATGAAATCGAGTAAGGCTCCGGTTGTTCGTAGTTGGCCGGTAATAAGAAACTGGAATGCTGAGCTTTTAAGGATGAGAGAAAACGAATAACTAGAGAACGGGGCATTTGGTAAACTTGAACGTCACGATACATCTTTAGAGGATCAGACTGAGGGTTTTATTAATGTAACCCAGTTTGAATCAACTGCAGAGGTAAATATCTCATGTATTTTTGTATTATAACCCAAAGTAACACATATGTTATATTGTAACACATGTGTTGCTGGTATAACACATGCGTTGATTTTCAAACACATGTGTTGTTTTGTGTTATTTAAATATACCCTCATGTGTGATAACAGCAAACACATGTGTTTTTGTTAGCACAGGTGTTGTGTAACACATGTGTTGTTTTGTGTTTAAACACATGTGTTTTCATTCATGAGTTATGTGTACTTTTTTATGTATAATGTTATGTATAACGTGGACAGGCTTATCTGCTCAAAACTCTTAGCATCGGCATTGTTGGAGTAGCGTTGTTTAGAAAGAGAGTTGGCAGATGGGTTAAATAGGTATCCTAACGATAAAAATTTGGTATTTTGGATCAGAAGTTGTCTGGTATTTTTGTTAATAGGATAGTAGGAAAGGATGGTAAGTTGTCTGATCTATTTTGGCGGGATATGTGTGGTGATGACAAGGAGTTTAAGGATGATGGGAAGGAGGATAGTAAGGTTTGTGAAGAGTTTGGTGGGGGTGAAAGTGATGGGAAGGATGTTTCTGTAATTGAAGTAAATACGTTAGATGTTAACGACTGTGATATATTTTACTCTCAGATTGGGGAATCAATTTATGAGGTTTTTGAAATGACAAACATTTTTCTGGAAAATCCTACTTTTCCAAGTACCTTAGATGTTACGCCCATTTTTTCTTTTTTTTTTTCTCTTTTTTTTTTTTTTTAAAAAAAAAAAAAAACTAATATGATTTACATTCATTCACCCTTCTGATCAAATTCATAACAAAATACGTTTAACTTGTTACAAACAAAACTGAGTTTAAACAACAAGTTGAGCGATCCAGAACATGATTCAAAAGATTTAACACTTGCAAGCCTACGTCAAGTGTTCAGCAATTCTTCAATAAGCTTTTTCTTTCCCGCGTACCTCCCTCTTACCCGGTCCACTCGAACCTACAAAACGGTTACAGTTCGAGGAGTAAGCTAATGCTTAGTGAATTAATACAAGATTAAATAAATAATTTGAACAACAATATCAATCATAATTGAAGTCAATAACAACAAAAGTCAATATGATTTGTCTAACAACTAGTATACGTTTGATATGTATAACTGTAATGATCTGTACTCTGTTTTACTTTCTCAGCTCAACTGAGTCAGCACAAGGCTATCAGTCTCTGTCAATTAGAAAATCTGTCGTGTGGCTCATTTATGACATGAGACCACCTATACAACTGTCATGTGGTTCATATAAAATATGAGACCACCTGTAACTCTGTCATGTGGTTCACATAAAATATGAGAGCACCTATAACTCTGTCATGTGGTTCATATAAAATATGAGACCACCTCTAACTCTGTCATGTGAATCCTCTTACACGGATGTAATCCGGATTCACCTATACATCTGTCGACTGTACATCTATCGACTGATTCTTAAGTCTGCTTACACAATTGTAACCAGAACCAAAGTATAATCAACATAACAGGTTTAATGATAGTATGAACTCACCTTGATTATTTAAGGATGCTAGCTGATTAATTGAGTTTCCTGCTTGTTCAGTACCCTATCCAAATCACATAACCAAACTTTAACTCTTTCATGCATAAGCACTCATTTAACTCTTTCATAATCGACATAACCATTTGTGTCGCACAACTAACTCATGCGACACTAGCATTGTGTCGCACCACTAACTCATGCGACACTACCCTTGTGTCGTAGAACAGAATCCTGCGACACTAACATTGTGTCGCAATATTCAATATTGCCGTCATAAGCGACATAACCATTTGTGTCGCAGAATAATCCTGCGACACAACCTACGACACTAGCCTTGTGTCGCAATGAAGAACACAGATCAGATCCCAATTCGAATTTCTCGAATTTAAACATGAAATACTCAAATTAACTTGTTCTACTCGGTTCAATTCACTTAATAACAACTATAACACATAACAATCGAAATCTTACCTTGAAATCACGGTCCAATTTCTTCAAATTTGAGTTCAAAGTTTAATTCTTCACTTTCTCTCTCTAATCACTTGATTTCTCACTCTAGAACTGATTTTAGAAGTTTGGATAATGGTCTGGAACGTTTAAGCGGTGTAATACATATATATATCACGAATTACACTTAAGCACCTTGATTAATTTCAGTTCAGCCCGTTCTGCGACACAACATGCGACACAACCATTGTGTCGCACCCTCTCCATTTGCGACACAACCTTTGTGTCGCAGAACGCCAAAATTCAAATTTTAGGATGTTACATTAGAATTTCCGAAATTAGGGGAGAAACGTGTAACCAAGCCTATGGTTTTTTCTTTTTCGCGATATATGAATCGACCAACAAATGTCACGTCAAATGTTGTTGCAGCTGAGTTTAAAATTTCTAACTAGCTATTTTCAATGCAAGGCGGCCCGCTGTAAGTTCAATAGACAGTATTAACACATGTGTTATAACTCAAATAACACATGTGTTACAGTCAATAGTAATAGTCAGTAGTATTAAATCTGTGTTGTTGATACAATGATGTGTGTTTTTACAGGGAGCACTTATTTGAAACGGTCCATGGTCAAATATCAACACGTTGGGACTTGCAGACATGAGCACCTCATTTGTGGGTGAGTTTAAATGTGATAGATAGTTGGGATGTGTTGTTGAATTATGAAGAGAAATTCAAAACATCTAGTGATCCAGCAAGATTATTTTTCCAGCCTATGATGTTTGTAAGTTTTAAATAAATATATCATTATTCTTTGGTATTTCTTTATTTATTTCACTGTTTTATAATTTTTGTTATTTATAAATCAACCCGAGTCAATGCTTAAGAATCATATGTCAAAAGAAAACAAGATTGAAGCATCCAACACCTCGGTCGAGAAGTTGCTAGAAAATGATCCTGTACGCATGTCTATGATAGGGATTGGACTTGTAAATCATTTCAATTATATTCTGTCATTCTTTTATAGTGTAACACATCTTTGATAACACATGCGTTGTTATAACACATTTGTTGTTTTCAATATCTCATGTCTTTTTTAACACATGCAATACACTAGTAACACATGTGTTATACTTCAACGCATGTGTTATAAGAGCTGCAATACACCAGTAACACTTGTGTTACAGCAGCAACACATATGTTATAACACATGTGTTATATCCAATAACACATGCAATCCACTAGTACACACGTGTTACAAAAATAACAAACGTCACATGTAATAATCAAAACACAGCACATGTATATATTCTAACAACATTTAAATGAAAGTGTCAATATCAATGTATTCAGTTGTCAATATCAATTAATCACAGTTTATTCGATTCAAACTCTGCTTTCTTCTTCCCACATGTACGTTTGTTGTGGTCAGTAACCATCTTTCCACAATTTCCACACAATCTTGGCTTTATTCAGTTCTTCTTTTTGCCTTCTCCCTCTCTTGCGTACTCTTTAATCGTGCATCTCTTCCACAACCTTTGTATCGTGTGGATTTTCTATTTCAATAACATCAGGTTTTGTAATCTCATGCAATTTTTCAATAACATTTGTCTTTGTTAGAGGTTTAACATTGGACGATGAAGTTTCTATATCTATCCTTATTTTCTTCATCTTTTTTACCAAATCAGCAAGCTTTTCTTGATCATTTCCTACAAACTTGATGCAATCGTCTAGGGCAGATCTGGCCTTATTTGTTAGTTTCTCGAATTCACTAATCTCCAAACGTCTTTTTCTTTTTCCAAACTCTACTGTTATTATATTCCTTGTCCAGCGTCTTAACACATATTTATTTGGAATATCTTCAATATCACAGTTTTTGAAGACACAAAAACCATGCCTACATAGAAATCCACGACGAATGAACTTTCTACAACTACAAACGACTGTCCCATCTTCTTTATTATATATCACCTTAGTTCACATTAAAAAAATGTCATATTCTATATAAAAAATAAAGTTTAAATAACACATGGATTATAACACATGTGTTACAAAAGCAACACATGTGTTATAATCCAAACAAACACAATCCAAATCAACTCATGTGCTACAGTATATAATTAACACATGTGTTATAACACATGTGTTATAATAACATATGTGTAATACTATAACACATATGTTATAATGTTATAGTAGGGTACCTGATAATCATATATGACTGAACCTTTGTCTTCTAGCCAGATTTTAACCACCCATTTTTCACATGCAGCTTTTTCTTCTTCGTTAAACTCCTTCTTCTCCTTTACTATATACTCTTGAAGACCGTCTTCTGTTTTTATTTGATACTGAACAAGCCCAGATTGATTTCACAATTTCTATTTATACAAGAAAAAATATTCTTCGTGTATATATCTCAGCTGCATGTTTTTCAATTTTAAGTCGTGTTGTGAGCGTTAGATACGTGTCTATTGTCTGGTGGTCTAGTAGATCTTACTTATACCGTTGCTTTTCCATAGCAGCCTCAAAACATAACATGAAATTTACAAGAGTTGGCTGTCTATTATTGAAGTTTCCAAAAAAAGAATTCCACTTTCTGATCTTGAAGTGGTCCTCATTAGTCCACACAATTCCATATCACGGAAGTATATTGGTATCCATATGGATCTTATATTATACACGTCTGTTAGCCATTTGTTGTCTTTTAAATGAAAATCATCTATCAGCTTTCCCCATTGATTCTCAAAGTCTTGTGGAGTAATAAACATGTTCCAAATTATTTTATTCAATCTCTTTTTGAAGTCGGTTGTATCAAGTATATTAACACAAATTTGCAAGTATAAAAACATTTTACTAAAGAATTGATATAAGGACAAGTGTTACATTATAACACATGTGTTACAGATAACACATGTGTTACAGAATAAAACATGTGTTACATTTACAACTATTTTTAACAAAATGCAATACCTTTGATGACAATTTCTGCGTAATATGCCACATGCAAAGTCTATGCTTTGACTCTATTAAAACAGTGGCAATCGCGTTTCTCATAACGTTATCTTGATCCGTCACTATGATTATAGGTTGTACTCCAAAAGCTTTTAAAAACGATCTAAGAAGCCACATATGACTTTGTAGTTTCATAACTAACAATCCGGCACCAAGTGTGACACATTTTTTGTGATTGTCTATTCTAGTGAAAGGAACAAACATCATGTTGTACCTAACAATATTTTAAAATTATATTAAAAAGTTAAATTATAACATATACCAAATGCCAACAAACACATGTGTTATACTGTATCACATGTGTTACAGAATAACACATGTGTTATTGGTATAACACATGTGTTATTGGTATAACACATGTGTTAACGAATAACACATGTGTTAACGAATAACACATGTGTTACAGTATAACACATGTGTTACACCATGTTTGTTACTTACTTGTTAGTTTTATAAGTTGCATTGAAAGATACTATGTCGCCAAACTCTTTGTAATTAGCTTTATCTACATCATCGGCCCAAAACATAGCAGCTAACCTGTTGTCTTCCAATTTATACTCAAATGAGAAATTTGGTACATATGTAACTGTATTCTTCATCTTTGTTATGAGCATGTGTGCATCACTTTTTCCTATATAAGCATTTATATCTCTTTTAAAGTTCTTGAAATCTGAAATTGTACCATTAACATTCTCGTATGATCCTTTTATCCCCTTGTATATGTTATGAGCTTTTGTGAGACCGATGTTGATTGTTCCTACTTTGAAAATGAAACTCTGCTCAGAGAAGTGTAGCTGTCATTCTGTTCTCAATAGATGCTTATATTCGTCCAACGCCATCATGTGATTGTGCGGCTCATCAAATTGAACTATTTTAAACATTGTGTTACTACCTGTAACCAACTTACATACTATTTTAGCTTTACAACCTGTGACTGTCAAGTTGGAACTCCTTTCCGGTTTTTGATTTTCTCCTGTTCCATTGTGTCAACATCTTTTTTTTTAGGTTCTCTTGCCTTACTACAAACATAGTGTTTTTCAGATACCGTTTTGTCTTTGTCACTCAACATTTTTTGTGTATATCTCCTTACACCAAATCCACCAATAGCGCCATATCTTTCATAAAAATGATATGCATCCTCAAGTGTTTAAAATACTTGTCTCAAGAATGTTTTATTAGCATCAGGAGCGTGAGGTATCCATAATGTGGTTCCGTCAGGTGTTTCAATCTGATTTAACACATATGGATCAGTTTTTGGCGTTGGAGTAAGTAGAGAACCTGAACAAAAAAGTTTGTTAAATATGCAAGTATTTAGTAACAATAACACATGCGTTATATAACACATGTGTTAGAAAATCTCAACAACAAGAGTTACGGTGGTTTAAAATCAACTCTAACATATGTGTTAAAGTGGTTTAATAATTTCAAGATCTGTTACAGTGGTTTTTGAAATCACCTGTGTCGTTATCTTCAATAGGTTGCTGCAGATGAGTTTCCACTTGTTCTTCAAATTCAACCAAATCTGACAACCATCAAATAGTTCAACATCAATTACATGTATCAATCATATAGATTTAAACTTCAATAACAAAAAACACATGTGTTCAAAGCAATAAAATCGATACATGTATTCTTCCAGAAAATACAAACTATTTAACGAAATTAAATAGTCAAATACGTGATTTATGCAGTTTCAATTATATGATTATCACATCTGCAGGTTCAATTACATGATAATCGCATCTGCAGGTTCAAATACGTGAATTTTTGGTCGATTACATGATTATCGCATCTGCGCATATGTAGACACAGTTTTGGATCTGGAAAACACATCAATTGATCAACTCACCTGTAATTAAGTGTTCGTAGGTTGAAATCGAGCCTTCAATTGATGAATTTATTGCCACTTTGGTCGATTGTTGCTGCTGAAATCGCGATCTGTAAAACCCTAGTTCATGTGCGTGTCTGTGTTTGTGCGTGATTATATATTTTTTTTTGGCTGTAAAGACAGAAATACCCTTTCAAATGGTGAAATTTGATTGGTTCTCCCATACTCACCAAAAATCTCATACTTTAACGATCTCTATAGTTAACAAATCATAAGATCTGAATAATGCTTTGAATTGAATAATGATATTGATAATCAAATCGTATCTCATAATTCGAATGCAACATAAATCCCTGTCCAGACGTTACAATTCAAAATGAGATTTTAATTGTAAATATCTTCTACAAATTTGGAACCTTTTTGAAACATTCCTACGAATTCTCAAATGAATCAATATTCAACAGCGAAATTGCAGGATCTACAATTCAATTCAAATTTAAAATCATATGTAAATCAGTTAGCAAATCATATCTCAAAAATCACACTCATTGACCATAATATACGGATCCCATAAATGTAAAAGACATTCCCTCCAATGAGTTTAAATTTGAAAATTTTAATCCATCCCTATAAATATGTGTTTTTTAATCATATGATTCAATTATTCATTTATTCAATTTTCAGTTTCAAATACGCTAAAAATGGCTGGATTAGAAGCCAGCACTCCGTTGAATCTGATTAATGACAGTCTTACTGATGATTTCAGAGTTTGTGTTAAGGTATTCCTGTTGTGGAAACAATATAAAAACAACCTATCTCAAGTTGCGTCATTGAAAATGACATTAATCGACAATGAGGTAACCACATTTCATTGTTTTTCTACACTCTGTCTCTTTGTAGGAATGGTTGTTTATTATATCCACATTGCCATGCTCTGTTTTTTTAAGAACAACAGAAAATATAAGTATATTTCGATGTTAAGTTTGTTTATTCTTTATATAATCATGTTAATGAAACGGGAACTCTCTATTTTTGCAGGGAAACAAGATATGTGCCTCAGTGAAGAAGTTCATGATCCCAGATTTTGAAGACGTTTTGAAGGAGGGTAGTTTTTTGGCCATCTCTAATTTTGGTGTAGCAGATTATGCTGGTGATTATAAGTTGCTTGACCACAACTACAAGATTAATTTTTACCGTTCCACTAAGGTACGTAGGTGTCCAGATTTCGTTATTGAAACCCACGGCTTCAATCCCATATGTTACGATGATTTGTTGGAATGGAAAATGTCAACAACAGCAGCATTTGGTGAGCATTGATTTAGTTATCATTAGCTAATCATATCACATTTAGTGTAGCAAACGTGATAACGATGTTCAACCTGCAGCAAACGTATGAAATCATTAGAGTGCATTGTGTACAATATATATATATATATATATCTTCATGCCCAACATCCATGTTTGTATCAAACTTTCAACAAAATATCATACGTCTTATGATAACTAATATATAATATCAATAGCAAATTCTTGGAATATTACTACTGCGCAAACTTACAGATTTATAATTGTTGTTAAAGTGAGGAACTCTCATAATTTGGTAACAGAATCATGATCAGATAACAACTTCAATATCAGTGGCATATGGAATATATGTGTATTCGAAATCTGTTAATATTATTAATGGTTGGAAATTTACTTTTATTCAACAAATACACACAACATCCTAATTAGTAAAGTACACAACCTATATTTTACTTAATGTATTTAATTCTGGCATCATTTATCTTACTTGGTAACAATAATGAAATTTTATTAAATATAAGGCTGCATATATCTATAATGGGATTTGAAAGCCTTAAATGACAATTCAAAAACAATACGAAAAAATCAAAACAAAATACAATAACAATGGAAAATTTTTCAATCATTGACACATACAACATGTAAAGTTATGTTTTTAACAAAAAGTAATGTGATAGTCCCGCGAATTCGCGGGTTATAATCTAGTTAAGTTTTCAAAAGAAAATTCACAGAAAGGTAATATGGTAATTTTACCATTTAGTTTATTTGTCATGCGTACTGTATCCGTTTGTTTCAAATCAAATAAGAAAAACTTATGTTTCATTCCCTCTCTCTCCCGCACAAATTCTAACTCACATACATCACCAAACTTCGACTTTCTTGGTTGATTATTGTTATTTTTGTTGTTAATAGTCGTTCCCTTGCTCTCTCCTGCACAAGGTATTAACACATGTGTTACCTGATTTACATTTATGTCTATTTGTTTCATTTTGCAACTATTATTTTCTAATGGCAAGTCATTTGGGATATTTTATAGTTAATTTTGATACCGAAAAGATGGAGTTGAAGGTTGGAAATAGTTGTATAAAAGTGACTCCTCAATCAGTTCACGATGTGTTTGGGATCCCGATTTGTGGTATTCCTGTTATGTCTTTACCGGACATAAATCGTGAAGATCCGTGTATGGCAGAGTGGAGGAAGGAGTACCCGAACTTTCTAAAGGACATAATCTGTAATGGGAAGTTGACAAAGAAAATTCAAACATCAAAAACTGGCAACTTCACTTTCGAGATAAACTTCCTGATGTTGTTTACAAACACAATAGGAAGTTGTGTACAAACACAATAGGAAGTTGTGTCAGTAACGGCACCATATTACCGCAGTTTCTTTATAAGATCAGTGAGGACGTCGCAATAGAGAAGCTTGATTGGTGTGGCTCCATTATTGATTGCTTGAAGAAAACGACAAATTTTTGGAGGAAAGACAAAAAAGGGCACTATCGTGGTCCAATCACTTTTCTTATTGTATGTTATTTGTTTTATGTTATTTCATAAATATATTAACTTCAAGTATAACTTTTTATCAGTGATATCTAATATCGCTATATAACTTTTAGAATATGTTATTTGTTTATGTTTCTTTATCTGCAGCTCTTGTATCTTGATACTGTAAAGTCCACAAAGTGTCATGTAGTATGTCAACGTCCAATAATAGGGAGTTGGACTTCAACATTAATGAAAATCATTCAAAATGAAGAAATTGAAAGTGGTTCTTTTGGGAGTTTGGAGTTGGCTGATCCTTAAGATCCTGTTGTTGCTGTTAACGATGAGGATTTCATCAATGTACTTGAATTTCAAGACAAAGGTCCATATGTAAGTTATCGTGTTTCTTTGTTATTGTTTGTAACACATGTGTTACTAGTTCTAACACATCAGGTTTATTAATGTAATCAATGCACATGTTTTCTTTCTAGTAATTTCATCTGGTCCTTCTTTGTGCTGTTGTTTAATCTCAAAAAGAAAACGTTCCATATAATAGATAACAATGTAGCAAGAGCTGACTACGGTGTATATTACAAGGATATATGCCAATTGTACTTAAGTATCATAAATTGTAATTATTATTTTTATTAAATATGATTGATGTGATTATTAAGTAATGTAAATTCTGTTTTAATTTGTAGCAATATTTGTTTCTGAAACATCTCTCAACATTTGAGCGTCTTTCATATGAAAACCTCAGGAAGATTAAGAGGGCTACAGTGATGAATTTAAAGTGGAAAACAGTGAAAAATGGTCACGATTGTGGTATTTTCACGATGCTGCATATGGAGAATTACAAAGGACAACAACTAACCAAATGGGATTGTGGTCTAGAGATGGAGGGTGGTGTGCAATACAACTATGTGTACGTGTATGTAATATATACACGTTCAAGTATCTTCTGTGTAAATAAAACTAAGTTGGCAAACCAAGCATATTTGACCTGTATATTAGATCTAAATTCCTTCTATTGTAATAATCGGTTTTCTTACTTTTAGAAAAATGCCTAAACTAGAATGTGTGTTTCTTATGGTACAATCGAAAGTTCAATCGGATAAAATTTAATAATTTCCAGAAACGAGAATGTGTGTTTGTTATGATCCTGTACTAGAAAATGTATATGAAATAACTTACCAATAACCGCCTTTTCAAAAGGTTCCAAACTGTTGGGAAAACAGTTTCTAAGCGGGCGGGTCAAAACCGGGTTTTCTTTCCAAATTCGGATTTCCAAAGCATTTTCCAAAGCATTCATTTTCTTTCCAGTTCGACTCCACCAGGGGTTGACGCCCCTTGGACCCCCCTACCGGGGGCGATGCCCCCGGACTTCCGTGAGACCAAAACAAATTAAAACAAGCGTGCACTCAGCACCACCAAACTTATTTAATATTCATTAAGATCATATTGGTCAAATAAGTTTAATCCCATTACACTTAAATTATATTGGTGATAAATCACCAACATATCGTTGGGTATATGTATTGACTTTGGCTTTCATGAGTTGTTTCGATTCATGAGGTCACAAGCTCAAGGTTTAGTATGGCCGTTAAGAAGAAGAGAGTATTGACTATTAGGATATATAGTGTTGTATATTCAATTCGGTTGTTTTATAAGTCAAAATTTAACGATGGAAATGAAGTTTGTATTTAATTACCTTAATCTGTTTTTTATATAAATGATCACGTATGAACGTTCTGCTGTTTCTTTTTCCTGTTAGATAGTTTCAGTTTCCTGCTGTAGCTTATGGTTTAACGATGGAAATGAAGTTTTCATTTATGTTTCTGCAGTTGCTGTTGTAGTATGCAGGTTAGCTCGGGTTATTACAAAAAAAAAAATTGTTGAAGAGATCGGTTTTTAGTCTATCTAAAGGTCTCTAAACATATATAGAGACTGCAATTTTATAGCCAAACATTGAGCTGCTAGCCTGCTACACTTGTGTGCTTTTTTGGACACTGGTTAGCGGTAATTTTAAGCTTTAAGTATTGATTCAATGTTTTGGTTGAATCTATACGAAACTAAATTAACATGTATATTTGTCGTTCTTTTAGCGAACTTTTTAGTCAATAAGTAATGATAATCATATAAAAAGCTTATATATTTCTACGTCGGATTGTAAAGCAAATTCATTGTGTTATTTGCATTAAACGTTTTTGGCAGTTGGTACTTAACATATACAGTCGGTACTTAATAACAAGTTGTGATTGTAAATTGTAGTGTGAAGTGTTAGTCAATGGTTCATGTTATGTAACGTTTTATGTACATAAAATGGATTGGTATTTGAGATTCTATGGAGTTAATATCAGTTTAATTATGATATGTTAGTGTTTTTATCGGAAACGCAATAAAGTTTACACTTTTTTATTGTTATACGTATTTATGTTCTAAAATTTATATTTTCATGTATGAAAGTTTCTAAAGATGTCTATATATATATATGTATTAAAGTTCACAAAAGTTTTATGTTGAGTCATTTTTTTATTGTATGTATTTACGTTTTAAAAGTTCTATTATATGTATTTAATAGTCGAAACGTTAACTCAATATTAAATATTTCTGTAATTTGTAATTCTGTAATAGATCTTTAAATTAATTGTTGTCTTTGAATGGTATATATCTTAGGTTGCAAATGGTTATCTTTTTGTATGAGTGTGTTTTGAAAAACAGTGGGATTATATTATCAAAGTTCGTAATAACATGAAACTTAATTACATTGAGTGCCTAAATTCTTATTCGAGATATATTAGATGTTTCTAATATTCGTTCGAGTTCTTTGTATACTGAACATACTTTCGGTAAATTTACGTGTTTGAGTTGCTCACAGATACGATGGAAAATGGTTGTGTTCATTGTTTACGTGGCAAGGAGTTGTTTATGATCAGTCGAGAAAAGAGATGGGTGTTCCACTGTTTCCTTTTACTTGCTAGTTACATAAGGAAGATGAAGGAGCAACATGGCAAATCATATTTTATATCTCATTATAGTCTCGAGTCATAAAAACTAGTCGTCTTTCCATCTCAAAATTAACTCATATTTTCATTTTTATTTGTCTCAATTTAATTATCTACTTCTATAAATAGATGAGGATAATTAATTGAATTACTTGATTACTCCTAATGTATTTACATACCATAAAAAATGTGCAAAGAAGTAAGGGTAGAAGTGTCAATTTTTAAAAAATAGATTGTAATGATTATGTATTCTTAAATTACGTATTGTTGTCTATGGACAATAATTTTGAGACGAAAAGAATGGAAAATTTTAGCTTTTAAAATAGTTGTGACGTATAGATTTGTCTAGAAATTTAGTGAAGCACATGCGTAGAACAACATTAACTATAGAGATGTGTAATTGGTGTAATGATAACTCCCGAAGAATTTATTAATAGTGTAATCATTTTTACAACAAAGTATTTTGACCTGCATTGATTAAGTATGAATAATTCTTATTGAGATAATCTAAGAAATCATTCAATATCTTGGAAGAGAATTTTGAAAATAATAAAAAGATTATGTTGTGTTTCCGTGAGTTCTTGAAACCACAAAAATTATGTATTAATTCTGTTATATACAAAATCTAGTTTTGATGGTTCAAATAACGAATAGATATCCTTCCTTCAGTGAACCAGATGTAACATTTGGCCAACAAACATAACAATTGGAAATATCCGTTCGAGTTTGGCGGGAAATAGGTATTAGTGTACTATAAATTCAATATGGGGGAGGGTATCGCTCCCAACTAGGGGTTTGACCCTGTAGATCTTGCGAGGGGTGCATCTCTCTTGATCCCACTTTTTAATAGCAGTCAAAGATAGTTAAAATAAGAGTGCATTTTATACTTATCAAATCGTTTTATAACTTAATTTGAAATATCATTTAGTCTTGAATAAGTTTCAATTACACTAAAATTACCGAGAACGAATACTTCTCAAAAATTGCTATTGCTATTGTAGTCATTTCATGTCATGCATTTATACAAGTGGCACTTCCGTCTTCTTTCACCCAAAATAAATGCTGATCAATAAAAATAAACATGAGGAGTGAATGTTTACTTGAAGGTTATCAATGGAATTATTTATCATTTGAGAAAAGTAAAAAGAGAATGTCTATCATGTTATTATTCCTTTTTATTTGAGTGTATTTTTTAGTGATGTTTAAGGAGTTAAACTAACATTAGTTAATAATCATATGAATGCTTTGGAAAAATTGATTTCTAATAAAACAAAAGTGGTGGTCTCGGAATAGGAAGTTTAGAAGCTACCAATTTAGCGCTCTTAATTAAATGGTGGTGACAGTTCAAATCGAATGACGATGGTCTTTGGAACAAAATAATTTTAACTTTATATTGCAAATATGGTGGCCTAGACAACTTGGAAGCGATTGCCAATTTAGAAGGGTCATGGGAAGGTATTATCATCAGTGGAGGTCGGGCCTTCAACATTGGTATTAATTTACCTTTCTGTTTTAGGTTCAAAATCGGTAATGGATCAAACACTAGGTTCTGGGCTGATTTATGGGTGGGCCCAAGATGCTTGAAAGATCGTTACTCTCGTTTGCACGCTTTAGAGACAGATAAAAACGTCATTGTGGCTCATATTCTTTCGATGTTTAGTTCTGAAAATATGCAGTCTTGGAGACGTATGCCGAGAGGGTTGTGAAGAGGAAGAATACATTGAAAAATGAAGTGATTCATCTGCACTTAAATTCGATTACAATGGGACTTGTCGAACTCAGGTGACTTCGCTGTTAAGTCAAGGGAGTCGCCTTCAGGGCCGGTTTTGAGGGTATGTAGGGTGTGCAACCGTACAGGGCCCCGAAAACTTTGAGCAGATCTATAGTATATGTTAATAAATGTTAAGATATATTACTTAACGTAAAATGGAACATAAACTTTGAGCAGATCTATTGTACTATCGTTCTTTTGTTTTGATTATTTTTATAACAATTATCAACTTATCGTAGGTTTAATGAATTTTGTTTATATAGAAAAAAATGTAGGGCCCATTTTTATTTTTCGGACAAGGCCCTTAAAACCAACGGACCGGCCTCGGTCGTTTTAGATACAATTTTGCTTCCAGTGGATGGTATCAAATTTAAATGGATCAACTTAATTCCCATCCAAGGTGAACATATTATATTGGAGATTCCTTATGAACAGATTACCTACTCGTAGCAATCTGATTAGAAAAGGAATGCATCTGGATTATGTGGGCTCTCAGTTATGTAGTCACAACACGGAGGATGATAAACACCTATTTTTTGAATGTGAAGTTGCAAGACTAGTTTGGAATAAAATCAGGAGGTGGTGGGTTTACGTAGTCTCCATGATTTCTCCATTGATTCATTCTGGTTGGCAGCGAGGGCATCTTAATTCTCATCCAGAACCAATCAAATTATCGAGGCTGTACTCAGGGTAGTAATATGGGCTATTTGGAACTTTCGAATGATAAGGTCTTTGGTAGATCTAAAAACTCAAAAATAGGCCTTGTGAGATTCAAGTGTTCGAATTTGGGTGGATTGAAAACAGGTGTAACAAGATTAGCCTAGATCGTAAAAATGGTTAGAAAATCCTAGTTCTGACTAGTTTTTTGTTGCAAATATAGTTAGGACCTTTTGAATTGAACAGCAGGCTTTGCTCAAAAAACGAATTCAACAGCAGGGCTACTATTAATTGTGACACATACAATTTACTTCTTTTGAAAATCTTTGTTTCTAAATTTATTGACTGTCTTCTTATTTTAATCGGGAACCAGATGATCATTACCGAAGACTTGGGGAGGACAATGACAACCTCCTAAGAGTAACTCTGGAACACCACCAGTTCGGCTCGTGGACTAAGACAAAGCTGTGACGTGGTCCACTAGTGTGGGTAATATGGTTGGACATTACCCTACTTACGGACCACATAAAACATTACCGAACGAGCTTTCTAAACAGATAAACGCACTGTTGCAAAATCGAGGGAGGCTAACAGGTTGGACCAACAGAGAGCCATCGCTGAAGCCCCGAAAAAGAGCGCTGTTGTAAAATTCATATAAGGTGATCCAAAACACCATCCGTAGCAGGAAGCGCATCAAGCATTCCTCCAAGAGGAAGAGGAAGGGGAACAACTAGACCACGGAGACTAGTTTTTTATAATTTGTTCGAGCGTTTGCAGTGGAGCCTAGTTTGTTATGTTTTTGTTATAGTGTTATAGTTGATATCAAAGTCGTGGCAAGTATCATGTGATAAACTTTTAGTTTATTATTGTTTTATATCATGTAACGGAGAATGAATATATGACTATAATAGGTTTAAAAACAATATTGAAGTAGTGAAATAATGAATGGTTTTTGTTGGCTTTTACAAATATTTCGAGCATTATTTGTTGAATGTAATTTGCAATTATTTACAACTTCACTTCCTCTGTTTTCATTTTTCCTTCACTGAAAACAACTTTGTGTTTGTGAATATAATGTGAAGAACACGTGGCACGTTTTTAGTACCCTATTTAAGCCCTAAATACCCATAAGACTGTTCTAAAAGTCCGTATTAACCAAGTTAATTGCTAATATAATAATGTTGCGAAATACATGCCTAGGATTTAAGTAATCCACTTTAGTATTTCAAAGTGCACCATGTTTAGTATACAAAAATTATTTTCTTTTTAAATAAACTAGCTTATAGTCTGTGACTTCACGAAACAAACATAGTAAAAAATAAAACTATAATATTATGAGATTTTATTTTGATATGTAATCGTAATTTCACCATTTTTATTATCACATCAATAGTTCAAGTTTTCGGATGAGCAAGTCAAAGATTACTTAATGCTGTAAGTCTTGCGAAGTAGTAGTTTGATTGTGAGTATTTGATCCATCTTTTCTAAAATCTTTATACACAATTAATTAATTTGAGAAAAAGAAATACAAGGAAAGTCTTTATACACAATTAATTAGTCTGAGAAAACGAAATACAAGGATATAGTTATAAATGACACCATAAAGTGAATATTAGTTTTACTGTATTTGTTTTTTACAAAGAGAATATCATTAATAAAACATGAATGATTGAGTTGTATATTTCTTTTATGTTATGTAAAAGAAAATAAGATTTATTGACAAAAATATTTTTGTTCAATAGAATAACATGCTTATTAACTTAAATTGATATGCTTCTCATTCTCGTTATAATATAATAAATTTAGATTACGTAGTATCTGATGCATGAAGTTTTTCGTAATGCTCGTCTTCACAATAGTCATAGACATGTGAGCCATGTAATTTGTCAAAAATGATTGGTCTCCGTTATCAATAAATGCTTCACCTATTAAAGATTCGGCTAATGTTTCCTGCAACTTATTTATACTATCAGATATATCGATTTCTTTTTGTAGTGTTGATGTTTTCAAATCTTACATTCTTTCAGCTTGATGTTGTGTAAGTTCCAAATATTTCATAATTAACTGCTTTAAGTATGAATGACTCCCCCTTAATTTCCGAAGCAAATTCACAATACAACAAAGAAGTAGCAAATTGATGATTATAAAGTTGTAGAATATTGATTATTAATTGCAATTGCCTTGATTATGTTAGACGAATGGAATCTACCAACCCACATAATATTAAGGGTGAGCGTTGAACCGAACCGGACCGAAACCGGTTTGGAACCGGAACTGACTTTAGGAAAATCTATGGATCGAGGGCTGGACTGGATATAGGTATGCCGGTTCCGTCGGTTCTTCGACCGGTTAGACCGGTACAAGTCACGATGTGATACGTGTATGGATCTGTGACACCCGACACTTTAGGGTAATGATTACCTTAAACTAGAACTCTAATTTCGTGTATTTAGTTCTTTATTAGGCTAAGTACTTGTGATTATTTGCAACTATTTGTATATATGTGTATATACACTTACGTAATTGTTTGAATTACACCTTCGTAATTATTCGTAATTTCGCGAAACAACCGGACGTGGTCCGACTATTTGTACGACGTTGGTAAAAACTATTCATAGATAACGCAATCATATTTTATAGTTAAAATAGTGGTTATACACCTTATATTATTATTTCAAATAATAATACACGAAAAACTTTGACGTTTTGTTTAAAACGTAACAAACGCGACGGAAACGCGCAAACCGAGCCCGACACCCGAGCAACACCCGAAATATACTTTTGTAACTCAATTTAGTATTTTAAGAATACTTACTTATCCCGAATATTATTCACAAATTAAAAGTATATACAAAAGCTCAACGTAAATTATCAACTTTTTAAATCACAAATTAACGCTTAAACGAACGGGGAACAAAACACGAAGTTGAGAAAACGAGTCACAAGCCCGAAACATCTTTGGGCCAGGCCCAACTCGGCCTAGGCTGGTCCAAGAGGCCACCCCAATTAGGCCCACCCAAATAAGCCCAAGCCCACCCCACAAAAACACCTCCCTACACCCCATTTTGCACACACACAACCCACACATTTCCCTCCTCCTTCTCTCTACTCTCCCTCTCTCTCTAAAATCTGCCATCAACTACCACCTTCCCACCACCATCAACCACCTCATCACCACCATCAACCACCACTCCACCACCACGAGCCGCCATCACATTTTCAAGAAAAAGTCAAGAATCAAGCTCTTTCCTCACTTTCCTCTCCATTTCGATCGGTTCTTCAAGCTTGTAAGAACATCTAATTCATCTATAATACTTGTAATACATATATATACATGTTAAAAGGCTCACTTAACAAGGATATGTCCAAAAGATTGCACAAAAATCGTTTTCATAACTTAAAACATTCAAGAAATTTACATGAATTCCGGCCAGAAACTTTGTCCAACTTTGGGAGGTGATATCTCCCTCAAAACTTAACCAAAATGAACGATTAAAAACGCTAAAACTAAGTTTAAGAAGTTGATTTCATATGCCACTGGTCTCATAATTTTTGGAGCTCGTTTGATACTCGAAATAATTTTTACAAAATCATGTAGACGGGCTGGGAAAAAGGCAGAAAACTTGTCCCTTATTGTTTTAGTCATAACTCGATATTTACATGTCCAAACGACTTGAAACCAACGCCAAAACTTCATAAATTTTGTTAAGAATAATAGTGGTAGATATGACTTTGTCCCAAATGTGCACGCATTTTTCCCAGAAACTCAATCTCCTTGCATGTCTCCTGATTGGCCACTTTTTGTCCTCTGTGGAAACTTACAATTTTAATAAATACTTAAACTTGTCTAAAAATTCTGTAAAAATTATTTTAAGTACCTAACATAATAAGGAACAACATATATTTTTCTTGGATTTTTTCTCGAACATTTGAATTACGAAACAAAATCTACAAAACTGATCTGTTTCTGACCTTGTGCCGCAGAAGCCCAGTAGTCATTAGCGACACTAGCCTTGTGTCGCTATAACATTCGAACCGTCACATTTTGCGACACAACCCTTGTGTCGCTATAATAATTGAACCGTCACATTTGCGACACAACCCTTGTGTCGCTCTATCATTCGAATCGTCACATTTGCGACACAACCCTTATGTCGCTAGTCACATTTGCGATACAACCCTTGTGTCGCTATAACATTTGAACTGTCACCTCTGCGACACTAAAATTGTGTCGCCAACACCACATTAGCGACACAAGCCTTGTGTCAGCTCGACCCCAGCCAGGGGCCTTGCCCCTTGGACCCCACCAGGGGTTGCCACCCCTTGGACCCCGCCACCAGGGGCGCTGCCCCCGGACCCCTGTCATTCGTAGGCTTCGCCCACTTACCACGCTAATCAACATTATGTTTTCACAAAACTTTCACCAACGGGTCGTACACGTTTTCGATAAGTAAACAAGAATGGACATACTAGTTAAGTGAACTACTAGCGAATAGGTGGACATTAACCCTCCACCTACATGATTGGCTTAAGTGGACATTAACCCTCCACTTATACAATCACTATAGATGGTCTTTTGAGACATCTACTTACACAATCTTATACGTCTAGGGCGTTAGAAGATTACTCTTGGGGACACAAATTGCTTGCTGTTATTTGTTAAATAACATATTAATCTCAGGTGAGTTTCATAGCCCCTTTTTCTACTATTTCCACTCAGGGGTGAGAATACATACAACTGCTTTTAACAACTGCTATTTTTTGTGAACGCAAGTACAAAACACGATATATTGGTTGCATGAGTTATTTAACTAATCCTGAAAGTCCCCCACACATAGTTTGTTAGTATCGTTATAGCGTGAATGTTAATGAATAGTACTATTTGGGATTGACTCCCCCCGTCCGGGTTAGTCGCGCTAACTGGTCAAACGGACGCATTATCATTTGTTCTTACGAGTGTTGGATTAGGCACTCGCTGGGAGGCACCACGATCGTGGCACTTGATTGTGACCCGACACCACAGTTAAGCTCGAACTATGGGCTCATGGCAACAATATACACCTCTTTTACATTTTTGTAATACATTACTATCATTGTTGGATGATACAAACAGGAAATCTTGTGTTCCACACGTTCCATACGATGTGATATCAACTGTTTTTCAAACCTATGAACTCACCAACTTTATGTTGACTCTTTTAGTATGTATTCTCAGGTAACCAGCTGCAGTAGGATGCTTTGGAAGCAATAGCTCGAGTCGCATATTTTGAAACCACCAAGGAATTAGATTGCATTTACCATATTTTGTAATAATAGTTATGTAATTCTACGTATCGGATGCGAACTCCTAGCTTTTATGTAAACACTTTTAAGTTTGTAATGTAATGATTTTTGAAAACGTCTCATATAGAGGTCGTTTGTTGTAACTCTTGTGTTGTGATATTTGATTTGGTCGGCGCCCCCATGACACCCCATACCTTCCGCTGCCACGCGTCTTGGGGGTGCGACAGGATCGGACTAAATTGGAACTAACGGGTAGGATATATGTGTTTAACAAATTAGACCTATAATTTGCTAAACAGATTGCAAATCAAGACCTATTGATTTGAATCCAGCCAAAATCAGGAACACGTCCCAAATTGACAATCAAAAGAATTATAACAATAATTCAAGAGAGTTTTTGTTTTATTTTCTTGAAAATCTGATCCCCAAACTGAAAATGGCTAAACAAAAGCCTACAAATTGTTGGTTACAAAACTCCAAGAGCCTTACAATAATGGGGACTTTTAACTACAATTTAAGACTAATAAAAACATAATAAAACCACATTTTAAAACTGAAAATTCGTTCACAATAAAATGCATCATGCAAACTTTAATAAAGGTTACCATGCACACTCCATGGGTCATTGGGCCCAAACTAGCTTCAAACCCAATAGTAAGTGCCAACCCATCATCCAACATCCCATCACCTTTCGTGCCTTCTTTATCCATGTATGTATCACGATGCGTATAGTACATTTCGAAAGAAAATAGCAAAACTTGTAAACAAATGGAAGTTTAGAACGATTACTAATTATATTTTTTTATCTTGACATATGATTCGTAATGACTTGTTCATTCGTAATTGGTACCGATTCGGTGTCGGTCCGGTCGATCCAATCAATCCAAACGCTCACCCCTACATAATACAATGTTTCGCTAGTATCATCCATGTCCTATATATAATGTTAATTATATCGGTCTTTACACCTGATTTTTTTAGTTTAAATATCTGATTGAAACATGCAAACACATTTCCACGAAGACACGTAGCTTACCGAATCAGTTGCGACATGGATGGGAATGCATGCTACGAAAGATAGGGTCGAGTCTGATACATCAACCGTCTACTCAATATCCTTGTACGAGTCCACAATCACTACACGAGATGAACCTTGGTTTGGTGAATTGAAGTTGGCCTTAGGTGTAATAGGACTCCCAGTTACTGTATGCGATCGTATACTGAGGTGCTCAAAGTGCTATTAATCGGATGGTCCGACCCCCATCTCGACCCGGTGTCGCAAGGGTATGCGTTGAGGTGGATCTTCTCAAGAAAAGGCACTTTAATGGAGATTTATAGCATCATTCAAGTAAATACATATTAAGATCGATGCTTTACTCCTAACCCCACAAGGTTCCGAGACGGAGCTTAACCTGAGTCTCGGTTAAGAACGGCGATGACCTATGTTTCACACGGCGCACGATTCCAGTCACTCTATCTTTGTTAGTACCTTATATTAATAACTGATGAATCAAAAACAAACTGTCAATTGGTATTTTTTATTATCCTCGTATCTGGAAACTTAGGTAAATTTTTTAAAAGACTTATAGTTATTATAACTACATAAAAACGTATCTCATTTAGCTCCTTCTCACACACTAAAAAGAGGCTCTTGTTGCCGGTGTGATCTATCTTTGTGAACGAAGCAAATTTGTTCTACGATCGCGTATTGTGCCTATTGGATTAGCTCCTAGTGGGAATCTATTATGTATTATAGCTTGCTCGGCCAATCGTCGGAATGTGTACGAGATCGTTAGCAATAGTAGTAGTCTTGAAAAAAACAGATCGGAAGATTCGGAAACGGAATCCACATATTAACGAATTTGAAGAGATAATCTTTGATGTACATTGCATCTTTCAATTAAAGCTTAATGGTTTCTTCTGGAAATGTTTATTATAATACGACGGATCTCTATATCTATGCAATTATCATTCAATTCTTTCGGTTGTATAAGTTTGTTATGTTCTCCTAACCGAGAATCATACACTTTAACAAATTCAATGTTACCTTCAAATAAAGCGTTTAACAATTATGACATTAGATTCAATAAGCATACAATTGATGATGTATATCGGTTAGATACTAGTTAGAAAATAATAAGGCACATATGTTTTAAATTTCATCTGTAAACGTACCACGCACTTCATTAGATTCACGAGATACATTTGATTTATCGATTGCTACCACCTCTTATAACGATATTAATAAGTAAAATATTACGACAGAACAATTAAAAGACATAATGGCACATTATATTTTTACATCACCCTATAATTAATAATTTAGATTTCTAATTAATCTGGTTTTCAACTTTATGATTCTTCTCCTGTAGTTGTGATAAGTTTATATTTCTTTGTTCCAAATCTTGTATATATACCTACAAATAAGTAAAATGAATACAATTTCCGTTTAATTATATAATTATAATAATTAATATTAATATTAATAACTAAAATATAAACTATAAGAATTATAACTTTTTTTTTGATAATATTACATTTTTGCGCAACTGCTTTTTCTAATAGACTCTTGGAGCTGAGCTCGTCGCCTTAGTTTCTAGATTAAAATATTAAATTAAGTTAAGTTGGTCGTAAACTTATTTTTACCGATTTAAGAATACAGACATTTTTACTTGAACCCTAACATTTTGAATAAGAAAAGAGAATCCAACATGCGACACAGGAAACGTACCTTTAGTTATGTTTGTTTTAAAACGTTGGTTTTTCGTCGTCATGGTTAGCTGAAATTAAAGCATTGGGATCATTGGTATTAGTTGATTCCATCTAGTGTTTTGATATTGCTGAAAAATCTGCTGAATGCGCACCAAATATGTTGGTAAAATTATTAATATCGTCTCCTATAATCCAATTCTGATCAAAGTAATCAAGGATATATGTTGTTATTTTTTGGGATTGCGGCTGATGCACATTTGAATTTAGAAGGATATAGCAATGCACATTTTATTGTAGCTGCGGATCAAATTATATATATAATATATATAAAAGTAAATTCATTTGAGTATAACTTTTATTAAAAAGTGGAAGAATTAAATATCTAAAAAATACAAGTAAAAAAATTATAAAAATTACACTACAAAATCAAACATTTTTTTCTCTTCGATTAGACATCTCACAAGGTATACTTTTGAAGAATTTTTTCTTTTCATTTTTCGGTAATTTTTGAAAACTAGTAACATATGTATTATCAACAACTAAATCATGTGTTACTACCGACTATCGCTTGTAACACATGTAATAATCGTTGGTAACACATGTGAAAAACGAAAGGTCAAAAAATTATAAGAATTACACTATAAAAACAATCATTTTTTTTCTCTTGGATTAAACATCTAACAAGGCATACTTTTGATGAACTTTTTTTTTTCTCAATTTTCGGTGGGTTTTGAAAACTGATAACATATGTGTTACCAATGACTAACAAATGTGTTACCCGCGACTATCAAATGTGTTACCAACGATTATTACATGTGTTACAAGCGATAGTCGGTGGTAACACATGTTTTAGTTGTTGATAACACATGCGCTACCAATTTTTAAAACTCACAAAAAATGAAAAAATAAGTTCATCGAAAGTATACCTTGTGAGATCTCTAATCAAGAAGAAAAAAAACGTTTGTTCTTATGGTGTAATTTTTATAATTTTTTGACTATCCGTTTTTGAGATATTCAATTTTAAAAATGTAGGAGTTTGTTATTTTGATGTTGTTAGTCAATGGTAACACATGTGTTATCAGTTTTCAAAAGCCATCGAAAAATGAGAAAGAAAAAGTTCGTCGAAAGTATACCATGTTATCTAGTCTAATCCAAGAGAAAAAAAATGATTGTTTTTATAGTGTAATTCTTATAATTTTTTGACTTTTCGTTTTTCACATGTGTTACCAACGATTATTACATGTGTTACAAGCGATAGCTGGTGGTAACACATGTTTTAGTTGTTGATAACACATGCGTTACCAGTTTTTAAAACCCACAAAAAATGAAAAAAAAGTTTGTCGAAAGTATACCTTGTGAGATCTGTAATCTAAGAGAAAAAAACTTTTATTTTTATGGTGTAATTTTTATAATTTTTTGACTAGCCGTTTTTGAGATATTCAATTTTTAACAATGTAAGAGTTTGTTATTTTGATGAAACAAACGGTTGAGATTTGTACTATGATAGTTTTAAGAAATACATACTTGAATAAACTTTTGTTTGTATATATATATATATATATAGGGAAATGATCTATAGAGAAGCTGCAAATCTTGGGGAAGGTGGGAAGCAAATCTTAACCCTTGATTTTTTCATAAATAAATGTTATTAACATTCATTTGTGATGTATGTTAAATTTTGAAATTATTTGTGATTTTTAAAATTCATTTGATGAAATCAAGGGTGGAAATTTGCTTTACTCTTTCTCTAATTTTTTTGCTTTCTTCTTAATCCCCACTATATATATATATATATATATAATTAATGTGTGGGGATCAAGAGGGAATCAAACAAAAAAAGGGAAGTAGGGAAGCAAATACCCATTTATCATCAAAACATGATTTTCAAGCAAGATTCATCAAATTAAAGCTTGAAATATAAATGAATAGATTATATACATCATTTAATCAAACAATGCTCTGATAATTTTACGTTTTAAACAAAAAACTCTCAAAATCGACATTTATCATTCATCTATGATGAATGTTAGTCAAAATTTCAAGTTAATATTCTTAAAACATTAATTTATGATACATATTAACTCATATATGTTATTATACACTGATTATATCATTTATGGGTGAATGTTATCAATAAAAATTCATCAAGAAATGATGTTAAGTAACATTCATGGATGTATAATAACAAAATATGAGTTAACATTCATCTGGAATTGTTGTGGTGCATGTTTTGTGATAACAGTTTCTAGTTTGTAATAGTTAGGTTTAGAAGTCATTTTGTTAATCATTGTAATCGTTAACTTTAGTTTTGTATGTGTATTTTGTAGGTTCGTACGAACTTATAGGTTCGTACGAACTTAGAATAGGTACGAACTTAGTAAGTTCGTACGAACTTAGAAAGTGCCTAAGTTCGTACGAACTTAGTTGTATATATATACACATGTCCGAATATTTCAGAAATAAAGGTTTTTGAGAGTTAGGTTCCAACATTGTAAGTTCGAATATGCTTTTGTAAGTTCGAATATTCAATAAAAGTGATAATTACCCATTTGTATTACTCGTTTGTTATCGTTTATGTTTATGTGAGGATTCCGCACTCGTATAAGCAAGATTACCCCGTAGATCCGAGCCCTAAGGGGACTTACAAGTGGTATCAGAGCCTTTAAACAATTCGTTTTTGGTTCGAGGTAAAGAAAATTTAAAGAAACGAGTGATTACAAGAGATTGGAAGTTAGATTGTTGTTTTAAGCTTCCAAAGAAGTGTATTATCACTTAATGTTGAAGGGATTCGAAGTTGCAGTTTGAATCGAACCCAGATTTGAAAATTTCAGATCTGAGTTTTTTCAACAGCAGATCGTACAAACCTAGAAAGGTACGTACGAACTTACCCAGAATAACCATACGAACTTACACCTGTACGAACTTATAAGTTCGAAAAATTCCTAACTTCGTACGAACTGAACCTTCTTAAGTTCGATAAAAAAAAAATTGTTTTACCAAAATTTGAATTTAGGCTTACCATTGTTTAACTTTGGTTTGAGAAAATTTAAATTTTACTCTGAAAAGTTTCGCGAAATTTTGGAGGGAAATTTGTGTGTTGAGTAAACTTGACGTTCGTTGACTTTCTACTACAAACTTACCTCAAATCCGTATATACTCTTTTTACGATGTCAAATGTGAACAAGCTGATACAAATGGATCATGAAGTGGGTAAAGCTACTTCACCACCAAAGCTTCTAAAAGCTGAAGATTACTTCTGGTGGAAAGATAGATTTGAATCATATGTAAAATTCAATGATATCAATATACGGATATATATAAGTGAAGGGTATGATACACCTTCTTATGAATTTGAAGGGAAACGTAGGTTTCATTCATATTCAACGATGAAGGAGGCAGACAAAAAGATGTATGATGCAGAGAAAAAGGCATTGTCTGCTATCATTAAGTGTCTTCCTGAAGAAATTAAGTATACCTTCAAACAACGTTACAGCTATTCTAGAGAGCTCTGGGTAGCTTTGGAGAAGAGATTTGACGTTGGTGAACAGATCAAAGAGAGTAGAGCTGACTCACATCAAGGGACGTCTACTAGTGACGGTTCATATGATTGGAGTACACATGAGAAGAAGACTGAGAAACAATTACCTGCTTTAGAGACCAGGGTTATAAGGCTGGAGTCTACTGATACTATGAGTACTAAGGACTTCATTGCATATATGGCCAACATGGATGCTGAGAAGCATAAGGTTATTCTAAACTTAGACTCTGTAGTTAATGCTTGTGTTTTATGTACTAACTTTGCAAAGCAAGCTGAGAATTTGATTGAATCATCTAATATGATGACGGCTCAGCTAAATGCTTTAAAAGAAGAAAACACAATTTTAAAACTTAGAAACTCTGAGTTAGTTAATAAAGCTAAATCTGATAAAGAGGATTTAAAAGTTTTAAAAGACAAAGTGAACGAGAGAGTGACATAATTGACTTAGCTCGTGAGCATGCTTTGGATTTAACTAAACAGTCTTCAAATGAAGATAAAGAACTAGCAGACACTAAGGTTAGGATTGCAGATCCTATTAGAATACTAGAACTAAGAAGATTTTCAATCGAAACCTTAGATAATCTACTAAGTGTTCAGAAACAGCCAAGTGATTACAGGGGAATGGGTTACACTGAAACCCCTCCACCATTTAATCATAATTATTCATTCTTATCAATTGAACATTAGCTGTCAAACATAAACGACTCTTCTATTTCTTCAGTAGTCTCTGAGATGGTAGACTTCACCAAGTCGACCATGTCAGAGAGAGCTGAGTCAGGGACTAATGAGGAGTCAAAAACTAAAATTGAGTTTGTTAGACCTAAAATAGAAGATTTTAAGGATAAAAATGAAAAAGGTAAATAAACAGAATCTGAATTGGAACACCAAGCGATTCTCAAGGCTCAAAAGAAAGCCTGGGAGAAGCGTTTGTGCTTCACGTGCCATCAAAAGGGACATGTAGCAAGTGTGTGTCCATATAAGAAATCAAAAGTTTTGACAAATGATAGTACAAGGAGCAGTTCTCCTGAAACAGGAAACTCAAGTAGAGAATCATTTCGGTCGAAACCTTTAAAAAGTTTTAACAACCCCAACAAAAGTTTTTCTAACCAGAGTAGTAGTAACTATAAGTCTAGGGTTAGATATTCTTCAAACCAAAGGCCAGTCAATCAAAGATTTTTCCAAAAGTCTCCGGATAGAAGGGCTAGTGGTAGTTCCTCCCATTTCCCAACAAGTGAGAATTCCAGAGTATCCAAGTCACCTGAAAGGCGAGACGGATATCTGAAGGAATTTACATTTGTTGATGACAATGGTCGATCCAAGTCCGTGGTGGCTTGGGTCCCTCTTTGTAACTAATGATTTTAATCTAGTGTGCAGGAACACAAACTTCAGAGGCTACAAGTTCAACAGAAGACGTAGTGATTGAGGGGAGATAAGATCAAAACTGGGATGATAATCTAGCTTATTTGTATGGTAAGGCTTTTGATACATCAAGTTTTGATTTGTTAGTCCACATCGCTAGAATGACAAATCATGAGTGAGATATCTCCCTTAAGAACTTTTATATATCTTTATTTCTTAGGATTTTTAGTTAGTTTGGAAAAACTATAAAAATATGAGTGTCACTGTAATGACGCGAAGAAATGACGAAAAAATTACCCATGCCTAAAACATTTTTATATGTGTGGCTTTTAGATGTAGTACATACACAGTAAAAGTACTTTAAATATAAACGTAACTAATAGCTTCATCATACGATGTATGGTAGGCATACGCCATAACGGTTTTCAAGTACATAATAAACATTAAATAATACGATTTTTCTGTGCAATCTCTATTTTTTATGTACGACTTAAATCTTAATTCTTAGGAGATAGATTGTACCTGAATACATGTTTTTGGATACATAAAAACCATTTCATCTGGGGGTTCACTGACTGTTTCTTTTGCTACATCTTGAAACATGCAGACCTAGACTCAGTTAGTGTATCCTAAAAATAGAGCAAACTCGACCAAGAAACAAGAATACCGTTTTCAAGGTCTCTAGTCAAATTATGTTGCTTTGTTGTACGAAAGTACAGATTTATCACCTTTGGTTTGATTTTAGATTTGTTAGGCTCTAACCGTAGTCTAGTCTCTTCACATGTACAAAAGTACATTGCTCTTAATATAAAGGACTTGACTTTAGAGATGAATTTAAATTAACAAACATCCATTACATGGACTTCTGGATTTTGTCGATTTTAAAGGTATATCAAATGTGAGATACATAGTTAATCGTTAACAATAACTAAATGTGTACATGAAAATTTTGAGTGTTGACTGCTTAAGTGGACAACAATACCGATAATCGTCGTGAACTATAAATTACATATATAATAACCAAGGAATAATTCCATTCCTAACTATGTATCGTACGCATTATGGCTAATATGATCTTCGTAATAGTGACTCTCCTAAAAAGAATGTACTTTTTAATATGAATAATTTCATATTTGTTTGTTTATTTTTAGTAATTTTTTCATTTTAAATTTGTACAAATTTAAGTTCTTACAAAATGGGGAGATAATTACTTTTGATTGTTTATCTATACGATTGGAGAAATAACTCGAATGCGATTATTTCAAAGCCTTGGTATAACCAAACATTGAAGCTAGAAGATCTAAATTCGAGGAGGATATTAGGGTTTGCGTGTAAACTGACTGAGAGTGATGATGAAAGTGATGATGAAGATGAAATTCCACAGTTGGATAGACCTAATCATACTTGGATCTCACTTAGGGTCTCGTTTTACTACGGATAAAGGCAAGACATAAGTTAAATGAAGTCGATGATTATCCATTGCAAGATGACGATGCTGATTCTGATAATGATACCTCATTTTTCACTAGAAGGTCCAACAAGAAGACATCTAGTGGGGTTATCATTAGTGAGTCGACTGCCTAATCCACAACCATCACTACACCCACCATTACAACAACAATTCCAACGGAACCTATTACAACTAATTCACCATAGCTTAGGAGGCGTTCAATCCTTTGTTGAAGAGCGCAACAACTCAGGGGGAGAAGTCTGGCAGGGGGTGAAGACTGGTTGTAAAGAGGATGTGTTGTGACAGACGTAGATTCGAGCCCTAAGAGGACTTACAGGAATGAATGTTATAAATGATGAAATCAAGGGCTGAGATTTGTTTCCCTCATTCCCTAGAATTTGAAACTTCCCTATGGATCATTCCCCTATAATTAATATATATATATATTATATATATTTATTATTATGAATTTGAAAGATCCAAAGATTAAAAGATTTGATTTATTAATATTTTTGGAAGATGGTTGGCGTGCTGCACATAATAACACCCTTTTGTTTAAAATGGAAGCTAATTGTGCTATAATTTTGGAGAATATAGTTACACATATCTAGTTCTAATCTAGATGATTGCCTATGGCTTGAATTTAAATTAAATATTTTTATTTAATTAATTAATTAAATTATATAATATTATGAATATGAATTAATGATGAATTAATATTACGAAATAATGTGAATATGACTTAGAATGAATGGATTAGCAAAGTTCTACAAAACTGGAATTACAATAACAACAACAATATTAACGGGTTTGGTTCAGGGGGGCAGTTCCTCTTAGAAGAGAAGAGTGGGCAGCCTCCCCACCAACCAAAATGTGACACATGTCACTAAATAGTCTTTTTAGCCCCTCACATTTTACATATATTCTACATTCTACCTCTAACTTGTTACTCACTTACACTTACCTCCAGGTTCGTACGAACCTACATAAATACATAACTAAAATATTTATTCATTCATTAATAAATAACATAAGACAAAATATTCATTTATTAATAACAAAGACTAATTACAAACTAAACTATTACATAATAGAAGCTGTTGTCACAACATGTACCAATATTTTTTTTTAATTTTGTTATAATAAATTATATAAAAATCTTAATTTAGTTAGTGGATTTTGATTAGTAAGTCTAGAGAAAATGTAGACTTATGACTAATGACTAATTCTCTAGACACTTGTAAATCATTTAACTAATAAGAGTAATGACTAATCAACATGTTAAGTTGTATAAATATGTGACTTATATTAACTTGTTATTCTTCTTGGTGAGACTTGAGAGAAACAAAGAAAGAATAGATTTCAATCTTAAAACTTATATCATATTCATACTAGAGTTCTATGGTTATGTAAGAGTTAGAAAGGGGAAGAATTAGAAGAAACAAAGGGTGTAGTTTCAACAATCATTCACTTATCTTTTAAGTTCATCCTAAGGTATTTATAAATACCTTAAGTCTTAAACTTTTTATTAGATAATTATAGATTTCTTATTTGTATGTCTTTAATTTTATTTGTAATTAAATGTGATGGATCTTGAAATGCATGTAATAATAGGGGTAAATGTTACAAAATGAAATTCTATGTGAAAAGTGGCCAAAATTCGTAATAATAACTATAAAATTCGGACAGGGGCTTTAGTGACAGTTTTTACAGCTTTTTTGAGAGAAAAGTCCGTCGCTAAAACTGTTGCAGATTATTTTTGGACATTTTGTGAAAGATTTTTTAATGTCACTAAAAGTGGTTGCACACATTAATCTTTTAAAATTGTTAGAAAACTTTGTATTTAACCACTTGTTTTGACTTAATATCAAACATGTTTTATAACAAAATAATGAAATATATGTTTTGACATTTTAAAAGCTCATTTCTTACAAAATAAAATAAAATGACATGTTGTAACATTTTTAGATTAATACCCATTTTTGTTGTTAAATGAATTCTAAGTATAGCCATTATATTGGTTTTAGGAGAAGGCAAAAGAGTAATCAATCTTCCAAACTAAGTGAGTATTCTTGTGTATTTTCAAAATGAGAATGTATGCTAGTTATGTGTGTTTATTTTTCCATGTAATATGAATTTTTATAACATATTTATATGCTTTGTATATTGATGACATTGCATTTGTATTTTATACATTCTAATGATAGTTGTGTGATGGACAAATTACTTTTAAATGAAAATTTCTTGATATTAACTCAAGTTGGTCAAGTCTTTATCTTTGTGGTTTTGACTCACCATAACACTTAAAATGATTAGCATCGCTATCAATGAGTGTCTAATGTCCTACATCACAATAATCGGGATCCCCATAAATTCATTAAATGTTGAACTTTGATTATATTATGATTGTATTATAGGTATACTTGTTCATTATTGTGTGTGATATTTTGTACACAAACACACAAGCTCACTAAGCCTTTAGGCTTACACATTACATACATTCTCAAGTTCAAAGAGGTAGATTCAACTCGTGATGGATCAATAATAGGTGAATTGGAATAAGGAGAATATTTTCCTTATTATGCAAAAATTCCCCGACGTTTCTAGTTGTTTTATTTTATTTTAAGATGTAACTTTTGTTGGTTATTAGGCACTTTGTAAGATACTTCCGCAACAACTCTTTATGTATGTTTAAGCTTTGTGTAATATTAAATCGGGGCATTACAAGTTGGTATTAGAGCAACCAGTTTAAGTGAATTAGGATAAGTGATCACCTAGTCTTAAACCTTAAAGTAAGTAGAATGGTCATGTAAAATTTTAAGAAAGAGTATGAACTAATATATCTTGTGAAATATTTTTGAAAGTTATTAATTGAAAGTGTTTCAAAAATGTATCACTATTTTATGGAGTCATATGTAAATGTATTATTCTTACACAAGATTTTGAATGAAAAGTTTTTTTTTTTTTTAAAAGGAAGATATTAAAAGATAAGTAGAGACTTTGAAAGAAATATAAGGGACATAATTCCTATATTAATTAAATATGTATACATGTCTTTATCCAAATTATATATTTATGTTAAAATTGACAAAAATAGATGTGACCAAATATAACACTTACATGTATTCTTGATTAATAAAGTTTATTGTTTCTTTTACTATTACTACTATCATTCTTAACATTATTATTATCATTATTACCATTATAGATTAATACTAATCTAATAATTATTTAATTGTAGGAAAGAAAATGAGCACTTCACGTGCATATAAGAGGCCGCGAACACTAATTGAGATCGTATCTGACAACTCAAGCTATGAGCCAGATACACCCACTGACATACAAGCAGACTCACCACCTCACCCACGTGTGAATCCTCCTATGCCACCACAACCACCACTTAACCCCTTTGCGGGTATGTGCATTGGTCCCGAGGCTATAGGACGGACTCATACTATTGTCTCCATAGCCGAACATCTTGCTCAGTTAGGAGAAATTGAACGACTTCATCATGAGGCTCATCTACTTAAATCCAAAATTTTGGGCCAGTTAGGAGATTTGGAGTAGTTGTACCACGAAAATCACGCACTCAGAGATCATGTCGAGTACTTGGAGAAAAAGCTTGAAATTGATAATAGGGAGGTGTGGAAAAAAATGTGTGATATGGCAATATATCTAAAATACCGCACCGCCGACACTTGGTATAGGGCCAAGTGGTATTGGATGTGGATTCGTAACACCTACATTCCAAACAATTTCCCGAACCCTTTCGCACCTCCAATGGACTACACCTATTGGGTTGATAATCATCTTAATTAGAAATAGGGAGTGGATGGATGCAATGAGGAGCTTGTAGGACTTGATAATGGTGATGGGCTTAAATTGTGGCGGTTTTTGACTAGTTATTATCTTTTGATGTGTAATTTATTGATGTTAGTTGAACATAGTAATTGTAACCACCACTTGTAAATGTTTATTGATCCATCTTTTGAAGGGTTTAGATGCAACCCTTAATTAACTTGGCATGTATGTAATTCATTATTGACACCACCCAAGTACTCTAATTATGAATGAAAGCACAATGCATCATATTGTTAGTACTTTATTTGTGTTGATTTTTATTGTGAAGTTCTATTTAAATCACGAAACCTTTGGATGTATTACTTTTAATGCCATTGTCTTAATGTTTGATGATGAACTAGTCATTGTGTTACATTGTTTACATAACTAGAATAAATTTCAAGGTATATTGAATTAATTATACCTCAAAATTTTGAGATAAGCTTATACATCAATTTAAAAGGATGTTCTTTAAGCTTATGTTTAGCACATGAGTTCAAAATACTATACATTAAATTATTGCAAACAAGTAACGATCGTTAGACATGATAGTAATGACGTATTAAAAAACCTTCTGACCTAATAATGTAAGTGGTATACATAGTAATATGCATATAACTTATCACACAAAATGGGTGTATTACTTGAAAGCTCGATTAATGAGCATGCTCAATTAATAGCTTATAGTGATTAATACTTAGTAGCTCATTGGTGGCAACATTACACTATATTTAGGTAACACTAAAACAAAAGTAGTTTACTACATCTACATTAGATGGATTAGTATAATGACTACATGAATATAAATGTGATAATTTATTATTGCGTAAATAATTACAAAGATCAAATCGTTAACGATATAAGGTTTTCCCATATACGCAACTTATATGCAATTATAAGTGTAAATAATAATACCTATTAATGTTTTAATTTTTACATACCTATTATAAATTAACTCGAATACATGTATTAGGAAAATTAGAGACCAAATGTCTGCTTAAGGATTAGGAGCAAGTGCTCAAGCCCGAGGAAAAAATATTAAATCTCAAGGAATACCTAACCAGCCACCTACAAATGCTACTGCCCGAGGAAGAGGTCGAGGCAGAGGAAGGGGTGTCAGTCAAAGCCGATCCACCCCAACACTCCAACCACAAAGCCTTAACTTAGCCAATGAGATTACTAAAGCCATTCGAGCCACTGTTCCTCAAATGTTACAACAAAACAAGGAAGAAATTTTAAAAGCAGCAGATGAGAACACTCGAAAGCTTATAGAATCCTTGTGTGCAGATGAGAGTGAGAGTGAAATTGAGACTGAGACTGACTCTATTTATGGCCCTAACAATAACGAAGGACCAAATGTTATTCCAAACCCTCATGTAAATGTAAACCCTAAACCATGAAGGGATAGAGAATGCACTCATAAAGAATTCTCTAGAACAAAACCGAATACTTTCAAGGGAACGGGTGGACCCGTAGCTACTCTAGACTGGCTGAACAAAGTAGAGATTTGTTTTGAAACATGTCGATGTGATTCCCACTTAAAGGTCAGATGTGCTTCTACAATGTTCGAAAATGCCGCCTTGGATTGGTGGAACAGTGTTAGAGCTGCTTATGGAGTTGAAGGAGCGGCAAATATGACTTGGGATAATTTCAAAAATTTGTTAATGGAAAAGTATTGTCCCGAAAGTGAAATTGCTAAGTTGGAGATCGAATTTCTCAAACTAGTCCAAGGAAGTGATTCAATGCCGGTGTATACCGAGAAGTGTGTTCAAAAGGCTCGATTTGCCATGTACCAAGTAGCTACAAAGGAAAGAAAAATAGCTAGGTATATCGAAGGTCTAAGAGATGAAATTAAAAAGCTAGTAAGGCTCGCGGCACCTAAGACTTTTCTGTATGTCGTTGAGGCAGCTAAAATTGCAGACACTTGTAGCAACAATATCTCTCATGAAAGAACCAACTCCAAGAGGAAGCTTGGTGGAATGAGTGGAAGTCATAAGAAAAAGATATTTGGGTCCAAGTTTGGGAAGAATCCTTCTAACATAAAACCATGTGGTACATGTGGGAGGAATCACACTGGGGAATGCTTAGCGGGAAAGAATACCTGCTACAACTGTGGAAAGGTGTGACATATGAGACCAGATTGTCCAGAGTTGAAGAAAGGCTCTTCAAGAGATAGCAATGAGAAGAAAGTTCCCAATAAGGCTAAAACGAGAGCATTTAAAATGACAGTTGAGGAAGCCGTGCACATTCCCGATGTAGTGTCAGGTACTTTTTATGTCAATGACGTTAATGCTCAAATTCTATTTGATTCTGGTGCTAGTAGAAGCTTTGTGTCAACTACTTTCTTTCCATGCTTAAATAAGACTACTAAAAAGTTAGATAAGACTTATGAGGTTGAAATAGCTGATGGTAGTCATAGGAAAGTAATAGATTTCATTGATGATTGCACAATCATTATAGAAGAAAAGAAATTCCCTATTAGGTTAATACCTTTCCAACTCGGAGGATTTAATATAGTCATAGGCATGGATTGGTCAGCTAAAAATAAGGCTAAAATCGTTTGCGATGAAAAGATTATCGAGTTGAAGGGACCCGACGGTCAAGAAATATAAGTATATGGGGATAAAAAGCTTGAAAGCCCAAACATCATATCGATAATGAAAGCCCGAAGTTGCTTAAGGAAAGGATGTGTAGCGTATTTAACACACATTGTAGATGCCAATAATACAAGAGAACATGAAGTAGGAAATGTACCAATTATCCGTGAAAATCTTGATGTATTTCCAGACGATCTACTCGGAATACTGCCAGATAGACAAGTCGAATTCAAAATAGATTTGGTACCGGAGTTGCACCAATAGCTCGCGCACATTATCAATTGGCCCCTTTGGAGATGAAAGAGCGTATGTGTTGGTACATGAAATGTGACAACAGCTTCATATTTGTAATAGTTAGTTTGTAATTTGTTTATGATATTTAAAGTAATTGAATATTTTGTTTAGTATGTTTGTAGGTTCGTACGAACTTGTAGGTGCATACGAACTTAGAGTAGGTACGAACTTAGCTGTCGTTAAAATATAAGTTCGAAAATATTCATTTGTAAGCTTTTGGAACTGAGTTTTAAGTTTGAATATATTGAACAACTTTGCTTAGTTCGTATTCATTTGAAGTTATCTTACTAAAAGCTATTAAACACTTCTGTTACACTTGTTTTATTGTCGTTTAAGTGTATTAAAGGATTCCGCACTATAATACACGTTGTAATCCCGTTTGGATCCGTTCAAAGGGACTTTCAATTGGTATCAGAGCGTTACAAGTTGCTTGTTTGGTTCGGGATTAGAAAACGCAAAGTAAACTAGTGTACAAGTGTTTTGGAAGATAAAAGTTGTACTTTTGGCGTCCATAGGTGTTAGTGTTTCAAGATCCCAGTGTTTACCACGGTAAACGATCTGATTCTGTTGCTTCGACAAGTAGTGGTGTTACTGCTTTCTACACCGGTGAAACTAAGTCAGACTCGGCTATCAGAAATTCTGGTAGCAATGTCTGTTACCTTGCTTCTTCGGAAGACTCGGGCAAAGATCGGAAACCTCAAACTGGTACATCCAATGGTTTCAAGTCAATGCCTATGAGCATTATATTTGTTGAAGAGGAAGTTGCCTTGCTTGCTTCCTTCATAGCTTCACACGAGAACTTCATCAAGGGCAAGATCACTGATCCTGAGTTGTTAAATGAGGATTATGATCAACTAGACCCTGATGACTTGGAAGAAATTGACTTGCAATGGCAAATGGCCATGATTGCAAGAAGGGCTCAGCGATTTATGAGCCGAACTGGAAGGAAGTTTGTGAGTAGCAAAATAGGGTTTGATAAAACCAAAGTAAAATGCTATAACTGTGATGGTTTTGGGCATTTTGCTAGGGAATGTCAACGACCTAAAAGGGAGCAAACCCCGAGTCAGAATGGTCATAGACACTTCAACCAAGGTTCCTCTGTTAACAACCACAACTCCGGAAGTAATCAGACTTCCAGAGCACTGGTTGTTCCAGAGCATATGATTGGAGCTCTAAGCCTAATGACCCACAAGCGTTCATGGCCTCCATCGAAGAAAAGAAGGAGGATAGTAACGCTGAATTTGATTCAGGAAAGGACACAACGATAGAAATGGAGATTGAAAGACCTGCTACTGAAACAAGAATCAAGCAACTGAAGTCAACTAAGGATATGAACTCACAAGACTTCATATCATACATGGAAAATCTGGATGCCGATAAGCAAAAGGTATTACTCAATCTTGATTTAGTTTTTCAAGCATGTGTTCTTTGTACAAATTTTCAGGAGCAAGCTGAGAAGTTGATAGAATCATCTGACATGATAACATCTCAGCTCAAGTCTTTGTAAGTCACTAGATCTTGGTTCGATAACAACGTTATCTTAAAGTATTGAGGTGCGGAATCCCTCAATACGTTTGATTAAAGTTTATATAACTTATCTATTAATTAAAGGGCTTTGTTTTGATAATTAACTAATGTTAATCCTTCAAAACCTAGCCTTTAATATAATATCAATATCTGGGCACAGAAAACGAGGTGTGTGTGTAATTAATGCTTAGAGTGATGTAAGGCACGGATGCCAATAAAATAACTCAATTATTTTATTTATATCCGACTCAACTCGCAGGCCATGGGCTTTGCGAGTTGACTCAACTCGCAGCCCATGGGCCTTGCGAGCCCAGATGAGCTGCGAGCCCAGATCTCAGCTCGCAATAGACAGTCTGCGAATCCAGATTCTCATCTCGCAGGTTTAAACCTGCGACTTGAGTTTGGCATTGCGAGTTGAGATCTCATCTCGCAAGTCTTATGACTTGCGACTTGAGTTCTCACTTTGCAATTCAGACTTTAATTCGTATTCGTCACTTGTCTAATATTATCATATTTAACAAATAATAATAACAAACTAATATCTTTTATTTACAAATCTAAACCAATGTACAAACGTGATAATAATTACACCAGTCCTATTACAAGCTATACTTGTTGTCACAAAACATGTCCCAACAGACTCCTCCTTGACAATAGCTCTAGCGTCGTTATCTTCATCTTTGTCTTTGGTTTTTACTTGTAAATTTTACTGCCCATATGTATCTTCATTTTAACACAAGTCTCCACCATCATTTGATAATCTCGTGCAAGATCACCCCATGCTTCAGTCGTCAAGATTTTGTTTTCGTTTAACTTTAACAGATCCTTCTTAGACAGATTCATCAAGTGTCAATGGTCATAGACTTTCAAAATTACTCGTTCTCCTCAACTTCATCATCAGCTTCAACCATGACAGCTTCACCAGTCACTGAGTCCACATGCCAATTCATAAGATTTCCCAAAATGTTCTGTGGCATTGTCTTCAGTGGTATTTGTTGTATGCACTTGACAGCTAGATAAGTCTTTTTCCTCAGTCTTTTGCCAGTTCTTTGACTGCGTTCCTTTAATTTGATCGTTTTTCCGACTCTTGGCTTTATCTTTTCAAACTTCATTGATCTACCCTCAGTCCGAATGATTTTCTCAACATAGTTTGCATAAGGATCATTACTGGGATTTATCAATTCTAAGCGTGCCAAGTCTCGGATTTCAAATCGAGGAAGAGAACTGAAGACAGCAAGCTTCTTTTCAAAGTATTGAACTCCGTCAAACCTTTTGATAGCAAAAAGTTTCAGATCATAGTCAAAGTACCATCCAATGATTCCTTTTCTCGGTACTTTCTTTCCAGTAATATCGACCTCAGACATCCCAATCTTTTGCTTTTTCCTTTTCAAAGGTCTAAACAAGGGATTGTCTCCGAGTCTTTCATGAAGCTCATCTTCAGATTCAGAACTAGTTGATTCATCTAGATTTTCATCTAAATCAACAACTCTTTCTCCATCTTCGTCCTGAATAATCACCTTCGTTGTTGATGGGCTTACGATGTGTTCATCGATATTTGCATCAGGATCTACACCATCGTCTAGCCCAACATCAATACTGGAAGTCCAGTCTTCAGGAGGCACAAACTCTCCTTCTTCTAGGTCAAAATCAATGTCCTCATCTATTTCATCTGGCATATCACCTTCAGAATCGGATAAGTTCAACATTTCCAGACCTATAGAAATACATACACAAGTAATCATTAATATCATAAATCCTTTCATCGATTTCCCTGAATCGATCTAAGGATTTCCTTATTAATCAATAATAATTAATATTATAAATTCTTTCAACGATTTCCCTGAATCAATCTAAGAATTTCCTTATTAATTTCTTTGTGTATTTAAAATACATTATATATACTTATAAATCTTTCATCGATTATCATAATCAATCTAAGATTACAAAAGTCTTATAATATATAAACATTCATAAATTATAAAATTTAAACATTAATGTATTACACATTCAAGTTCAAAAATCTTAATTAAACAATTATATTACAATACAAAATGTTGTTTCAACAGGCTTCACCTTCTTCAACAGCTTCACCAGCACCAGTTGTTTCTTTATCAGCTTCACCACCAACACTTGACTCCCCCTGAATATTAGCTTGTTGACTTGTCGTTGAGGGACCAGCCAGCTCACTATCTTTCTGAGCCGTGGGATCATCATCTTCATCATTTCTTTGCTTCTTTGCCAGCTCATCTTCTTTGCAGGACTCTGTATAGAGTAATGTCTCCCCCTGAGATGGCTTGTCCTTCAGGAAGCTGGTAACCAAGCGATCAAGTCTGTCAATATGTCGTTGCTTGTCAGCTACATCATCTATCAAATTGCTATTGGTCTTGATGAGTAGTGAGTAAGCTTTATTCTGTTCAATCACACTCTCAAACAAGGACAGAACTTGAGATGCCAAGATGTTGGCGGTAGCCTCCAACTCTCGAACCCTAGACTCTAAGTGGATAATGTGTTCTGAATCAGTCTTTGGTGAGGTTGAAGGAGCATCAGTAGTGGTGGGAGCAGGAGGTCGCATTTTCTTAGCTATCTCAGTAGCTACATCCGTTAAAAGGCGAGCGGCAACCCTGCTGGACTTGGTGGTTGGATGCGAAGACGGGCGAACCAAAGCAGCAATCATATCAGCCTCAGAGGGCGTAGAATATGATTGTGTAGGAGCTGCAGAGGTTGAAGCTATTTGTTTAGTCTGCTTGCGGGGGCGAGTGATAAGCGACTCCTCCTCTTCATCTTCATCTTCATCATCTTCAACCAGAACAAAGTCAGGATTTTGTCAGCGGCTTTTCTTTTTAACTTCAGTGCCGGATCCATAATTAACTTTGACCGTTGACGAATCATGCCGGCTGGAATCCTGGAGACAGACCCAGATGGTCGAGTCTCATCATCATCAGATTCAGAATCAGAAGCAGAAGCAGTTTCTCCATCTCTTCCCGATGGAGCAGCATCACCAGATGGCTCAGCAAATGGAGGCGGTCCAGAAGTAGTAGGACCCTCAGCTGAATATTGATCTACATCTCTCAAGATCGGATTAGTGGCATCATCATGTTGTACCAAAAGCTCTTGTACCAGTTGTGCAGCAACTACAGTGTTGATACATCTTAGTGTGTCTGTCAGTTGGTCGAGTCTGTAATATGTTAGTAAATGTAATTGACTTAGTTAAATTTACATTTTATGTGTTATGCGACACAAGGCTTGTGTCGCATTAGTTGTAGTTGTGACATAGTTCTTATGTCGCAATAGTGATCTCTGCGACACAAGGCTTGTGTCGCATAAGTCGGCCAGTTTGTTTAGTATAAATACCCAAATTATAGGGTTTTAGGGTAAGACTTTTCACACACTATTCTCTGTGTTTTGCTGCTGTATTTTCAGAGAGAATTTGTTTAATGCAAATATAAAGTTTGATTATTGCATTGTTCTTCATTGTTTAAGCTTTATATTCTTGTGATTATCTCCATCCTACGGTTTGATTAAAAGATCAACATTAGGGATCTACATACAGGATCCACCTGAGGCCCAGGTTGGTTTACCTGATCCAAAACCTCCTCAATTAGCTCCTGTGGCTCAGGTACAGTTGCAGCCACATCAACATCAATCCAACCGTTATTCGGTGGCGTTTCATAGTGAGGATCGATCAGAGAGCCAAATAACTCAGTTAGTTGGGGCTGCATCTCAAATCTTTGCGAGGTTTGCATAACCATTGCATTATAGCCTCGGAGCCCAATAGTATCCACATGAATATCTGGTTGAACAACTAGATCAGGGATATTGGCTCGAATGATTAGCATACAGAATCTCGGGTAGATCATAAACTGTGATCTAACACCCCCCAAGATTTGTCGAACGATTTCCCCAAAGATATAATCTGAAAAACTGTATGGTTTGTTTTAAACCAGTGACAGTACTGCTGATAAGAGGGAAGGGCTCAGCTCGTCATATCCGCCCTTCTTGGGACCAAAAACCGTAACCAGGACATGCCATAAGAATTTCCATTCTCCGAAGACTAGAGCTTTGAGGAACTGACGTCCTCTCATGCATCCGAAGGGAACTCAGTTGGTCCATTTTCCTGCTCGACGGTGCCCTGCTGTAAGATGTTCCGAATGTCTGTGGGAGAGAAGATAACAGGGTGATTATTAACCCTCGTCCGAATGACCAGAGGATTCACAACTGTATCATACTCAATATTGGCCCAGAATTGGGATAATAAACCCTGTGACAGTGCAGGCGACTCGGTAACGGCATATCGAATCCTCGATCATGCCAAAAATGAGAGAACCCGAGCAACAAGAGAAGCTCCGCGTGCGGTGATGTCCAAGTCTACCAACACATTATGATGAGCAGCAAACTGTCTGGCCATATCTGTAATATCAACAAGTCAACAAGTCAACTCGCAAGGTTCAACTCGCAGGTCAACAAGTCAACTCGCAAGTTCAACTCGCAAGTCAACAAGTCAACTCGTAGAGTTCAACTCGCAGGTCATCAAGTCAACTCGCAAGTTCAACTCGCAAGTCAACTCGCAAGACCGGGTCAAACTCAACTCGCAGGATGAACTATGAATATGATGTCACTTTTCAATCTCTATTTTAGCATGTTTTAGGTCAATCAAATTGTGCCATTTTGTACTAGATAGGCCGATTAACATAAACCCTAAGGTTTCTTGTTAGTATGAGCACTATATTGAATGATTTGTGTATTTGTTAAACCAAAACCCTCATTTTATAAAAATGTCGATTTTGAGTTAATTACACGATGAAATCGCATGATTTATACCTCAAAATGTTCACAAAGTGGAGATGTATAAGATCTTATGGAATCAAAAAGTCGTTACTCTCGCAAGTAATTACTGAAATAGTGTAAACTTGTCTCGGTTCGCACTATATCAACTCGCAACTGAAAAAGTGGACTCGCAGATATGTGTGTGGGACTTGTGAACTCGCAGGTATTTATACTAGGTAACTCAACTCGCAAGATTGACTCAACTCTCAAACTGTACTCAACTCGCAAGTCAACTTAGGTCAACTCGCAAGTCAAACTCAATTCGCAAATTAAAAAAAAATCAATTCGCAAGTTTGACCAAAAACACAATTTTGATAATTAATATAATTTAAGCCCAAAAATAAACAAGTCTAAAATAAAAGTATTTTTCACTTGTTTTGAAACTTTAAATCAACACGAACGACAAATAAGAACATAAAATATTATTAAAAATAAGAAATAAAATATAAAAATGACAAATATTCATGATAAACATTGGTATCAAGTACCCTTGTATTAATGAAACTTATAAACAAAAATAAAATAACATAAATACAATCTAAGAGAGGGCGTTAAGAATTTATCTACAGTGGGATCATATTAGAAAGAAACAGCTGAACCAATCGTTGATTAAGAAGTCTAAGAAGGTTGTTAGTATACATACCTCATGAAATTCACAATAAGTTACAAAAAATTCACAACTTAACCAATTTTCAACTTATATTTATAAAAGTATAACTTGGTTACCGTTGTCCACAAAATATAACATGATTCATAAAAATGAAGCGTTTAATTATCATAAACAGTTCAAGATGATTACCGATATTATGATCCACATAAACAAAGTCTACAATGATTCCCTAGCAAACCGTTATTGTTGGTATGCATATTACGTAATGTGATCCAAAATACGCCATACTGAGAAATCAAGTAGAACACATAACACTGTATCTTTCACATTCAAGGTAGAGGTCACTAAATGATGTTCCTTTTGAAGCATATAACATACCTTTGAGTGAATTTAAAATGTGACAAACATCAAACTTGTTTTGTAGATACTAGTAGTTCTAGATCTGTACTTAGTACAACATAAGATCCCTTAGTATAGACAAAACAAGTTTGAAACCATTGGCAAAACTAAAGGAGTCAGGTCTGTACTTAGTACAATAAAGTCACCAGTAGTTTTACTAATAGCCATAATTCTTATTATTTGTCTTGACATATATTCAAAGATTCTTGATAACAGTGTATGGTTAGACTATTGTTCAACAATTAAGACTTATGTCATACGTCATATAGCAGATCACACTAGACAACACACAGAAGATTTATTGCTTATTATAGGCTCAGAAATCATAGCAGAATTTTCCTACCAGTATATCATATAATGAAGCTGTCTAGATCTAAAGTTTTCGAAGTAAATTATAACGTGTGGAGAAGGGTGTATAATAAAATAAAGATAAGTAAAGGCCTGGTTGTAAAGATGTAAAGTTAATGTAACAAACTGGAACCTACTAACACATCTAACTTACGACTTTTACTTATTATTATTAAGCTGATTCTTCTAATGTACTATCATTTCCCAGCAGATAAACACTTAACCCTTTTATCGGAGGCGATGCCCCTTAGGTAACAAGCAAATGAATGACATACGCCTACATTCCCCCTTAATTTTTTTAAACTAAAAGAAGCTACAAACAACGACATAAGAACCCTACGGAAGACTAATCACTCTGGATTTCTCATTCCATTCAATTGCACCAATTTCTCAAATCGAGCTCTGTCGAATGCTTTGGTGTATAAGTCTGCAAAGTTATTCACAGATGGAACCTTAGCTAACTTTATCAGGTTCTTCTCAGCACAATCTCTAATAAATTGATGACGAATATCAATGTGCTTCGTCTTACTGTGCTTTACAGGGTTGTTGGTAATTGACATGGTGGATTCGTTATCAATCATCATTGGAGTATTGGTCAAATTTAACCCATAATCTCGCAGTTGTTGTTGTATCCACAGAACTTGGGAACAACAGCTGCCAGCAGCAACATACTCAGCTTCACATGTAGAAATAGCGACTGAGGGTTGCTTCTTGCACTGCTAAGACACTAGTCTTCCTCCTAAGAATTGACATCCACCAGTTGTAGACTTTCTATTCTGATTGCATCCTCCATAATCAGAATCAGTGTAAGCCACAAAATCTAAGTCTCCATCAGTTGGATACCAAAGTCCCAGCTTAGGCTTCCCTTTGAGGTAACGTAAGATTCGTTTAACGGCTTGCATATGAGACTCTTTAGGAGTAGCTTGATATCTTGCGCAGACACATACTGCAAACATTATATAAGACTGGATGCAGTAAGATACATTAGTGATCCAATCATGGCCCTATAAAGAGTAGGACTCACGTCTTTATCACTCGATGTATCAGGACCAATTCCATGAGCTTCCGGAATGGGAGTGTGATAAATTCTAGCTTCATCCATCTTGAATCGTTCTAGTAGTTCATTTGTATACTTAGTTTGATGAATGAAATACCCATCTTTCTTTTGATCAACTTGCAATCCTAAGAAAAATGTCAGTTCTCCCATACATGGTTTGGTACCTAACCTGTCTATATTCACACTAAAGATATTCGATGCCTTTTTGGTGACACTTGAAGCAAGACATCTGCTTACGTGACTTAACCACTTTAGCACTCTCTTTTTTAGTCTGATCCGAAACCACTAAAGGTGAATCTTTTTGTTCCTTAATCACTTCATCATTTACATCAGTATCAACTATCATTCCACTCGAAATGAAATGTACTTTAGGGAATGATTTGTTCTTACTAATGTCAGATGGTAAGTCTTTAACAACATCCTTCTGAGTTTCCGACTCGTTGGTTACCAATGCCTCAGGATTAGGATTCACATCAGTTATTTCTAAGTCAATAGAAGTAGTAGTGTAATTTGAATTAAAAGGTGGGGGTACATCAGTATAACCTAAACCAGTTACATCCTTTACACTACATTGTGAGCTAATAATATGATCTAAAGTCAAGGAAGATGTCCTATAACTCTCAAACTTACGGTTTAACTCAACTAACTTAATCTTAGACTCAGAGAGCTCCTTATCCTTACTAGCAATATTCTGATTTAACTCATTTAAGTTCAAATATAACCCATCTATTTTGACACATTGTTCATTAATGATGTCACTTAGACTGGTTCTATCAGAAGCATCAAGTTGAATCTTTTCTTTTAAAGCTAGTTTATCCTCACGTAACCTTTTTACATCACTTTTAGCTATTTCTAGTTCAGATGTTAAAGTTTTGTGAGATTCAACAAATACACTAACCTGAGTTTGTAAATCAGTAACTAAATAACAAACATCAGCAAGAGTAAGAAGGTCAAGACATACCCTTTTCTTGTCTGTCTGAACATCAGTCATGTATGCAACAAACTCATCGGGACTCATCTCTTCAGTTGAGTTGATGTAGAGCACATCTTCATCACCGCCTTTGACTTCAACGTGTGGCACCTTAACTTGAGATTCCTCATCTATTGGCATATAGGATGTTGATTCAGTACGTTTCTCTTGATCATCTATTTCAGCCATAAGAGCTTGCTCAGGCTGAGTAGACCAATCATAGGAACCGTCCATTTGTTGAACCACCAAGACTTTGGAAGTTAGAGTACTTCCCGAGTCTTGTCTCCCATTACCACTATCAACTTTTGGTCGTTGACATTCCCTAGCAAAGTGTACAAAACCTTGACAGTTATAACACTTAACTTTGGATTTATCAAAACCCGGTTTGTTACCCACCACTCTCCTACCAGTACGCTTTAGGAAATTCTTAACTCTCTTTGACACCATAGCAAGTTGCCACTGGAGATCCATTTCCTCTAAGTCATCAGGATCGACTTGATCATAATCCTCATCAAACTGAGCGGGATCATTAATCTTCCCTTGAATGTAATTCTCATAGGAAGCAACAAACGAAGTAAGCACAGAAAGTTGTTGTTTAGCAGATTTCACACTCATTGGCATTTTATGATGCCCTTGAGTTGACTTCTCAGAAGAAGAATTCTTACTTCGTTTCTCACCTCCATCTGAAGCTATAAAGCATAGATCCTCGGTTAACATTTCACCATGTTCATCAGTTTCACCAACAAATAGAGCAGTGGTCGAACTGGATGAACCATTCGAGAGAACAGACTTTCCATGATATAATCCTGCATTCTGTAATGGATCATAATCTGTATCTCTTGTTTTCTTGGTGAAATCATAGCCTCTGAGCTGATCTATAGCTTGCTCTAAGGTCATTTTAGCATACCGCTCATCATTGTCTTTGAGCATAATCCCATACATTTCCCATTTGGAAGGTAAACCCTCAATGAATTTGTCGGTTTCTCTTCATCAGAATAGAAAATTTCATGGTCATCAAGCTCACTCAATAAGTGGTAGTATCGAGTGGTATAGGCTTCAAGATCCTCTTCTCTAAAAGCTTTAAACACAGTAAACTGCTTTTTCATAAGATTTTTCTTGCCTGCCTTTACTTGTGGACTCCCCTCGCATTTTTTCTCAAGAGCTTCCCAGAGCTCTTTAGCAGTGTGAAAAGACTTCAACTGATGATTGATTTCCTTAGGAAGACTCATTTTAATTGAAGAATGAGCCTTATTTTCAATTGTAAACTCCTTTTTCTTGTTATCATTCATCCTGTGATAGGGAACAACCACAGTAGCATTCTCCACAATAGCAGTAGGTGCAGCATATCCGTTTTTAATACACATCCAGATGGTCAAATCATGGAATTTACAGTATGATTCAAATCTGTCTTTCCATTCGTAGTAATCCTCAAGTCTGAGCAATTTAGGTGGAACATTAGATTTTCCAACCTCCTGTTCCATCTCGATCATCCTACTCAAGTCAGACATTGTCAAAGTCAAAAATCAGGAATTCAGATTAAACTGTGAGTTCAGTTAATCTCAACTCGCACATAATCTCAATTCGCAAGTGAGCTCGGTTCGCAGAGAATATCAATTCGCAGGTTGAACTCAGTTCGCAGAGAATCACAATTCGCAGGTTGAACTCAGTTCGCAGAGAATCTCAATTTGCAGAGAATCTCAATTTGCAAGTGAACTCGGTTCGCAGAGAATCTCAATTCGCAAATAACAGCTGAAACCCTAATCTCAACTCGCGAAACGGCTGTGAAAACAAAAAAGTGTCCAGAAATTAATTTTTGGCTGTAAAGAGTACTTAGAGCACTAAAAACAACCCTAAATCAATAGTTATATAAACTAAAATCTTGAAACCACAACGTATTTAGCCCAAAAGCTCTGATACCAATTGTAACTCACTAGATCTTGGTTCGATAACAACCTTATCTTAAAGTATTGAGGTTCGGAATCCCACAATACATTTGATTAAAGTTTATATAACTTAACTATTAATTAAATGGCTTTGTTTTGATAATTAACTAATGTTAATCCTTCAAAACCTAGCCTTTAATACAATATCAATATCTGGGCACAGAAAACGAGGTGTGTGTGTAATTAATGCTTAGAGTGATGTAAGGCACGGATGCCAATAAAATAACTCAATTATTTTATTTATATCCGACTCAACTCGCAGCCCATGGGCCTTGCGAGTCCAGATGAGTTGCGAGCCCAGATCTCAGCTCGCAATAGACAGTCTGCGAATCCAGATTCTCATCTCGCAGGTTTAAACCTGCGACTTGAGTTTGGCATTGCGAGTTGAGATCTCATCTCGTAAGTCTTATGACTTGCGACTTGAATTCTCACTTTGCAATTCAGACTTTAATTCGTATTCGTCACTTGTCTAATATTATCATATTTAACAAATAATAATAACAAACTAATATCTTTTATTTACAAATCTAAACCAATGTACAAACGTGATAATAATTACACCAGTCCTATTACAAGCTAGACTTGTTGTCACAAAACATGTCCCAACAATCTTTAAAAGAAGAAAATACTGTCATGAAAATAAGAAACTCATAATTTTTAAATAAATCAATCTAATAAAGCAGACTTAAAATTTTTAAAAGAAAAGATTAATGAGCAGAGTCAAATTATTGATTTAGCTCACGAACATGTTTTGGAATTAACCAAACAGCCTGCTGAGAAAGAAAAAGAGTTAGCTGATGCTAAAGTTAGGATTGCCGACCTTAATAGAAAATTAGAATTAAGGAAATTTTCAATCGAAATTTTAGACAATATGCTAAGTGTACAGAAACTGCCAGGAGATCATAGGGGGATGGATTATACTGAAAGCCCTCCACCTTTTAATCATAATTATACATTTATGATTGATGATGCTGAGATGTCCACTGTTAATGATTCTATCATCCAACCAGCAGTCACTGGTCTGATACAGTTTGTTAGACCAATGGGAGATGAGTCGGTTGTTGAACCAGAATCAACAATGTCTGATACTTCCAAGACACTCATGCCTGTAAAGAAAGTAACTTTTGAAAAACAGGGTGTGATGGAAGATGAGTGTGTTAAGGAGGAGTTAAATAAAAAAATTAAATTTGTTTCACCTAAATCTAATAATGAAATTGTAAATGCTAAAACTAATAAGGGTAAACAAGTTAAAACTCCCTCCTCTTCAAGTTTGTCTAGTCTGGACATTCTAATGGATCAAAAGGCCCCAAAAAGGCCTTAGTGAAACGTTCTTGCTTTGTGTGCCATCAAAAGGGACACGTTGCAAGTATTTGTCCAACTAAGGGCAAAACTGGTAAATCACATGTGAAGAAAGACCAATCACCTGTGAAAGCTAGTTCAGCTCAGGATAAGAAAATTCCTACTCCTGAGATGACTGGCATAAATCAAAGAATGGCTAGCATTTTCACTAAAGAAGTTAATATAAATGTGTAAATGTGGGCAATTCTAGGAGAAATGGGTTGGGATTTAAAAGAACTTCAAGTTCTCAGAGGTCACAACCTCTTCCAAAATCTGTGAAGTTCACGACCCATGATGGTTCTAGGAGCACTACTCCCGTGTCAGGAAACTCTCATGGATAATCATCGAGGTCGAAGATTCCACAACGTTATCAAACTCCTAACAATCGTTTCTCTTGCCAAAATAGTAATAATAGGAATTATAATAATTCAAATTATAACTATCCATCTAGGGTTAGATCTACTTCAAACCCTAGGCCTGTTAATCCGAGACTTTTCCAAAAGTCTCCTGAGCGAAAACCTAGAGGTAGCTCCTCCCACTCCTCGATAAGTGCAACTCCTAGAGCATCTACGTCTCTTGATAAGAAAGATGGATACTTGAAAGAGTTTACATTTTTCGAAAATGGCCGACCCAAGACCGTAGTGGCTTGGGTCCCCCTTTCTAACTAACTATTTTCAATTTATGTGCAGGAGCTAACCAGACGAGCTATTAACTGGTGGTATGTTGATAGCGGTTGCTCAAGGCACATGACAGGGAAAAAAAAACATCTTTTGGATTTCGTGCACAAGAAGGGAGGATATGTTAATTTTGCTGGAGCAAAAGAAGGACAGATCACGGGTTTAGGTAATGTCACCAATGGGAAAATTATGTTAGAGCAAGTCAATTATGTTGAGGAGTTGAAACATAATCTCATGAGTGTATCTCAGATCTGTGATAAAGGACATCCCGTTCATTTCACAGATAGAGAAGCTTTAATCCTGAAACCAGGATTTTTCATACCAGAAGAATGGATAGTCATGAAGACTCCAAGGAAGAATGACACTTATGTTATGAACATGAGTGTCGCTGAATCTTCATAGGAGTCGACGTGTTTAATATCCAAAGCTTCTGAGAGTGAATCTCAGCTATGGCATAGGAAGATGGCTCACTTGCACTTCAGAAAGATGAATTTCATAGTCAAAAATGGACTAGTGCAAGGTGTACCATTGCAGAGGTTTGGACTAGAGGATCGATGTGTGCCGTTTCAGAAAGGAAAACAGCACAAGAAGTCTCATAAATCCAAAATTCAAAATTCCATTGCCTCGGCGTTTGAACTCCTTCACATTGAGTTGTTCGGTCCTGTGAATGCCAGGAGCATAGGTGGTAAACATTATTGCCTAGTTGTAACAAATGACTACTCGCGATTCACATGGGTATTCTTCTTGGGATCAAAATATGAGAAAGCTGAAATGCTGACGACATTCTTTACCCAAGTTGAACATCAATATGGTCGAGGAGTCAAAAAGATAAGAAGCGATAATGGCCTAGAGTTCAAAACTCGGTGATGAATGTATTTTGCTTAAGCAAAGGAATTCAACATCAGTTTAGTGCACCCTATGAGCCACAAAAAAATGGAGTCGCTGAGAGAAAGAACAGAACTCTAATTGAAACAGCTAGGACAATGCTGGTTGATTCAAAGCTTCCTGTCATCTTCTGGGGAGAAGCAGTGAATACAGCTTGTCATGTGCTTAATAGGGTTTTAACCGTCAAAAGACATAACAAAACGTGTTATGAGCTTCTGAATGGTAGAAAACCAAACCTTACTGTTCTTGAACCCTTTGGTGTTCATTGTACCTTATTAAAGACCAAAAATCAACCGAAATTTGGTGAAAAGGCTGACGAAGGATTTTTCCTAGGTTATGAAGCCGGTTCTCCAAACAAAAGGGTCTTAAATAAGACATCTGGTAGAGTTGAGATTGTATACAACATACAAGTCACATCTTATACTCCAACAGTACAAACAGGACCAGAGTGGTTATTTGATTATGACGCTGTTTTCAAATCATTTAATCTTCCTATTCTAAGTGAAGTTGACACTTTAGGATTAGAACACGTAATACTAGATGATGGTGAGGACGATGGTTTTGCACCAAGATCTAGTGTTCCGAGTTCAGAAAATTCAAATGGTAAAGGAAAAGAAGTAATTGTTGAACTGATTGTAGGTTTAGATCCCAGTTCACATAAAGAATTAAGGTCTATCAACTCGATGTAAAGAGTGCCTTCCTATATGGTAAAGTTCAGGAACTGGTTTTTGTCCAACAAGCTCCGGGGTTCAGTGATCCAGATTATCCAGACAGAGTCTATAAGTTAGATAAGGCTATGTATGGACTGCATCAAGCACCTAGAGCTTAGTATGAGACAGTATTTACCTATCTTTTGGAAAATGGGTTCAAGAGAGGTCAAATATATAGTACTTTATTCATCATGTGGAAAAATGATGATTTCCTACTTGTACAAGTGTACGTCGATGACATCATCTTTGGGTCATCTGACGAGAACATGTGCAGAGACTTTGAGCAAGTGATGAAGCGAAGGTTTGAGATGAGTACCATGGGAGAGTTAAACTTCTTCTTAGGATTACAAGTTGATCAAAAGAAGGACGAATTCTTTATTCATCTGATGAAATATGTGCAAGAAATGCTCACTCGTTTCAACATGAAAGATAATTCGTCTTATGGCACTCCAATTCAACGGAATCATAATCTTGAACCCGATATGGAGAGTACCGAAGATGTGGATCCGACTCAATATCGGGCCATTATCGGTTCTCTTATGTATTTAACCGCTTCAAGACCTGACATAATGTTTGCAGTCTGCCTGTGTGCTCGTTTTCAAGCAAATCCTAAAAAGTCTCACATGAAGGCAGCAAAGAGAATATTGCGTTATCTGAAGGGCAAACCGAAGTTAGGGCTTTGGTATCCCTCCGGAGGCAATTTTGACTTTGTAGCCTATACCGACTCGGTTTATGGAGGATGTAACTTGAATAGGAAATCAACCACTAGTGGGTGTCAATTGTTAGGTGGTCGCATTGTCTCATGGCAGTGTAAGAAACAAACCTCGGTCGCCATCTCAACCTGTGAGGCTGAGTATGTGACAGCTGGCAGTTGTTGTTCACAAGTTATGTGGATACAACAACAACTGCGCGATTATGGTTTAAATTTCTCAAATACCCTTATTATGATTAATAATCAGTCGACCATGTCCATAACTAATAATCCAGTTAAGCATATTAAGACGAAAAATATTGATATTAGACATCATTTCATTCGTGACTGTGCTAAAAACATATGATTAGATTAGTTAAGGTACCTACTGATGATAATTTGGTCGACCTTTATACCAAGGCTTTTGATAGGTCTCGGTTTGAGGTTTTAATTCAACTGAATGAGATGAGTAATCCTGAATAAGTTTTTCCACAAGAACTTTGTCTAGATGTAGTTTATTTCTTCTTATTATTTTTATTTTATTTTATTTTATTTTTACCTTTGCAAAATAATAAAAAGTTGAGGGTCACTGTGCTAATTGCAAAGAAATGATGAAAACATTACCCATGCCTAGAACATTTTATATGTGTGATTTGTAGATATAAAACATACACAGTAAAAGTACTTAAAATGCAAAGTATTTAATAGCTTCACTAAACGATGTATTGGTAGGCATTTGACATAACGGTTTTCAAGTACCTAATCTATAATATCTAATATGATTTTCTGTGAAATCTTTATTTTGATGTACGACTTAGGTCTTAATTCTTAGCAAAATAGATTGAACCTGAATACATGTTATCGGATATAAAATAAAATTAACTCATCTAAGGGTTTCACTGATTGTTTATTCTGCTACATCTTGAAACATGTTGACCTAGACTCAGTCAGTATATCCTATAACTAGAACGAACTCGACTGCGAAACAAGAATACCGTTGTCAAGATTTCTAGTCAAACTATGTCGTTCTGGTGTACGAAAGTACAGACCTGTCACCTCTGGTTTGATTTTAGATTTGTTTGCTTCTAACCCTAGTCTTGTCCTAAAAGCTGAAACATGTTCCCATATACATTGCTTGAATTACAAAATGACTTGACTTTAAAGATGACATAAAATCAAAAATATCTGATACATGATATTCTGGAATTTCTGGATTCTAAGGGTATATCAAATGTGAGATACATAGCAAATCGTGAACAATAATCAAATGTGTACTTGAAAATTCTGCATGTCGAATGTTTAAGTGGACCTACAATACCGATAATTGTAGTGTTATATAATTTACAACAATAATAACAAAGGAATAAATTAAAATTCTTAACTGTGTATTGTGCTCATCATGGCTAATTCGATCTTTCTATCAGTGACACTCTAAAAAAGAATGTATTTTTCAAAATATGAACAATTTCATATTCGCATTTTAAATTTTATGTTATTTTAAGTTATAAAATAAATAAAAGTTCTTCGTTTACGGGAAATATTTACATTTATTTAGATTAATTGCTCAACTCTTGCTCAATTAAGTGTCTAAGTATTTAGGTTGTCGCCTAATGTATTTAATTTAAAAATGGTAAGTTTTTGGGATAAGTAGTTCTAAGTTCGTACGAACTTAGAATGTTTGTTCGAAGTCTAAGTTCGTACGAACTTAGATGTGTGTGGGTATAAATAGGTCAGACTTAGTCAAACCCTTCACTTTTCCAAAACCCTTCGAACTTACTTCCTTCGAACTTACTTCCTTCGAACTTACCCAATGCCTACGAACCTACATTCGAACTTGCACTGTTTCATCATTTTCAAGTTGAAATCAAACTTTTGGACCGTGTTTAAAAATTCCAATCCGTTAAAATTCATTACAATCACATTCCTAAACTTTGTAAGTAACTTTTACGCATTTTGAACTGTTAAACATAATCAAAATTAGAATTTATTTGGGTTTTATTCAAAACTAACTTAAATTCAAAATCTGGGAAGTGTTAATGGTTAAAAATGATGTGTTTTGGTTGCTTAAGCCTAAACGCACCTAGGCGCACCTTAATCCATGGCCTGATCATGTTTTAATTGAAAGAAAATTTGAATTTCTTTTTCAGTTCATACGTTCGAACTTACTGGTTCGTACGAACCTAGCCAAGTGTAAGTTCGTACGAACTTAAGTTTGACTTGCTCAAACAGTAAGTTCGTACGAACCTACTTTGGTTCGAACAACAAACTTAAAGTTTTTTAATCTATAATGTTCTTATTCCTTGTATCGATTGTAGAATCTTTGTTGCAGGACTCTAATTTGATAAATGTTTATAACTAACATTATTATTATTATTATCTATTTTTGGTTTGTCTTGTGTTTTTGTGTGCAGAAATGGCTTATCAACGTGCACTCTACAACAAACACAACTTGGCGATCTCTTTTGATCTTATCGATCCAGCCACCGAGCAGTTCCGAGGCATGCTGACATTCTTAATGCGCTAGAGAGTTTATTTTGCTCTTACACACTCGCCAACCTTGAGGTTTGAATACCTCCGTCAGTTTTGGGCGACGGCTGTTTATGATTGCGAACCACAGCCACCGGTTATTCGAGCTACTGTCAACGGTGTAAATATTGAGCTCACTGCTGCCTCTCTGAGGCAAGTCCTGCAGGTGGGAACGGAGTTCAGGAAAATGGCCAGACCTCTTTCCCTCTCGAGATGTGTGCTGGCGCTTTCTAGCGAATGGGTTATGTTGGGGATGTCACCCACACCCAATACACAAAGAGTTTGGTGTCGGCCAGTGGCACTATGTTATGCATATTTTGCTGGTATCTTTTGGGCTGAAGAAGGTAGGGTTCTATATAATGAACCACAAAATGCAGTCAGGGATGATTTCACTAGTATACAACAAACCCTACTGCTTCTCTCAATTTTTCTTTGACGAGATGGTGCAGCTAATCAAGGGGAGTGTCAAAGATAGATTTATTCTATATCCGCGTTTCATAATGATGATTCTTAACTCGTTGATTCCGAATCTTCCGGCAGTGGATCCAGTAGTACATCTGACTACTGTTGATAAGAAGATCTTTGGCCACTGCCTTAGTCACAGCAGCCGTCGAGCTATTGCTGATCGGCCTCAGGCCGTGCCGTTATTTGGGGCGGTAATCGATGCTACTTATCAGGCACCACCTAATGATGGATGGTGGGATGTGCCTCCGCCCCAGGCTGCCGCTGAAGTTCAGATACCAACACCTGCACCGGCCCAAGAACAAGCTCAAGTGGCTGCTGTTGAGCCACAGCAGGATGTTGTTGAAGAGATATTACACCAGATAGAGCACCCTGCCAAGGGAGAGCGAGTTGTCGCTGAAGTTGTTGAATCTCTGGTACGAGATGTTCTTCAAGGGGGTGCTAGCTCAAGTGTCGCGGCACATGTGGACGCGTCAGATACTGGTTCACTGCCCAAACTTGATGCTCTGTTTAGAGACATTGATACCTATGCTGCCGATCCTGAAGATGCATTTCCGTCTCCTGATGTAGCTGGGAAAAGCCAGGAGCAAGACTCTAAAGCCACCGAGAGTGACTCAGATGATGATGATGATGATGATGATGATGATGCTGGTGAGGACCGTCCCACTTTAGGGGTTCAAGGGTCACGGGTTATTCTACTTAAACCCGGGGCGGCCTCAGAAACAGATAAAGGAAAAAGGAAAGTCCAGGAGGATAAGGACTATGTTCCTGGGGGCGACGATGAAGACTCTGGGGATGAACAGTATGTTCTGAGGGCTCGTAAGCGCCAACGCCCAACCAGAGTAGTTATCGGAGAGGGTGGTCCACCTCCTCAAATCATAACACCAACACCACCTCCCGTCGCTCCACCCACTATACAACCACCACCCATTCCAGAACCACCCACAACTACTGCAGCCACCGAACCACTCGCACCCACTGTCACACCAACCGAACCACCTGTTACTTCCACATCTATACTGCCACCAACTACCACTCCACCTCCAACTCAAACTATCCCGTCAGTCTCCAACCCGGCTGCACTTCTCTCTAATCCGGATAAATTTACCTATCTTGAAGGCCGGATCACGAGTTTATCCGAAATGGTCGTCTCCTTGACTACTGTTATTTCGTGTCAAGAGATCCGTGTAAAGAACCTAACGGATCTCAATCAATGATTAGTGGAGCGACATGAAAAATTAGAAGAGATTGTTCATGACAATGAGATCCTCCTCTATCAGTTGAAGCGCAAGGTAGCTCAGGGGGAGATGACCGGATGCAAGGAGGATGAGTTGAGAACAAAGAGGGATGAAGACCGAGATGATGATCCCAATGTACCAAAAGAAGGTGAGCTGCCTAGCTCTTCAACTGGATGACTAGTGCCACAGCCTCAGGGGGAGTCGAGTCAGAAGCAAGTTGGGAGTGGGATTGAGGAAACTCCAGTGAATTTGACCGAGACCGATACTATCGAGGCGTTGCTTGGACTGGACGATTATGATAGCGATGGGTCGGAGTTAGAGGAAGTAGAGATCTCGTGTAAAGAGGTTGCTGATTGGAAATCCGATGATGAGATCATACCTGACACTGATGTAGAAGTTAATGAACACATCGTGATTAAACAACCGATTACCGAGACGGTGTTTGAAGATGAAGCTGGTGGTGAGAAAGTGATCAATTTGGAGGAGGTCTTAGCTCCTGAAATTGAGTCTGAAGATAAACCGATAGAGCCTACTCGGCTGAATTGAAAGAATTATGGTTCAAGAATAAGTTGAAGACTTTCAGCACGATACCTAAGATTGAACATAAAGAACTAGCTTGGCTAGATTTGGCAAACATTGGTGAAGATCCCTACGCCAGAACCATGGAAAGAATAGTTAGGCGTGAAGGGCGAACGAATAAGTTTGTTGACTTGAAGCCGAGAGCAGGAAAGAGAGTTCCAGACTTGACAAAGATAGATCCAATAACGAACAAGCCTGGATGAAGATGGTATACTGGCCAGTCAAGTGCTTGAAGAAGGTTCCACTGAAGAAAATGCCACATAATATTCTTGAAGATCAGGTATGTTGATAGTAAGACTGTCGAAGCAGTGATGGAAGACGGTGAAGGAAAGGTGCTGCTAAGGGTGTATGACAGTTTACACTTGGTAAACTTGTCCAAGGATGATCTGATGAAGCTTCATGAAAATAAAATCCTGTTCAGAGATAGTTGGAGGCATGAAGGCCGAAGATACCAGAAGGTGGTGAAGGTTTGTATAGAGAAAGGGATATGGGCAGGAAGTCGACAGAGCTGATCGAGAATCAAGATCGACTGTAACAACGAAGACAGAAGACAAATAGAGCTATTGTCAAGGGGGAGTCTGTTGGTACATGAAATGTGACAATAGCTTCATATTTGTAATAGTTAGTTTGTAATTTGTTTATGATGTTTAACGTAATTGAATATTTTGTTTAGTATGTTTGTAGGTTCGTACAAACTTAGGGTAGGTACGAACTTGGAGGTAAGTTGTACGAACTTATGAGCAGCTAAGTTCGTACGAACTTGGCTGTCTATAAATATAAGTTTGAAAATATTCATTTGTAAGCTTTTGGAACTGAGTTTTAAGTTCGAATATATTGAAAAAATTTCTTAGTTCGTATTCATTCGAAGTTATCTTACTAAAAGCTATTAAACACTTTCGTTACACTCGTTTTATTGTCGTTTAAGTGTATTAAAGGATTCCGCACTATAATACACATTGTAATCCCGTTTGGATCTGTTCAAGGGGACTTTAATTATGAAACAATAACAAGAGCTTTTGGATAAAGGTTTTATCCACCCAAGTTACTCACCTTGAGGTGCTCCTATCTTGTTCGTTAAAAAGAAGGATGGCTCCATGAGAATGTGTATTGATTATCGTGAATTGAGTAAAGTCACAATAAAGAACAAGTATCCATTGCCACGAATGGATGACTTGTTTGATCAATTACAAGGAGCAAGTTACTTTTCAAAGATAGACTTAAGATCCGGGTTTCACCAATTGAGGGTGAGAGAAGAAGATATACCAAAAACAGAATTCAGAACGAGATACGGACATTACGAGTTTCTTGTTATGCCGTTTGGATTGACAAATGCTCAGACAGCATTTATGGATCTCATGAATAGAATCTGCAGACCATATCTCGATAAATTCGTGATAGTATTCATTGATGACATTCTTATCTATTCCAAGAGTCAGGATGATCATCAATACCATCTACAAACCATTTTGGAATTGTTACGTAAGGAAAAACTATATGTCAAATTCTCAAAATGTGAATTTTGGATTCGCAAAGTGCAGTTTTTGGGGCATGTAGTAAATGAAATGGGGATAAAAGTAGATCCAGCTAAGATAGAAGCAATTGTCGATTGGAAACCTCCAAAGACTGCAACGGATATTCGAAGTTTTCTAGGATTAGCTGGCTACTACCGACGCTTCATTCAGGACTTCTCGAAAATAGCATTGCCCTTAACCAAACTTACTAGGAAGAATTGCAAGGTTGTTTGGGGTCCTAAGGAAGATGAGTCGTTTCAAATATTGAAAAATAAATTAAGCACTGCACCAATTTTGTCATTACCAGAAAGCACAGAAGACTTTGAAGTATATAGTGATGCCTCATTACATGGCCTAGGGTGTGTACTTATGCAACGAGGTAAAGTCATTGCTTATGCATCGAGGCAATTAAAAGTCCACGAAATGAGTTATCCGACACATGACCTAGAATTAGCCGCAGTAGTATTCGCTTTAAAAATTTGGAGGCATTACTTGTACGGAGCAAGGTTTAAAGTCTACACTGATCATAAAAGCTTGAAATATAAATTTGATCAGAAGCAACAAAAACTAATAAAACAACGTTGGATGGAATTAGTAAAAGATTATGACTGTGAAATCCATTACCATCCCGGTAAAGCCAACGTTGTGGCCAATGCACTAAATAGACAAGAAAGAATTGAACCTATGAATCTTCACCTCTCAAGGATTGAGTTGAAATTGGATTTAATCGAAAAGATTAAGGATCGGATGTGGATGAGGGGAACTGTTCAACTATTGGAGAGGGACAGTAATGGTGTTTTAAGATTTAAGGGTCGAATGTGGATCCCAATGTATGGTGATCTAAGATTGACTATCTTGGACGAAGCTCATAAATCTAAGTACTCTATTCATCCCGGAAGCAATAAAATGTACAAAGATATGAAGTTGGTTTATTGGTGGCCAGGGATAAAGAAAACTATTGTTATATATGTAAATATGTGCCACACGTGCCTACAAGTGAAAGTTGAACATCAAAAGCCCTTTGGTAATTTACAACCATTTGAGATACCCGTGTGGAAGTGGGAACATATTACAATGGACTTTGTGTTTAAGTTACCTAGAACCATAAAGGGGTATGATGCAATATGGATTATACTTGATAGAGTGACAAAGTCTGCACACTTCTTACCCATCAAGGGCACATATAAATTAGAAAAGTTGGCAAAAATTTACGTTGATGAGATAGTAACTAGACATGGTGTACCTTTGTCTATTGTTTCCAACAGAGATATTAGGTTCACATCAAACTTCTGGAAGAGTTTTCAACGTGAAATGGGTACTCGAATAAATCTTAGCACCGCTTATCACCCACAGACGGACAGTCAAAGTGAAAGAACCATACAAACATTAGAGGATATGTTGAGGGCTTGCGCAGTCGATTTTGGCGGTAGTTGGGATAACCACCTGCCATTAGCCGAATTTTCGTACAACAATAGCTATCACTCTGGTATAGACATAGCTCCATATGAAGCTTTGTATGGTAGAAAGTGTAGAACTCCAAATTGTTGGAATGAGATTGGAAAGAGACGGATAACAGGTCCGGATCTTATTCAGCAAACAGCTGACAAGTTTGAGCAAGTAAGAATAAGAATGAAAATGGCTCAAGACATGCAAAAGTCTGATGCAGATAAGAAAAGGAAATTTGTTGAATTCCAAGTAGGTGAAAAAGTAATGCTCAAAATATCGCCTTGGAAGGGTTTAATTAGATTTGGTAAACGGGGAAAGTTGAGCCTAGATATATAGGACCGTTTACTATTTCTGAAAAGGTTGGAGAAGTAGCATATCGCTTGAATTTGCCTGAGAAGCTAAGTAGGATTCATAACACATTTCATGTGTCCAATCTTAAGAAGTGCTTAACCAATGAGGTAACATCAATTCCTCTAGATGAAATCGAAATTAATGAGAAAATGAGCTACATTGAGGAACCTGAAGAGATCATTGAACACCAAGTAAAACGACTACGCAACAAAGACATCCCTCTCGTAAAAGTTCAATGGCGTTACCATAAAGGGCCTGAAGCCACATGGGAACTAGAAACGGAAATGCGAGAAAAATTCCCACACTTATTTAAATAGTAAGTCTCGAGGACGAGACTGTTTCAAAAAGGTGGGTAAATTGTAACACCCATTTTTTTAATAAAGATAATAGTTTTTATAATTAATTTTGTTATAATAAATTATATAAAAATCTTAATTTAGTTAGTGGATTTTGATTAGTAAGTCTAGAGAAAATGTAGACTTATGACTAATGACTAATTCTCTAGACACTTGTAAATCATTTAACTAATAAGAGTAATGACTAATCAACATGTTAAGTTGTATAAATATGTGACTTATATTAACTTGTTATTCTTCTTGGTGAGACTTGAGAGAAACAAAGAAAGAATAGATTTCAATCTTAAAACTTATATCATATTCATACTAGAGTTCTATGGTTATGTAAGAGTTAGAAAGGGGAAGAATTAGAAGAAACAAAGGGTGTAGTTTCAACAATCATTCACTTATCTTTTAAGTTCATCCTAAGGTATATATACATACCTTAAGTCTTAAACTTTTTATTAGATAATTATAGATTTCTTATTTGTATGTCTTTAATTTTACATGTAATTAAATGTGATGGATCTTGGAATGCATGTAATAATAGGGGTAAATGTTACAAAATGAAATTCTATGTGAAAAGTGGCCAAAATTCGTAATAATAACTATAAAATTCGGACAGGGGCTTTAGTGACTGTTTTTACAGCTTTTTTGACAGAAAAGTCGTCGCTAAAACTGTTGCAGATTATTTTTGGACATTTTGTGAAAGATTTTGTAATGTCACTAAGAGTGGCTCCACATATTAATCTTTTAAAATTGTTAGAAAACTTTGTATTTAACCACTTGTTTTGACTTAACATCAAACATGTTATATAACAAAATAATGAAATATATGTTTTGACATTTTAAAAGCTCATTTCTTACAAAATAAAATAAAATGACATGTTGTAACATTTTTAGATTAATACCCATTTTTGTTGTTAAATGAATTCTAAGTATAGCCATTATATTGGTTTAGGAGAAGGCAAAGGAGTAATCAACCTTCCAAACTAAGTGAGTATTCCTTGTGTATTTTCAAAATGAGAATGTATGCTAGTTATGCGTGTTTATTCTTCCATGTAATATGAATTTTTATGACATATTTATATGCTTTGTATATTGATGACATTGCATTTGTATTTTATACATTCTAATGATTGTTGTGTGATGCACAAATTACTTTTAAATGAAAATTTCTTGATATTAACTCAAGTTGGTCAAGTCTTTATCTTTGTGGTTTTGACTCACCATAACACTTAAAATGATTAGCATCGCTATCAATGAGTGTCTAATGTCCTACATCACAATAATCGGGATCCCCATAAACTCATTAAGTGTTGAACTTTGATTATATTATGATTGTATTATAGGTATACTTGTTCATTATTGTGTGTGATATTGTGTATACAAACACACAAGCTCACTAAGCCTTTAGGCTTACGCATTACATACATTTTCAGGTTCAAAGATGTAGATTCAACTCGTGAAGAATCAATAATAGGTGAAATGGAATAAGGAGACTATTTTCCTTATTATGCGAAAATTCTCCGACGTTTCTAGTTGTTTTATTTTATTTTAAGATGTAACTTTTGTTGGTTATTAGGCACTTTGTAAGATACTTCCGCAACAACTCTTTATGTATGTTTAAGCTTTGTGTAATATTAAATTGAGACGTTACATATTCTTCTTTAATATATATATATAGAATAGATATTGTAAATTTTTCATGATTTAAAAAGAAAAAGAAAAAATAAATGAGGCGTTTCAGATCTAGTCTTCAATACAGATATCCGCTCCACCATTATACTCGTACTTATTCCTGTCAAAGTCTATATTTGAAGTAATAAACATGGCTAATTAATGTATTTTCTGTTGGCTAATTAAGATGGTGAAGCATGTGATGAATGTGCTTTCTTGTGCATGGCATGATTTAAGTAAGTTGAAAGTGTGTTAATACATGATTAAGTGTTGTAAATGTGTGACTATCTACTGCTCAGACCTTCTCATGCTCGTGGCCACTTAGAACATAATTCGGTACCATTAAATTATTTTTTATATACTTCACCTATATCATATATTATGATTATGATGTTATGATTGTATATTTGTACAAGTCTTACAAATTATCACAAGGTATTAGTTATATTGGTTTACATATGTATACACATAGATATGTATGTCTTTTAACTCCTACAATATTTTAAAAATGATGATCGATATTATTTATAATTTGACACTATTTTTATTATCTATATTAGTATATAATACAAATATATTTTTAAGATTTGGATAAGTTAAAGAATAAGGTCTGTTGTGTTGTTTGAAGAAATCTTTTCTTTTAAAATCCTGTAATAAACTTAATGATTTATCAAAATTTTTATCTTGTATATTGCAGGAAAATCTTGAATATATATTAAATTTAAGTTTTCCATATTGTAGGTTTCCTCTCAAGACACCTAAACAAGCTTCTTCTATATTTTGAATGCTATTATCCATTATTGCTATTATGTTAGAGTGTCTATTTCTTCTTTAAAAGGTTGATTTTATAATTATTTGAATTGCTCCAATATGAACCCATCCCATTGTAATTCTAATATTTGATTTTATACTTTGTAATTTATTTTGTATATTTATTTTGGACAATAAATGTATTATAGCTTTATTAGATGTTACATGTATTTCAAGAGCTCTTGCTTGAATGTTTAATCTATAGAATAAATTATGATTTCTGGATTTTAGTCTTAGTTTTCGTAGAGTGTTTGTCTTAAATCATGAATAGTTTGATAATGATAAATTCTAATGCTGAATTTGTTTTAGTTTCTTTTTATCTATTAAAATTTCCTGTTAATTTCTTCTTATTTGTAAAGTACCTTTTTCTCCATAATATATGATAGTCTTTTGTATTTATATCAAATCCTTGTCTAATTTTAGTAAATTATCAGTTTCTTGTAACAACAAATATTCACTATTATTCATTATGATGAATTATAAATCCAGTATGTGCTATCATAAGCATAGTCTGAATCAATTAACTCGTATCTATCAAAATTAAAATCTTCATTGGAAATATAATCATCAAAAATATCTTCTCTTTGATTATTTGGTTGTTCGATAACTAAAGTTTCATTATCTATTAAGTTAAAAGTAGTTGATATTAGTGTGTTAAAATCTAAAATTTTGAAAATATCATCTAACCTTTCGTCGTCAAAAAACTAAGTGGCTCTGATACCATTTGTCAAGAAAGCGTATACGTTTATTTGATTTATTAAAACAAGTTCAATTAAAATATCCTTTACATAATTAAATATAAAATCAACATTACTTAGACTAACTATCGAAATAAACTGAAATATGAGTTTTATAGTTTTAATTTTAAATATGCAAATAAACTGAAATATGAGTTTTATGTTTGATATATGTAGAATTAAAGTTTGAAACCTATAATGTTTGTATGTTTTTTCTTTCTTTTTTATTATTATTAAAAATTAGTAATGATGATGTGTAATTATTTGATGCGTTTATGTGCCAAACTATGAAGACTATTTATTCTTTTTACATATATAGAATTAGGTGAATTGTTGGCCGTGCGAAGTACGGTTCAGAATTGTTTTTGATAGTTTTAGAAGTTGATCAGATAAATTGCTATGGATTAAACTTATATTTTATTTTATTTTTACAAAAAAACAGTAGCTTCAAAAAAGTAGATTAATTTTTGACACATAGAAGAATAGATTACTTTTAAAGGTTTTGCACAAATCAATCTCATAAATAGTTTAAACTTTTTTTTATTGTGGAAAATCATACGATAAAAATGATTACTGCTTTTATAAATTTTATTAAGTTATTTCTTATTTTTTTATGTCTGTTAACTCCTACAATATTTTTAAAATGATGATCGATAGTATTTATAATTTGACACTATTTTTGTTATTTATATTAATATGTAATACATTTTAATATTTTTTTAAGATAGATTTTACTATTTTACCCCTATAATTACTAAGAGCTTTTTTAAAAATCTATAAAAATGACTAACATACCCCTACATTTATTAAATTGTCATTAATACAAGCATTATTAAACCTTAAACTAATTAATATATGACATTTTATTATGATTAATACAAGCATTATTAAACCATAAATTAACTAACATATGACATTTAATTTTAACTTAAACTTCTCTATATCTATACTATTATAATGTATTTGAGATTTGAGATTTGAGATATATTTTTTGAAGATAGAAATAACTACATATGAGAAATTCCAGAAAACATATAACATGTGAACCGTTAGTAGTTACGGGACATGCTAATTATGGGCGAAATAGTTGGGATGAGATGAAAGCGTTTAATCAAGGTTAGGACGAATAATTCAAATTTTTGATCAAGTTTTAGGATCACAATGTAACGTACATAATGTTTAATATCAAAATAAAAAAAAAACAAGCAAAAATAAAAAAAATTAATGAAAGTTAAACCTCTAGACTCAACAAACGACTCCACAACTCGCAACCTGTGCATTAAGAACTCGAAACCCGACACTCACAACTCACAACTCGACTAGCAAGTTTGCAATGACATATTATGATATATTTAATTTTGGATTATTTTGTTACAACTTTTTTTCGAAGAATTGTTAAAAACTTGATTTTCTAATTTTCAAAATAAGTATACTTCGGGTATTGTTACATAGTTTTGGATTTTTAAAATGTTTCAGAAAACATAATATTATATATCGAATGAATGTAAAACTAATAAATTTTTTTCACTTCATTGCATGGATGTTTTTCTTGTTTATATATAATGTAACTATACTTGAATGAATAGTTGTATTTTGAAATGTTACATGTTAAAACTTCTAAGACGCACATATAAAAAAAGCTAAACATACACTTTTCACAATAATACAACAAACAAACAAAAAAGTAATTATCTATTTAAAAAGTAAGTCAATGTAATATTTATTTTAATGTGTTTATTTCATCTGAAATAAACCAAGAAGCATTTTCACAAGAGTAATTAAATAACTTATCTAATATATAAATAAGCATTAAGTAAACAAGAGCAATCCCAAATACTCTTTTATTATACCTGAACCAACAATTTCAGTTTAAACAGTTGATGTTAACCATCATTTCTATACTACATAATGATATTACTTAGGACAACAAGTAATGAAGAAAAAAAGCATTAAAATTTTGATCACAAAGTAGCAAAAAGTTAAAAGTTTCTGGTTGGCAGATCACATTGTGAGATGATGAATCATCAAGCATGTGGTATTATAATAAACTTATATTTTAAATATTTCAATGGACCCCAACCCTTTCTACATCCCTTTCATTTACTCCCCACACTTCATTAATCCAAATCTGAGCATTTTCATCTCAGATTTCCATTCCATCAAACGAATCTATCAAATTTGATTTAAACCTCTCATACCAATCAATTCGCTACGAAAAAAGAAAATGGATCAAATGAAAACAGACTATAGTTTGCAACAAATCGGTGTGAAGAGACCAAGAACTAAGATTGTTTGCACACTTGGACCGGCTTCTAGATCCGTTCCAATGGTTGAAAAATTGTTGAAAGCTGGAATGAACGTTGCTAGATTCAACTTTTCGCATGGATCGTATGAATATCATCAAGAAACATTAGATAATTTACGTACTGCTATGGATAATACTGGGATACTTTGTGCAGTTATGCTTGATACAAAAGTAAGTGATACTTCTTATCTACTTATCAATATATATTGTTTACAGTTTATGCATATATGAAAATTAGTAATCTAGTAATCTAAAAAAGTGAGTGAGTTATGCAAATATATATATGTGTTTATACATATGATGTAGATATAGAGTTGACTCTGTTTTTACTTGAACATAGAATTTCTGTATGATCAATTGATCATCAGCTATGTGCTTGGTTCAGTTTATTGATTTTGAGTTTTTGGTAGTCAAGCTGATTTCTTTTGAGCTCCTAATGTTTTTGATGTTGAGTTTGTAGTTTAGTGTTTTTATAGGGTTTTATCTAGTTCCCAATTTTGTTGGAGATTATAATTTTTGTAGTTAGTTTTGTCTAAGAGAACTAGAATAAAGTTAATTATTACTGCCAATGGTGATATAGTCGGTGCTATTTATCAATGGCATAGATTGCTGACAAGGGGTTGGGACAATTCAATACTAGAATTGATTGGACCTAAAGGCGTAAATTGATAGATATTAGTGCGAATTATCGAATTAAGTAACACCGGTTTGGTGTCAAAAATGGGTGCCGGTTTAGAACAGTTGCGATCTCGAACCGAGATTCAACTTTTTTGGACCAATTTGGTTTAGGACCGGAGTAGATCACCAATTAACCATACCAGATGGGTGTCAACTGAAAACCACTTTTTCTTTCATACCATGAACCAAGAAGAGGGTTGTACATAACCGGTCCTGATTTGGTCTAATTTGCCATTCGACAGTTGAGCCGAGTTTTACACAAGCAATCCCTAATTTTAACATTTAGTTAAGAAAAACATGTTTTATTAATAGCAAATGCCAAGAAATATAGACAAAACAAAATTTCTCTATCTAGTAAAAGACTTGACGTTGATCAAAAAAGTAAAAGACTTTTGATGTTTAGTTTCTCCATAGAAAACGACCAAGGGTCATTGTTTTAAGGGTTCTTGCCTTTTGAGCTGGGAGCATCTCCGATGTCTACTAGTTTTACATTTTTCTGGTCAACAATAATATTAATAATATTACGTATATTGAATTAAGTTCAAATAGGAATGAATATTTTTGTTAGAACGAAAAAATTAATCTCAACTCCTAATTTTTATCAAAATAACAAAATTATCATATTTTTAAAAAATTGAATATCTAAAAAATGACTAATTAAAAAATTATAAAAATTGCACCATAAAAATCAACATTTCATTCTCTTTGATTAGACATCTCACATGACATACTTTCGACGAATTTTATTTTTTTCATTTTTTGGTGAGTTTTAAAAACCTGTAATACTAGTGTTAGTTACCGGTAACACATGTGTTATCAGTTTTCAAACTCATCAAAAAATGAAAAAGAAATTCTTCGAAAGTATATTATGTGAGATGTCTAATCGAAGAGGAAAAAACGTTGATTTTTATGGTGTAATTTTTATAATTTTTTGACAAGCCGTTTTTGAGATATTTAATTTTAAAAAATGTGAGGAGAAAATGAAGTTTTACCAAATAAATAGTTAAAATTCATTCTTTCATTCTCACTAAAATTTTTAATCTCATTTGAACTAAATCATATATATATATTTTATTATTAACTATAAAATAATTTTATCAAAAAAAAATTTAGTGATCAAATTATATTTTTCTGAAACTTTTCTTTCAAATCCATATCTAGTCTAATTATCTATTCATAACTCATTTACTAATCAGACGCCACCTAAATATTTATATCATTTTAACACTAAAGCATGTTGGGGTGTAATATAAACTATACATGTTGTAATATTTGCATTGCATGATGACGTATCATGATTTTAAAGCAAGTTGTGTTGTTAATGATATTTTGTAAGTTTAAAAGAAGATACATATAAAATTGCTTTCAATTATATTAATTTTATATTAGTTAGGCTCTTTAGGTCCAACTGAGATGCAATCTAAAGGGTCTAATTATTATATTTTAATTGAAAGGGTACTAATTAATCCTATTCTATGTTGCTCTATCTTTGAATGCACTAATTTTCTTTGGTACCCATGTGATATTTTGACCTTAATGTCTGTTTTTGAAGACATACAAGTTGCAAACCATGCGTCATTAAATGTTGGAACTTTAATAAAAATGTAATGTGTAAATTTATGACCATAGAAATTTATGACCTTAGAAATTTATGACCTTGACATGTTATGACTCGAACATGGTACGCCGGTTATCAACCAATGAGTCGAACATGGTACGCCGGTTATCAACCAATGAAATGAATTAGTTATGATGTAAAAAGAAATGTATCCAGTAACAATTACATATATACATATATTGAAGCAATATTAAAGTTTCAAAACTTTCTAATACAACGAAGATACAAAAGTTGCACCTGCCAATTGAGAGCTAACAAATAAAGCATAAGTCAATTAGTCAGTACTCAAATGTATATAAAATGTTCATTTTCTATGATATATAATAATAATAATAATAATTAATAATAATGTATTAGGTATTAAATGTAATAAATTTCTATTGAGCTACCATCAATTTAATAATAATGTATGAAATATATTATTTTACCATTGCCGTAAATATAATCATGACTTAAGCGTTATTTTTATAAAATTGTAAGGATGTTACATAATAATCTTATATTGCATTTAGTGTTATTATGGGACTTCAACTATCGATTCCTTTATAAATACAGAACAGTAGTACATCCAAAAGCAAGAGATATAATCAATTTGTTTGTAAACTAGTTTAAGATATTGAGATGCAAAATTTCCTTTTGCTTTTTTAATATTTGTCGACTCATAACTCGTGTTTGTAAGAGTCATAATATATGTAAATTTTATATATTACTATATATAGAGAGATAACATTATATATACATATATATATATATATATAAATAAATATTAAATAACTATCCATTATATATAACTTTTATATATTATTATATAAGTTATAATAATAAAAATAATATGAAATGAGGTGAGTTCATTAAAGTATGAGTTTTTTTAAAAGGATAGAAGTACCAATAAGATTGTGTCAATGGCACAAAATTCACTTTCCCTCACATCTTTTAAATTTAAATATCTCAAAAACGGTAAGTCAAAAAATAATAAAAATTACACCATAAAAATCGTCTTTTTTTTCTCTTTGATTAGACATCTCACAAGATATACTTTCGACGAATTTTTTTTATTCACTTTTTGTGTGTAAACCCATGTGTTATGATAGATTAACAAAAATGTTACTCGCGGCTATCACATGTGTTACAATCGATAGTCGGTGCTAACACATGTGTTAGTCGCCGATAACACATGTGTTATTTGTTTATAACACATGTGTTAAAAATTTTCAAAACCCACCAAAAAATGAAAAAAAAAAAATTCGTCGAAAGTATACCTTGTGGGATCTTAAATCGAAGAAGGGAAAACGCTGATTTTTATGGTGTAATTTTTATAATTTTTTAACTCACGATTTTTGAGATATTTAAATTTAAAAAAAGTGAGGGAAAGTGGAAAAAAGTGAAGCCTTTGCCAAATGACACAATTTTATTGGTGCTTCTATACTTTCAAAACTTCTCATACTTTAATGATCTTTTGTCATGAACAATAATAAGAAAAAGCATATATATTACTCGGTATTGGTTACTTTACATGTATGTATAACAAAGATGATACAAAGTTATTACAACAAATAAATGGGAACATAATACAATACAAAAAAACGAAGAATGTAAACATAAAAGAAAGTCCAACGACATATTTAGCTCCATTTTCATCTCTTTAAATGTGATGTTAAACATAAAAGACAATGTAACTAGATAGTTAGTCCGTCTTTTTACATCTCTATAAAAGTGACTTCCTAAGTAAAAGTAACAATATCCTTAGATCGGTCCCCATGACATGTATCATTCTCTGTTCTCCCGGAGAATGTTATAGGCACGACGTTGTTCTTGACAACCGTTCTGCTGCTTGCATTCTCTGCGAGACGGAGTCAAAACAGTGTACATGCGGGACGCAATTATTTCAACGGTTCAATTTTAACGGACACATAAAACATACATTTTTTTAACACTTTTTTCAAATATACATACATAGAACTATTACCCTTTTTCAAATAGAATTCTCACCATCTCTACTTATTTTATATACAAATTATGTCAAACAATCACCACTCTTTTTACACACAATTCTCATAATTTCTACTGATTTTATACACAATTTATATCACTTAAAAATGCCAAAACAACAACACGAAAATTCTAATCACAATCAAATGATTTTTTCAACTACTTAATCAACAATCCTACTCCAAATTTGGCTAAATCACCAGCAAATTCATCTTCCTGACCCCAATCGAGCAACCATTCACCAAGTGATATGAATTTTTCAAAATTTGCACCAGTGGTAAATCCTTATTCAATCTCAATCCAAGACCCACAATCCCGATACCAAAATCAATAATGGTATAATCAACCTTCAATGCGGTTATTATCCATAAACACAATACCCACAAAACACAATAACCATATTACCCACAAAGACCACTAAACCAAAATCAATTTGAAAACGTACACACGCCACCACCCGATACCGAAGACGTAGGCGAATCCGAATCCGATGTTGAAGCCATAGCCAAAAAGAAAAAGAAAGGAAAAGGTAAAAAAAGTGGTGGAACCAAGCCAACAAAAAGAATGTCAAAAGGTATTGTGGACCTCGGAGGAAAGCAAGATTTTTGCAGAACGGTGGGTCGTTGCTTCTCAAAATGGAGTGATCAGGAATTCACAAACAGGTGAATCTTTATGGAGAATCAAACAAGAAAATTACAATCGTTGATCAAATAACCTAAATGGTCAAAACTTCAACGAGACGTCAAGCTATGATGCGAAAGCGATACGTACGACGTGAACATTATGTTGGCGGCTCGTGAAGGATTTAAAGATCGTACAAAAATGAACTTCAATTACAAGTTATGGCGTCTCTTAAAAGATATCATGGAGTTCTTTTTTCTGGAAGGTGTTATGAACAATAAACGACCCATGGAAGACGGTCTGATCAATTTTGAAGACGAAGACACTTTGATTCGTCCGAACAATGATAATCTGAACTTGGACCATTTATTCTTCGACCCGATTCGTCGCCCACCCAGTTGAGTTCAAAGTCACAAAAGTCAAAAACGTTCAAGTCCGTCGAATGTTACTTCCTCATGTTGTTCGGCCGACAAGATCCGCGCCCAACTTTTTAGAACCGCACAAGCTCAACAAGTAACATTGAAAACATTAGCCGAGCCGTCTAAAAAGAAATTAATGTTTAAGGCGTTCAAAGTTTCAACAAACCGATCAATCCAAACTTGACAACCGACGAATAAGCATTTCCCAACATTCAGGAAAAGATTTTGTTAGCACGAACCCACAAACGAAGACATAGATTCAGACTAATTATATCGTTTTTATTATTTAATGTGACGTACTTTTTTAATTAATATAATTTTTATTATTATTAATGTAACATACTTTTTTTAAATATTGTAATTTTATTATTATTGTAACATATTTTATTATTATTATTATTGTGTTTTATAAAATATATATGTATTTGTATTAATAGTTAAGAAATGACGTCCCACGGTATAACGTTAAAAAGTTTTTCAATTATTATAAGCAGAGTTTAGCTTTTCAATTTTTGTATTGATGTGACGATGATGTGACAATCAACTTTCAGTTTTGTATTGCATTAGAGGAAGTGGTCTTACGTGTACTTGTTTCTTTCTATCCACAAACATTATATAAGAACTCATCCACTTTTAAACGTAAAAACGTCAAGTCTCTGTATGTTTCTCTCCATAAAGGAACTTCAGATTCCTTCAACAATTAGATTTCCTCACGAAGAAGATGACTATATCAATGACTTTGAAGGTATAAAATCGACAACCAGATAGTAAAATATGACCTGCTTTGACCACAGGTAAGGGTATGACTTGGTATTTGCTCTCTTTTTTTGACTCGTTCAAGTTGCAAGTCGAGTCGACTCGCACCGAGTCAGCTACTAACCCACAAGATCCGTGCAGCAAACAACAGAGGGATGATTCCCCCATTTTTAAAACATAAGTCACAAAACATGCATGATCCTTCTATTAGTTGACTTGTGAATTTCAGTTATTTGCTGTTCCTTACATTCAATAGTTATCTTTATCTGTAAACCAATCATTCTACTGTGTACACTTTTTAAGATACATTATAAGCATATCTATCTTATTTTCGGTTGTGATGATCATCGTCTCTACTTTCTATACTTACCAGTTTTCACAAATTAAATATCATGGATTATTATGAGAAGAATTATAACCTCTGAACCCTTTTTAGTTACTCCTGATTTAAACTGTGTTTCACCATTTAGTGATGTTTTCAGGGTCCAGAGATCAGAACTGGTTTTCTGAAAGATGGTAAGCCCATTCAACTGAAACAGGGAGAAGAAATCACAATCAGTACAGATTATGACATTAAAGGTGACAACAAGATGATTTGTATGAGCTACAAAAAGTTAGCTTATGATGTAAAACCAGGGAGTGTGATATTGTGTTCAGATGGTACTATTTCGTTTAGTGTTCTTTCTTGCGACACTGAAAAGGGTTTGGTTAGTTGTCGCTGTGAGAACACTGCGGTTCTTGGTGAAAGAAAGAATGTCAACCTTCCAGGAGTTATCGTTGACTTGCCAACTTTGACTGAGAAAGACAAAGAAGATATACTAACATGGGGTGTTCCTAACAAGATTGATATGATTGCTTTATCTTTCGTTCGCAAAGGTTCAGATCTGATTGAGGTCCGGAAGCTGTTGGGTGAGCACGCAAAGAACATACTTCTTATGTCAAAGGTATGTTTGTGTTCTTAAAAGACTCTTTGACATCATTTTTTTTTAATTTGTGCGGTTTTAAAGGTCATAATTTCATCTCATTTGCAATGAGGGGAATGCTGGGTTACATATAGTTCAAATCAGCACAATGGGTAAACGAATAAATTGTCGTAAGGGGAAACATTGAATGTCACTATCTTCAATATGGGTAAACGAATAAAATCCTTCTAATACATCCTATAAGTTCTGTAATCATATGTGGCTTCACCAATCATTTATGACAAAATAAAAATAAAAAATTGAACCAAAAACTATTTTGGGTTGAAAAACCGACCCATACCAAATATTTACACGTTGGAATAACATCTACCCATTCTGTATGCAAAAGAACTGCACATTATTATTGAAAGTGTCGTCGAAACAGAATGATATATTAATTGATATGTTAAATCTTAGGTCGAGAATCAAGAAGGGGTTGCAAACTTTGACGAAATCCTAGCCAACTCGGATGCCTTTATGGTTGCACGTGGTGACTTAGGAATGGAAATCCCAATCGAAAAGATCTTCTTAGCCCAAAAAGTCATGGTCTACAAATGCAACATACAAGGTAAGCCCGTGGTTACTGCCACTCAGATGTTAGAGTCAATGATTAAATCACCAAGACCAACTCGAGCAGAAGCCACAGACGTCGCAAATGCTGTTCTAGACGGCACAGACTGCGTCATGCTTAGTGGTGAGACTGCAGCTGGGGCTTACCCAGAACTTGCAGTCCTAACAATGGCCAGAATTTGCATTGAAGCAGAGAATACAATCAATTACGCAGACGTTTTCAAAAGAATCGCTGCAAACGCACCTATTCCCATGAGCCCACTCGAAAGTTTGGCCTCTGCTGCAGTCAGAACCGCGAACTCATCACGGGCCACACTCATTTTGGTTCTAACCAGAGGAGGAAGTACCGCCAAATTGGTGGCCAAGTACAGACCAGGCATGCCCATATTATCTGTAGTGGTTCCTGAAATCAAAACCGACTCTTTTGACTGGTCTTGCAGTGATGAAACGCCCGCTAGGCATAGTCTTATTTTTAGAGGTTTGGTGCCAGTTCTATCAGCGGGGTCCGCTAGGGCTTCTCATGCCGAGTCAACTGAAGAAGTACTGGAGTTTGCATTGCAACATGCTAAAGTCAAAGGACTCTGCAAGGAAGGTGATGCTGTTGTGGCACTACACCGTGTTGGAACTGCATCTATTATCAAGATTGTGAATGTCAAGTAATTTGTTCACATGAGCACAAAGGCGAGAGATCACCGTGCTTCTTTACTATTTGTTTCCAGTATTTTTTTGCCCATTTGTTGGCATGTATGATTTCAGTGAACTAACGTCAATGGTTCGACTATTGATAAACTGCATTTTTCTCATAAATTATGTAATATAAAACTACAGTTGGCATGTTTAGGCTGACTGTTTTGATCAAGTGGGTCATTGGTGACTAGTCAGCTCGATCCAAAACGAACAATAACATGAAAGAAAACACTTCCTACCCATCAAAGGACATAAAATGGCACTAAATACCTTCCAATCCATGAACACACACACAAAAAAGACATTTTTTGACTGGGACTCTCGAGTGAGTTACTATCGAGTCAACACTGCACATTACAAGGAACAACAAATGATCTATGACGTCGTTAAATCAATGAGGGAAAACGATTATTTATTTGATACATACAGGTAGACAAACAATATGGCACTTATTAATGTACACTAGTACGCAACAAAGCCCACAAAAACGAGTATGGAGCTTACACGGGCCAACAGGCATTCTAGTGATTATTTTCCTCACCATGAGGTTCATCGCGATATATTTGACCCTGATGCTGATGTTGATGTCAAGTAATAGTTCACTTGAGCACAAAGGAGAAAGATCAGCGTGTCCCTTTACCATTTGTTCCATGTATCTTTTTGCAATTTGTCCACATCTGTGATTTCAGCATACAAAAGGCAATGGTTCACCACTGATAAACTAAATTTTGCGATGTATTACGTAATCTATAAAACTACAGTTGGCAAGTTCATGCCAACTGTTTTGATCAAGTGGGTCGTTGGTCAACTCATTCAAAAGAACCAAACAAGTACGTGATACGACACGTACAAAATGGCAATAAAATGGGCATCAAACAACCCTTGAAACAAGAAAGCTCTATCACCTCTGACAGGAGTGAGTTATTGTCGAGTAGACTCTATACACAGCAAGGAAAACAATGATCTTTAATGTTATCAGATCGAAGAAGAAAATAAAATTATATGATACATATAGGCAAGCGAAATAGGTGATTCATCTCTGTCAATATTACACTTATTAATGTACACAAATTTTTAACAAAGTAGGAAGGCCCATTAAACGAGTATAGAACTTACACGGGGCAACAAGCAGTCTAGTGATTATCTTCCTCAACATGAGGTTCATGAGCTCGTGGGAATGAATTTGACTCCGAAGCTGATGTTGACGTCACCAAGCTCCCAGTTTCAGACGTTGAAAACAAACTGCTAAAAGGCCAAGGTAAAGAAACCGAAAACCTCCTGTTCCCGCCATTCTCTGATTCACTACTCGACCCTTCAACTTCTTGATTAAGTTTTGATTCTTTAGAAGGCAACGCGAACCTACAAACAGGACACGAACAATGAAGCTCTAACCATGGCAAGATACATTTACTATGAAACCTATGTTTACACGGCATTTCTTTAGCTTCATTTCCAACCTCAAAATCATCCAAACAAACTGAACACTGTACTGAATTTTCATCAACAGTCACAGTCGGCATTGCATCCACCGCCTCTTTTAGCGCCGGAGCGGGATACCGTATCTATTCGGGTCATTTTCGGATAAATGCTGCAACAGGAGTTCCAATCCAGGACCCGTAAAATAATCACCTAACGACCCTATCAGGCGGGTCTGCGACCCGTTACCACCACCACCGCCTTGAACAACGATCGTTTGATTGAAGGGATTAATCAAAATAACACTTTCCCTATTACTATCAGACCCATTTTCCCTATCTCTATTATTTTGAGATTCGGATACCATTCCTGATCGAACACCTTCGATAAGCTGAAGAATAGTAGCACACCTCCTTCTTCGCTGCCTAATAACCGCTTCAACTTCACGGTCCAACTCAGACTCTCCACCCGCATGTGGAATCTGAAACTGATACCTTCGATACCGATCGTAAGAATCAAGACGTCCGGTATCTTTCTCTCCGTCTTCTTCAAACTCAATGTGCGTAAATCTTCTATGAAGATGAGGGTTGTTCATCAGACCAAGTAATATCGGGGCCCACAACAATACAGCCCGATCTGGGTCAAGGTCAAGATCCAGGTCGACACCAGTTTCCGGATTATGATGATGATCACTTGTTACGCTATCCATTTCCTCAATGAATTCGCCATTACAAGACGAACATTTGATCGTTTCGATTCCTAAAATCGGAATGACTGGCCTTTCACATTGGTGACACCAATATCTTGTTGACTCTCTATCTTCTTCCATCTCAATCTCTAATATTATTTAATCAAAATCAATAATTAACTCACATATCAAGCAGTGTTGTCAATAGCGACGCTATAGCGCTATAGCGAATAGCGAAACGAAGAAAGTTCGCTATTTATAAAATAGCGATAGCGAGGTCAATTTTGACTTTTGTTGACCGGTCTATTATTCTAAAATTGACGATTGTTCGTTGCAATTGAACATCCGGCGACCTGAAATTGGACTCCAACGACCTAAAATTGGCGACCTGTAACTCCGGCGACCGCAACTCTGGCGACCTGCATCTTAAATCGACGAAATTGATTTGATTGTGATTCAAATTTGGTTTATACATTGATTTGATTGTAAGCTTTCTTCTTTATTTCAAATTTCTAACACCGTATTTTTTGATTTTGACTTTTGATTTCAAGTTTCTGATTTTGACTTTTGAATTCAAATTTCTGATTTTTACTTTATTCTAATTTGACATTTTGTTTGATTATTTTGACTTTATTTCATTATTATTTGATCTTTTGTTTGATTTATGAATATTTAAGACTTACTATTATGTTTCATTATCTAAGACTTATATATATTTAATATATTTCAAATTTTAAAAGTTTATTGCCTTTTGTTCAATAGCAGTCCGTTATTTGTCGCTATTCGCCGCATAGCATAGCCATAGGTCATCGCTATTTGTCGCCATTCGCCATTAACAACAATGATATCAAGATCAACAAGAAACCTAAGTTTGCTACTTTAAGCATAGTTTAGCAGATCTAGACATATCTTAAATTAGGGTTTGTTAATTTAACCATACAAAACATAACCTATTGATGACAATTCCACCGACAAACAAGAAACTTGCAGATCTGAAACTCGTATATCTGAATATATATATATAGGGGCCTACTATTTGAACACCTCCTAGGGTGCGATGTATAGAGTTCGGCCTTCGGGGTCAACCCGGTGGCTTTTATTAGGAAGGCGGCGCAAAGGAAACTCGAGGGCTTGTTAAGGAAGGCGGCAAAGGCGCCCAACCTCTTCCTTATTGACAAAATGAGAGGGATTTCAGGCAATTAGCATATAAGAATTCCTGCCCTAGAAGATCGCATTTTTGACTTGAGCACCGTCTTTAGGCATTCAGTTCTCAGGATCTTACGAAGAAAAGCTAAAGATTGTACTGAACACAACCCTATGATATAAGTGAACGCGAGGAAGCTTGAAAAATTTCAGGCACATATACGGATTGAGATCCTCTCAAGTAACTTGATAGATCAAGTTATTCTTTTGTGAGTGATGATGATAATAAAATAAATAAATAAAGTGTTAAATAGTGAGCCCATTTTATTCCTCTTTCACAAAACACATTATATGATCTATCATGTTATAATATTACTTGAGAGGATTCAAATCCCACATATACATAGAGGTTATGACACACATATATAGGGTGTCTATTTAGAATTTCCCATCTGGACCTACTATTTGAATACCTCTTAAGGTGTGATGTGATTAACACATACATGTATACAAAGGGTTGATAGGACTGACACACATACAAACATCTAGAAATACAGGGGTATCTATTTAGAATTTCCTAGAGTGCCTACTATTTGAACACCTCCTAAGTGTGATGCGACTAAGACATGCACACAGATACATGGGTGTCCATCTAGAATACAGAAGTTTCTATTTAGAATTTCTCATATATCAAACCCTAATATTACAGTATTGGTCAATCATTCAAATTAAAGTAAAAGTAACATGCTTTCTGTAAACACAGATTAAAATAATAATAATAATAATCATCATTATTATAATAAAAAGGTGAAAGAATTTACCAGTATTAGCAACAGACAAAATTGGAAATCTTGAGAAGGGTTTAATAAAAACCTGGAAACAATGAAATTTGTGGTGGAAATTGAAAAGGGGTTAGAAGGAATAAGGTGTGAGTTTTGTTGTTTTTGTATGGATGTTAAATCTCAATCATCTATACGTATAAAAAAGTGTATGTATAGGTTGAATTGTGGAATATGTAGGCGGTTTATTACTTTATTTGTGGGAAAATGGATCAGGATCCGATGTGCTCACAATTTATGGAACAAAAAGTTTCTGACAAAGTAAGAAACTGACAACGAAATACCGCGTTTTCTTTTGTTTCTTTATGCAAATATTAACGTTGTGTTATATAAACTATTTTAATCTTTATCTTTGTATATAATTTATATATAATTAAGAGAAATTTACTTATATAAATAATTTAAAGCATTAAATATAAATTTAAACGGTGTTATAATCTTTTTTTATTTCTAGACACGAAAATTACGGATATAAAATAATAAAACTGACAAATCCGTCAATTTAATGAAATCCACTATTATACCGCCACGTGTCAAAGATGTTTCCAGATCGAAGAGGCAAAGAAAATGCATTTAAGAGATTTGATACACGGCGATCCAGATGATTTGTTTGAATTAAAAATGTATTTCGGCGATTAATACCCAACGATTTGTTTGATTTTTTTATTTTCGTGCAACTAAGCGATTTTATTGTGTTTTAACGACTGTTCACTATTTTTTCAACATTTTTCATTTTAAAACTTCTCCCTCTCCGGCCAAAAATACAAAACCCGGCGACTACGGTTTTAAATTTTTTAAGTAATACTCCGACAATTGTGGTTAGGCATGATAATGGTAAATCATTTTATTATTTAACTTGTTTATATAAATTGTGAGTAACTAATAATGAGATTTTGTTTAATACCAAAATGCATCAATTTTAGACCCAAAGTGAAAAGTAAAAGTTTATGATATCTTGCTCGAGAGTAGGATAAACATTGATGCACAAATAAAACTATCAAATGCAACTACTATACATCTTCACGTATATAACTTTGTTATATATTAAGTAAATAAATAAATAAGCTAAAACTTTATAGTCTAGACACTTGATACATTCAAAAATTGTCCCACTAAGAAACTTCATATCATAATTATAACACAAACAAAATAAATAAAATGAAAAATGGTAAAAAAAATGGTGAACATTCGCGCAAAAAACAATAAAACCGACTAGTTGCACGAAAATAAAAAATTCTAACAGATCGCCAGGTATTAATCGACGAAATGCATTTCCCTTGCCTCTTTGACAGGGAAATACCTTTGACACGTGGCGATATATTAGTGGATCTCATTAAATCACCGGAATCGCCGGTTTTGTTATTTTATTTCGGCGATTTTTGTGTCTAGAAATCAAAAAAGATTATGATACAAATTCTTATTTAATGTTTTGAATTGCCTATGTGGGTAAATTTCTCTATACTTAAAACATTATAATATGTAATAATCTACATTATTGATTGAATTTCTTTCATGATGATTCAAAGGGGAAAATTTAATAATAATTAAAACTTTTGATTTTATAAGTGTGCCCATAATCATTCATATTTAACAAAAATAGTCTCTCACCCTTATATGACATTTATGTTTGTTGAATAAGTCATTTTTAGTACCTGCATTTTATAATCAACCCTTTTAATTCATGTATTCTTTTAAATAACTATTTTTCGTATATGAATTTATGTAAAGTTATTTACAAACTACAATTTAACCCATAAAGCTTGCATGCTGTTATTTTTATTAATCTTATTAATTCCTAAAATATCTTATGCTTTATTTATATCATCTATATGCTATATTGATCTCGAGGAACAATGAGTGAAGGTCTTGATTGTGTAGGTAATAAAAACATTATAACCCTTATTTATAAAATCAATAATAGTGGTACTAATTTTAACTCTACGTTACGAATGGGTGAAAACAAAAAAATTTATATTTATACAAAATATGAACTTATATATCTAAAATCAATAAAAGTTTGTTATGTTCAGTTAAATGAATTATGAATAACTCCCATATAAAAGAATTCCAAACTTAATTATGCGTAGCCACGGGACAATTAACTATTATCTTATATAAATAGAGAAAGTTCAAACGAGAATGAGAATTTTCGTGACAATTGAGGAGTTAATCTCAACTCTCAATTTTCATCAAAATAATAAACCTCTCACATTTTTAAAAAATGAATATCTCATAAACGGCCTGTCCAAAAATTATAAAAATTGCACCATAAGAATCACCGTCATTTTCTTTGATATATGTAGGTTCCCTGGTGTTTGGATACACAAGGTAAACAAGTTTATTTGAGTGCGGAATCCTAAGAACGAATATGTAAATATCAAAATTTAAGCTTTATTGAACATAAACTTGTATTACATTCAAACTAAGACTCAAGTACAACAAAGTATACGAACTAGATATTTGAAACTCCTAAACTCACAAATACAAAATTTTCGGACTTGTGTATATATAAGCACCTAAGTTCGTATGGGCTAGGCCTTACGAACTTGGCAACTTCAAAGCCCATACGAACTTAGCTAAGTTTGTTGGCCTTTCTAAGTTTGTACCTACTTCTAAGTTCGTAGGAACTTACAATATACACATATAAAATAAAAGTTAACAATTACAATGATTATAAAATTAGACTAATTACAAACTAGAGTTGTTATCACACAGATGTACCAACAATATAATCCGTCTATATATGTTCCCCTACTCACTATCTCTCCATGCACAAACCTGGCTTGAGGGATTAGAGACAAACTGTATCACCTCGTAGGCGGATATGGCAACCAAGTTCTTAACCAAGTACTTTCCCCCATCCAAACAAGTCAAACTTAGGAACGACATCGTAAACTTTCGACAAGCTTACGATGAATCAATCTATACTGCATGGGAGAGTTTTAAGGGATTGCTTAAAACAAGCCCCAACCACCATCTTGAGCACTTTGCTCAGATTTGCACCTTTTACAATGGTCTCACTCTGCACCACATGCCTACTCTGGATGTTGCTTCTTAAGGCAACTTCACGAACTACACTTCATACGTGGCCTGGACTTTGATTGAGAAGATGACCATGCACCATCATGACTGGAACGCTGATGAGCACTCCTCACTATCGACAACGCTTACCGCTTCCAATCAAGTCGAGAATGAAGTTATCAAATCTCTCGCAGAGAAAATAGATACCCTCACCAAACAAATTAGAGAGTTGGAAAAGCAACCTCAAAAGGTCTACCAAGTTCAATCCTACTAGAACTGTACCAACCCACATCCTATCGAGGAATACCAAGTTGAGTACAAAGACCCAGTTGTCTACCACGCGCGACTTCCAGAGAACCATCCATATGGCTTTACTCAAACCTCACCACCAAAACCAAGGCCAATCCTAAATCTACCTAAGACAACCAACCACCCTGCCAATACAAGTACCCACCAAGACTCTAAGGTGGCACCAAGCCAACCTTCAGTTTCTCCTCCATTGAAGGAACAACTTGTTGTCCCCTCAACAATAGATGTTGAGTCGTTACCTACACCTAAGAGTAAGGTACCCATTCCATTCCTAGACAGTCTCAAGTAATGACATGACAAGATGAAATATTTCAAGCTTGGAGGTAAATTCTTAGGGGACATCGGACGTTCTACCCTTCCTTGTTGCATGTATCAATCTGACAATATCTTCTCTCTAGCCAACCTAGGGCTAACATCAATTTATGCCATACTCACCGTTCAAGAGGATCGGAACAGGAAACCTTAAACCCACTAAAATGAGTGTCGAACTAGCTGACCAATCCATTAGATACCCTAAGGGAATAGCTGAGAACATCATGGTTAAGGTCGACAGATTCCTATACCCGACCAACTTTGTGGTAATGGATATCCAGGAGGGCACAAATGTCCTAATCATCCTAGGAAGACCTTTCATGAACATGGCCAAAGCGATCATTGACGTCTTTTGTCACACCCCCAAATTTAAATACATACAGTAAAACATGCGGAAGCTTTGGGGCGTGACGGTGATCGAATAACAATACATCGAGAGCGTATGATTATTGTAGAACATCTATATTAATAAGATGCCAATAATAGTTTTACAAAGTTATGGTAATTTAAACCGTCAAAAGAGAAATGTTATCGAATACATCATTTCAACAACTTACAAGTTCCGGGATTTCATAAATAGAATTTACAAATCAGTTACTATTATAATTAATCCCTTTATTTTTATACAAAATATGACATCCTAATTCATCGTGGCAGGTACGGTCCCAATATGCATGTGACTTACGGCATAGCTAATTCCCCTGAAAAACATATTTATAAAAACGTCAATAATTGTTGAGTGAATTCATAGGTTTAATGACTCTATCATAAACCATCATTTAGAAACATTTTATCAATAGATCAAAAATGGCATCGAAGACCTATTGTGCGATCATTCTCAATTTAAATCAATAAAACATCTGACTATGATCCCCCGAAGGTTAGCTAAACCGTCGAGTTAATATGCCGAATTAAGCCTATAACCAAACCACAACACAAATATGGATCATTTGCCTGGACCAATTAAGTATACAAGTCTCCAAAAACACGTGAACGAAGTCGCTAGTTAGCGCGACTAACTAAAACAAAACTGGGGTAGGCTTGTCAAACCCGATAGTACTATCTGTATACTCAGTGGTTAACGTCATCTAACAAATGGTTATAGTATTGCATGTTAGGCCTTCCGCAGTACAACTTATCCAACTTAGTCGCCCATAAGGATACAATGTCAGGTTTTAATAATCGTATACATTCAGTTATATGTTTTTCACCCCAAGTTGAAAACAGTAAAACAGTAAAAGTGGGGCTGTGAACTCACCTGAGTCCGAGCGTGCTAGCAAAACAGTTTTATATAAAACGCCTAATAAAGTCTCTTAGCGCCCTAAACCCAAGAGCTTGAATTAATAAATGTAGACAACTTTAACTATTCCGCGTATGCCAGTTGTTCACTCAACTAGGTTTAAATATGCCATGACGGGCTTGAATATCATGTAAGGCCATTATAGGCGAAAACGACACGTTGTGATCTTTATAGTTTTCAAATAGTAAAATCATTTACGTCAACCTTTTAACATATTATAAGTCATAATATATAGATTATTGATTTCGATTCGTTATCTATACGTTGTCTCGATCGTATATTGTCTCAAGTTCCCGATTCGTTATTTGTACGTTACTAAAACGTAATAATGATACTTAGACAATATATATACATATTTCAATATATATATATAGTCTTTAATAGCGTTACTCTCATAAGCTATATATATATATATATATATATTGTTTCGGTAGTATTTGATTCAAGGTTCAGGATTTCGTTAAATCGGCTTTTAAATCAGCAATCGCGTATCAAGATAATATCGTTATGGTACTTAATCATAACATATATATATTTATATATAAATATACATCAACATAGTCATAATTTATATGACTCAATTCTATAGTCTTTGTCGTTATATTACGATTTAACTCGTTATAATCCCGTTTTCGCGATTTCGCGGTTCATACGCTAATCGTTATTTGATTTATATTTCTATAATTTAGTTCCTTGCTTTTCATAGTGTTCATAATAGTCCCTAAAGTTCTTAAAATTATATTTTTAAATCCTCGTATTTTATAGTTTGTCGGTTTGGGTTAAACCGCACGGTTTCTCCGATTTTGACCGTATAAGTTAGGTTTTTGACATCTTTTCTTAGGGTTTTCTCATGAGGACTTTAAAGTTACTGATTTTAGGTACTTAGTCCATGAAATTTTTATTTTTACCCTATTGGTCTATTTAGTTTCCGATATTCTCGTATTTAACTCAACGTTTCGGTTTATCGGCTCTTAACCATATAATTCTCGTCCTTTAACACTTTAAGCTATAGCTTTCACTTTAGTATACTTTTATTTACTGATTTCACTATCTCAGTCCACATCTTGCAAATTTCACCCTCTTAGTCTCTATAGTTTAGAATTTACCGTTTCTAGCTCAACGTTTCGGTTTTTTTGATATTTAACCAAACAAGTCTTGATTTTTAATTTTTTCAACTAATATTTGTACTTTAATATTACTTATTTCACTGAGTTTATAGTCTTAATCCAAAAGATAGGGTTTTTACATCTTTGATCGTTTTTAGTTTTCATTTGTCACTTTTAAATCAAATATGTCCACTTATTAGTCCTTCTTTTGCTACTACTTTGACTAGTCAAACGAACTTAGTTTATTATGAATTTTTTACCATATGTTCTCCTACATCATAGGTTTACAGAAATGTAAGATTTATAATTTTTGGCCACGTTTAAAGGGTTCAAACATAATTAATATTACACAAAGGTCCAACAATTACTTTTCTGGACAGTTGGTGAAAGAAACGTTTGCTCACTGACTTTTACTTATTTCATGAAATGTAATTATACTACTTTTAAAGCTAAGACCAAGAGTGACCTTTAGGAAAAGGATTCACGTCAATTGGATATCTGGTTTGTACACTTGTTCTTATAAATTCGTTTTGGAGTACAATACTTGTCTAAAATTCATGAAACCGGTTGGGTTAGAAAGCTAACTCTTTAAACTTGATTTTAGACTCCAGAAACACTAAATTTGGTTAAGTTTTGACCAAGTTATTTACCTCCAAAGTTGACCAAAGTTTATGTTCGTTTTTATACCTTCTGTTTTGAAGTTTGTTTTGGATCTTTTTAACAAAATCTTGTTATAATCAACACATATACATGTTCATAACTTCATTTTTAGTATGAGGGAATATCTAACACATTTCAACTAGTATGAAAGCATTTAAATGTAACACCCAGTTTTTTTTTTTTTTTTTAATAACAAAATCAACACTTTTCATATTTACACAAACATTACAATGTTTACAAACTTTACAACACGAAATATTTTTCTCAAAAGACTCCCACAATATCCGAGCATGATTTAACGGGAGTAATCAAACACTTACTACCAACGGTAGCAAGCACACCACTAATCGTGCTGCGGCTCCTTCCCAAGACCTTCCTTCCCTTTACTCGACCCACCTGTATTATCAGCAATAACAGGAATTGGGTAAGCACATCGGCTTAGTAAGTAACAGAATCATAACATTAATATAAGATAAAAATCTTATAAACACTGTAACCACATTTATCACTTTACTCAATCAACACTCAATATCACGACATTGGGCCTTTTATGATCACTCAGCATAAAAATAGCCAGTAGTAACACTGTTGAACCATTTACGACCACTCAGCGTAAATATGGCTAATATTCACTTTATCACACCTCTCATGACTACTCAGCATAAAGAGGGCTCACATTCACACTATTATGCCATTTATGATCACTCAGCATAAAGAGGGCTGCCATTTATGATCACTCAGTATAAAGAGGGCTGCCATTTATGATCAATCAGCATAAAGAGGGCTGCCATTTATGATCACTCAGCATAAAGAGGGCTCACATTCACACTATTATGCCATTTATGATCACTCAGCATAAAGAGGGCTCGCATTCACACTATTATGCCATTTATGATCACTCAGCATAAAGAGGGCTGCCATTTATGATCACTCAGCATAAAGATGGCTCACATTCACACTATTATGCCATTTATGATCACTCAGCATAAAGAGGGCTGCCATTTATGATCACTCAGCATAAAGAGGGCTCACATTCACACTATTATGCCATTTATGATCACTCAGCATAAAGAGGGCTGCCATTTATGATCACTCAGCATAAAGAGGGCTCACATTCACACTATTATGCCATTTATGATCACTCAGCATAAAGAGGGCTGCCATTTATGATCACTCAGCATAAAGAGGGCTGCCATTTATGATCACTCAGCATAAAGAGGGCTCTCACACAACTCAGTTAGACCCTTTATGATCACTCAGCATAAGTGGGGTTAATAATAACATGTCTATTGTTGAACACAATATACTTCTCAATTACTTCTGCTGACAATACAGTACACTTAAGTACTCCTGCTAATAAACATAGTACATTCAAGTACTTCTGCTATTTCTGGATATTCACAATCAATTAATTAATATCCTTCTATTACTTACCTGGATAATCGTGTGGTTGAATATCCTCAATGGTCACGTACAGAACACCGGTCTGTAAACCATATATTGCACAATTAACTCTCGTATAAACTTAGCGACACTTTATTAAAGTCTCATAACAAGTATACGCGATCTTATCACAATTTCACACCTTAAAGTCGCATAAGCGACTTTACTATAAGTTCGCATACCACCAAAGTCGCTTCTGCGACTTTATCACAAGTTCGCAGCTTGGAGTCGGCCTAATGCGACTATATCAATAAGTTCGCACATGCGACTTTACTCAATAAAGTCGCATGACGAACAGATCAGACCCCAAATTCCGAAATTCTCGAATTAAAACATGTTATAGCCAAATTAACCCATTCCAATCCATTCAAATCATGTAATAACAATCGCAGCACATAGTAATCGAAGTCTTACCTCGATTCCACGGTCCAATTGCTTCAATTTGAGATTTTAAACTTGATTTCTCACTTTTCTCTCTTTTTCCTCTGTTTTCTCTCTGAAACCGACTTCAGACTCTTTCTAAATGTCTTTGGAATTGTTTAGGCAACGTATATGTATATATAACTCATCAATCACACTTAAGCACCTCAATTCATTAAATTTTATCTGTTATGCGACTTTATCAATAAGGTCGCATAACCAGCAAAGTCGCCTCTGCGACTTTATTCAATAAAGTCGCCGGTTCCAAATTAAATTCTCCAATTTCTGATTTTTTAGCTATTTTGGGATGTTACATTAAATAACATAATTAAAGTGTTTATGGTATCAGTTTCATTACAATGCTTTAAAAAGGTGGATTTGAGCAAGATGAAGGTTTAAACTTGGTGTGGATGACTTCCTAGCTTCAAATTCGTGTGTTTAGTTTATTTTACCCATGAAATGAAATGGAATTGAGTTATGTAAGTGTTTGTAAGTAAAAAGAGTGCAGAATAAGTGTTTTAGAGGTGGTGGTTCATGGTGGTTCAAGGCGGTTAAGTGGTGGTTGTATGGTAGATGTGTGGTGGATGTTTGAACAAGAAAAGGGGGAGGGAGGGCTGCTGTTCCAGCCGTGAGTTTAGAGGGAGGGAGAGGGAGAGAAAGTGTATGTTTTCTTGTTTTCAAAGTGAGGAAATGAGAGCATGAAAGGGCTAAGTGTGGAGACAAGGAGACAATGAGGTATTGTCTTGCTTGTGAGTTCCAAAGGGATCAAGAGCGGGGGTCCCTAGGGCCCCTTTGGCCAGTTTTTGGGAGGAGAAGAAGGGGGGGCCCTTTGTGGGTTAATCTCTTAATTAAGTCTAGATATTTTAGTCGTTAAGCGTTAATCTCGATTTATTAAGTGTTAATTGTGTGATTAGGGTTAATTAGTGTTAATTAGACGTAATTAAAGGTAATTAGGGTAGTTCATAGTGATTTTATATGATTATGATTCATTTCGATATCATATGTATGTTTTCGATAATTCATTTATTGTTATTCACGAAATCTCAACGTTTTTCCGTTAATTGAATTCGTATATTCTTTGATTCGGTTATTTGAAATGTTGTGAAATAACCTAGCATAATAATAGAAATTAACTACTATTAATTATAATAATATTCAACTATTTATCGATACCTTGTTCGATTAATTACCTACTTCAACTTGTCGTTGCACGTTTCTTAATTCACGTGTACGTTTATTGAGGTTCAAAGGTTGTTATGCTTATTCATTAGCATAATTATCAAAATAATAATAACTACTATATAATTGAATAAATTTACGTTATTTTCAAAAATTGATCAACAACGTTCGTTAAAGTCGGTCTCTACCGATTATTCGTATAATTCTCAATAATCACCAATGCATCTCACATTAAAATATGTTGCATCTCATATGCAAATGTGGGCTTTGTGCTAGACTTAATTTGATAAAAACAAATTCACTTTAATTTAATAGGGAATTAGCCTAATATGCACGTAATGATAATGTACGGAAATTGTCGTATTTTTAGAGTTGTCACATTTTTTCTCAGACTATCAGCTTACGAGCGCATGGAGAAAGCGTCACATTTAAGATCGATTAGCCTGACTATCATTTGATAGGGAATGCTGAGGTATATACTATCTCTGTTGGCAAAGTCGCATCAGATGAGGGAACCTGAGCTAGAAGCTAAGAATACAAAGATGACAGATAAATCATCTATCTTTGTATTCGAGACTGATAAAGAGGAGATAGTAGAAAAAGAGGAGAATGAAGATCAGTCCTCGCCACCTCATAGTCATCTTACTAATTCACATCTGCCCACTACAGAGTTAATGCAAATCAAAGATGTTGAGGATTGATTCCTTTGCCAGAAAGTGAACTAAAAGAAGAACCTCTTGAGGACTACTCTCCACACAAAAGGGGTTTGTTGACTAATATTGAAGTCGAATCTACTATCTATCTCATTAGTAAGGGAATCCGAGGTTGCAACATAACACTCGGCGAGACACTCTGATAGTGCTCAATTTATACATGTTTTACCCTCACATTATCTCTCATTTTATCCATATTTATCATGAGTTTAATGAACTTTTGATACTTAATATGCATTGAATGTGTTTATTATCGTTAGAAACAGATGCGAGAAGAAAATGAGTGAAAATGTTGAAGAAAAGATCAAAAACGAAGAAGTATTGTAATTTCGGCAAGGCTCCACGGTTTTGGCTATAACTCCCAAATACGAACTCCGATTGAGGTGATTCAAAAATACAAATTCTCATAACTCAGAGGGCTACAAATTTAAAGAAGATGTCAAATGCTGAAAAATAATATTACCCGCCACGTAAGCCTTTTACCCGCTGGGTACTAAGCCTTCTAACCGGGTAAAAGGGTTTCAAACGGGTAAATAGCCCCAGAAAAAGTGTACCCACCGGGTACACTTACCTACCCGCCGGGTAAGTGTCAGATACACAAAAATTGGATTTTTAATCCCAAATTAAACCCTAATTAGGGAATCTTTTCACAAAGCCGTTCATGGGGCGACTAACGGCGATTTTTGGGTATTTTGAGAGATAATTCATCAATTTTCACCAATGTTACTCAAGGATCCAATATTCAACATCATTAAGCATTCATTAATTCGGTTTAATATTTCTTTTCTTTGAACTATGTTTATTTCCAATTTGTTTATGTTTATTGTTGATTCTACTCTAGTTATGGGCTAAGTTCTTTTACGTTCATTTAGATGACGTGAACTATTGATTTTGGGTATTAATTTTTTGATGTTTATTATTGTTTAACTAATGATTAATCGAAGATCCAATTGTGATTAAGTTTTATCAATTTTGATTATTCTATTGATAAGTCATTGGATGTTCTAGTGAACACTATTGCATGTCTTTGATTTGTGATAATCATTTGACTATGAATGGTTATTGAACTGACGTAAACGCAAGATTTAAATAAGTTAATTGATTGGACTTAATTGTGGTTGTATTGAATTTAAGTAGAGAACTCTACTTAAGTTTCGTATTCCTGTGAACGTAGGTTTACAAGATTAAATCGTTAGTTACTAGATTAATTTGAGACTAGTTTAATTAGAAATTCGTAGTGAACACGAAAGGTGAATTCTATTTAATCTATTGAAAAAAGTGAACACGAATTCCATGCTTAATTTAGTTTGATAAACAATAGCATATAAACTCGTTACCCCGAAATCATTAGTGAGCTAGTCTAGATGAATGTTTCTTTTAATATATGATACTTCAGTATCCAACTACTTGTCATTTACTTTTATTTATATTAGTGATAATTGCATCGCAACAATTCGGTTCAGAAATCCCTTACTCCTCAAGACAAGGAATGATATTGCCTAAATTAGACATATTTATAGCGGCAATATCAGTCAAAATTGTATAGTATTTTCGTTAATTTTATGAACTTTCGGTACTTAGTTAGTTAGATTTATTTTCAGGTCAAAGGTTTAGAGAATTAAAGAAAGAATGAAGAAATAGCGGATGAAAATGAAGAAAGAAGAAGAAAACAAAAAAGCTGTCAAAATTACCCATTACCTGCCAAGTAAGCAAGGCTACCCACCGGGTACCTACTGACCAAACGGGTACAAAGGCATTTAACCTGGAACTTTCCTGACAGAAACTTGGCTTTGAATTATACTCGCCGGGTACTCATCACTTCCAGTTTGAACACTCAACCGGGAACAAGACACCCAAACGGGTGGGATTTGGTATTACTCGCTGGGTACGCCTGTTACCCGCCGGGTTCTTAGGGCGGTTACGGATATTTGGCATTTGTTCTTAATTAAACCCTAATTATTTTAAAACTTTTGAATAATCAGTTATTGTGGACGATTGGAGGCTACTTTAGAGAGCTTTCGGGAGACCCTAAGTGATTCATCAACCTTTTAATCATTATAGAAGTTACGATTTGTTTCTCTCCATTCGAATGTTTATTAATTTATGTTTAAATTACTTTTGTAACCAAATATGAATTAATCTTGGATTATTATTATTTATTTGATTAAACCCGTAACAATGGGCTAATTTATTTATGTTCATCTAGGCTACTAACCCTAGATGTTGGACTTATAATATTTAGATTTTGTTTTGCATATGATTTGATGTTTAACCGTTGAACGATTTATATTTGATTATTTAACTTATTCTATTGATTGATAATTGTGCTAATGAGTGAGAACTCTTAGATTTCATATTGCATTTACTTTTGATTGGAAACAATAAGAGAATTGAATTAGCTTAATTAAATTACAATATGGGTGAATCATAATAAGAGACATCTTGTGTGATTTTAGTAATCTCTAGAATACTAGGATTATGAGATTAGATCATCATGTTAGTAGGATTGATTGATAATAATTGAGACTTATAATTTGTCAAGGACACTTGCACTTTATGACTTAATTTAACGATTTCATTGTGAAAACAAGTAATTTAGATTATTAATTCTCATACGTTAAACGCTTGTCTATTTATTGTCCAACTCTAGCGGTAAAAAGTCTATATGAACATGCTTCTACCACTTGACTGAATTATCAATTACTGTTTTATTAGTTATTAAAAACCTTTTGACTGTTTGTCGTTAAGATGCATCTCCCTGATAACTTAGCTATAGAGTAGCCAAATAACCCTCAAAATACATATGAACTGTTCATGTGAGAGACTACCCGGTAGACTTATCACTGCTATACTACTATCCGATTAGGTATACTGCCTAGTTGTGTAATAATTGCTTTAATATTGTCTTACTATTTTTTATAACTAGATATTTACACATCAAGTTTTTGGAGCCGCTATCAGGGAATAGTTGTGCTATTTTGAGATTATTAATAAATTCTATAATTAGTAAATTATTTTCTTTTTTTCTTTCTTAGGTAGATGTTTTTATTTGCTCTATTGTTATGCTCTAACAATTGAAGGTAGTTTATGCCCCGCTCCTCGAAGAAGTCACCACTTCTTAAAGGATTCGTTGATCACGAACGGGAATTTAGACGCTTACTTACGTCTAGGGCAACACCACCCGTTTTTCATTTAGGGACCACTTTAGAGCAACCCGAAAACACCTACCCTTTTCTTTCCAAACCCCAAGTTCTGATTCAGTGGCCAATCCTGATCATTAATCCATGGAGGATTTGATGAGAGCCACCCATACGGGTTAAGGCTCGTCCATCACTCAACCAGCCATCGAGGCAGAATTTGAGAGTAAGGGGCAATTCCCGCATATGATTAATAATCAATGCCAGTTTGCCGGAACTGATAAGGAAGATGCTAATGAGCATCTACGTCGATTCTAAGGAATTTGCACCCTCTTCAACCTCTGAGCAATCGAGGACCCGGTAATCTATCTTAAAGTTTTTCCTTGGATTCTCACGGGAGAGGCCAAGGATTGGTTAGATTCCCTACCCAAAGGGGAAATAACCAAATGGGACTCTATGGTAGATAAATTCTTACAACGGTTCTTCACGGCCTCCAAATCGGACATACTCCAAGGGGAAATTACTCAATTCGAGCAAAAACCCAAGGAGACAATCTATGAGGCATGGAACTGTTTCGGCAAAATGCTACGATCGTGTCCCCAACATGGCTTAAACACCTTCCAAAAGGGTGCAAATTTTCAATAAGGGGACCGACGTAGCCACACGGAAAGAAATAGACACTGCCGCGGACGGGTCTATAATGAAAAAGACCGCCACCCAGGCTCACACTATCATTATCGACTTAGCCGCCCACACCGAAGAGTGTTCCCCGGAAAAGCAACGATCCCGTTCTTCCCAAGTCGCTAGTGCCGAATCTAGCGACTCAATTGCCGCCTTAACCACACTAATGGAAACATTTGGTCGCCATAGAAAGTGTCTAGTCTTGTAGTCACCATAGAGAGCGTTCAGTCTTGGGTTAGTCCTCAGTCTTAGCGCTGACGTGGCGCTGACATGGAGGTCAGTCTTGCAGTCTTAGTTAGTCACCATAGGGAGTGGTCTAAGAGATTATTGGAAAGTTTGAAGCAAAGGCTGGTTTAAATCATAATGAAATTTTAAAGTGTTAAAATACGACTAATTTATGAATCTAAAAAGGAAGATGAAGAATCATTAAGTGTTCTAGTTTGTATATCACTTTTAGATTCTGTCACAGCCATTCATAGAAAGAAATTCAAAAGATCAAGCAATGTCTTTTTCTTAAAAAATTATTAGATTAGGTGTTAAGAATGGTCGGGCTATGATTGGGTCCGCTACTCTAGTGTTGCACCAAAGGAATCTACAAATTCCAAGAAAGGAACTTGTTTCGTAACAGGGCAGTTTTAAGAGTTGAGTATGACACCTCCGATCAGAATCACTATGGTGAAATTTTAATTGAGAAATCAATTATTTTAGAAGTTTGTTCATCCAATCAAATCGAAATGAAGATTATTCATGAAAATGAACATTTGAGTAAAGTTTGATACCTAATCTGTCTATTAACCCTTTAAATGCACAAATTATCACTTTCTGTTATATTACTTAAACTGTATAAATTAAATTGAATTATAATGTGACGATAAATGTTACTTTTTATAAATCTCTCGGGTATTTAAAAAATCTATGTATAATCTTGCAAATCCGTGAGTTATAATATAGTATTTGTTTCAAATACGACGGATAAGATAATGTTTGTGGATTAGGGGTGAGCATCTCTACCAAATTTTCGTTCCCGTATTCGTATCGTACTGGTACCGTACCGAACCGGTACCAACCGAATTCAAACGGTTCGGTATTCGGTACTCACTTTCAGACGAAAAAGAGAACTGGTACTTCTGGTTCGGTACCGGTATTTTTCCACTTTTCCCATTTTGGTACCGTACCCAAAATATATATGTCTTCCTTTGTTATTGGTCGTTTGGTTCTTTCTATATTTAATGAGATTTACTTGATAATAATATCAAAGACTAAAACAATATTTCAGTGATCATATTATATGTATATGAACACAAAATGATATTTTTCAGCGATTAATTAAAATTAGAGTTGACTATCACTTATGAATACAATTGAAATTTAATAGAAGTCTAGCTAGTGCTTTTTGACCAAAAATTCACATTTTAGCACCCTAGTTTAATCGAATTCCAAATGCATTGCTTATTAATATATAGCTAACACCCATGACTTTGTGTCATTACAAAATCATGTAACCTAGTACAAAACAACGTTTTTGTATATATACATTTTCTTTGTCATAGTCATTCTATTTTAAATGATGAATTTTTTATATTGGAGATATAATGATATATATTGCCTTTAATTTTTATCGAATATAAGATCGTTCACAATAGTTCACTCATCTACGTAGTAGTTATTTTTTTTTATTATATTTTTTGTACCAAACTGGGTATTGTACCACTTTTACCGTACTAATAACAGAACCAAACCCGGTACCAAACCACTTTAATTGGTACGGTATTCGGTACTAACGTTCGGGCCAAAAAGAAAAGCGGTACCAACCCGTTCGGTACCGGTTTCGTACCACGCTCATACCTATTGTGGATCCTATAAACTTGCTAAAGGAAAAAAAAACAAACAAAGTACCTAACGGAATTAGAAAATTAAAATTTTCTTAAAAGTTTTATTTTGATCAAAGTTTAGAATTCGGTTATTAACCGAAAATAACCGATAAAAACCGAATCGTAGAGAAACCTAAACCGGACGGTTTTGATTATTAAAAAACTGAAATATGCGATTCGATTCGATTTTTACTAAAACCAAATCAAACCGAACCGTGAACACCCCTACATACAATTATCCTTTTTTTCACACAGAATTCTTAACATCTCTACCGATTTCACATAAATTATATCAAACAATTACCCTTCTTTTTCACACACAATTCTCACAATCTCTACTTACATTTCACTCACAAATTATATCAAACACATTCACCAAAGATGCCTAAAAAACATAACAACAATTCTCAATCTCAATCACCATCCAATGATTTTTTCAATAACTAAGTTAACAACCAAATCCCGGGTACGAATTATTCACCTACGGGTTCGTCTTCATAACAAACAATCGAGCTCAAGTCAAACTGGTTTTGCTCCATATCTACTTCTCGTTAATCCGTTTTCAATACCAACAGACGGCCCACCATCCGAACTTTATTTAAATATGTATCATCAATCACAACAATACTCACAACTACAACAATAAACATAACAACCACTATCACAAGTCCACACACCACCCGAAGAGGATCGTACCCAAAGCCGATTCGGTCAAAAGGAATAGGAAAGGAAAAGGTAAAAAAGTTGTCGAACTTAGTGAATGACCAAAAGATGTCCCCAAGTTCTTTTTTTGGAAGGTGTTATGAACAACAAACGACCCATAGAAGATGAAGACAACAAACCGATCAATTTTGGCAACAAAGACAGCGAATCGGTCGAAAGGAACACACATAACCCAAATTTTGATCATTTATTCGCCGACAACACGATTCGTCGTCTACCCATTCGGGCACAATTTCGAAAAAGCCAAAAAAGTTCGGGTCTATCGAATGCTACTTCCTCATGTTGTTGGGCCGACGAGGTCCGCGCCTAACTTTTGAGAACCGCACTACAAAAAGCAATGGAAACATTAGCCGAGACGTCTAGAAAGAAAGCCATGTTCAGGGCGTTCAAGGTTTTCACACAACTCGATTAATCAAAGCTTGCCACCCGACCTTCGGGATGAAGTTAAGCGCGATTATGTAGCGTCTACCCAACTAACGAACGAACACACCGACGAGGAATAATTGTATCGTTTTTTAATTATTATTAGTGTAACGTAGTTTTTAATTATTGTAATTTTAATTATTAGTGTAACGTAGTTTTTTTTTGTAATTTTAATTATTAATGTAACGTAGTTTTTAATTTATTGTAATTTTAATTACTAACGTAACGTAGTTTTTTTAATTATGTAGCTTTTTTTATTAATAATATAAATTTATTTGTACTAATATTTAAGAAATGACGTGGCGTCACCATAAGGACGGTTCAGTCATGGGTCAGTCCTCAGTCCTCGTGTTGATGTGGCGTTGATGTGGAGGTCAGTCCTTAGTCCTGGTGACATACCTAAGACTGAGGACTGACCTCCACATCAGTGCCACATCAGCACAAGGATTGAGAACTGACCCAGAACAGAACACTGTCTATCCTGACGCCCCAGAACTGAGGATTGAACTCTACATCAACGCCACGTCATTTCTTAATATTAAAACAAATATATTTATATTAGTAATAAAAATTACAATAATTATAAACCTAATTTATTTTAATAATAAAAATTACAATAATTAAAAAAACTACGTTACATTAATAATTAAATTTACAATAATTAAAAAACTACGTTACACTAATAATAATTAAAATGCAACAGAATTATTCCTCGTCGGTGTCTTCGTTCCTCGGTTTACGAGACTTAACAAAATCTCGTTTCACTTCTTCTCGAATGTCGAAGAGAAATGCTTGTTCCTCATGTGGTAAGTGTGGATTGACCCGGTTGTTGAGAACCTTGAACACCCTGAACATTGTTTTCTTTCTAGAGGTCTCAGCTAATGTTTCCATCGTTCTTTGTTGAGCTTGTGCGGTTTTATAAAGTTGGGGGCGGACCTCGTCGACCAAACAACGTGAGGAAGTAGCATCCGACGAACCCGAACTTTTTTTACTTTTTCGACTCTGTGCTCGACCGAGTGGTCGACCAATCATGTCGTCGGAGAATAAATGATCAAGGTTTTGGTTAGTAGTCTTCGCTTGGATCAGATCGTTGTCTTCCTCGTCAAGATTAATCGGCTCATAGTCTTCATCTTGCATTAGTTGTTTGTTGTTCATAACGCCCTCCGGAAAAAAGAACTTAGGATTGTCTTTTAAAACACCCCATACCGACTCGTAAAAGAAGTTCCTTTTTGTTTGATCTTTGAATACTTCACGGGCCGCCAACCTAATGTCGATGTCGGTCATACCACTCATTTTTATAATTTTGGTAGATACTTTGAAAAATCTTGATGTCCCGTTGAAGTTTTGACCATTTGCCCGTTATTTGGTCAATATCACATTTTGTATCAACACAACAGTTGTAATTTTCTTGTATCACTCTCCAAAAAGAGTCACTCGTTTAATTTCTGATCGCTCCATTTTGAGAAGCGTCAATCCACCATTCCCCAAAATCTTGTTTTCTTCGGCAGATCACGACACTTGTTGGCCTTTTCGTCATTCAGTGGTTGGTTTGGTCACTTTTTCCTTTCTTTTTCTTTTTGGCCGATTCGGCTTCGGCTTCGGGTACAAGTTCAGCTTCCTCCTCGGGTGGTGTGTGGACGTTATTTTGTGATAGTGGTGTTTGTGGGTATACAAATGATGAGTGTTGTTGTTATGAGTACTGTAGTTGATGATGAGTTGGTATACGAATGATGAGTTGTTGTAATTGATGATACATATTTAAATAAAGTTAGGATCGTGAGTCGTCGGTTGGTATTGAACACGGATTAACGAGAGGTAGCTATGGCATAAACCCATTTGTTGTGAGCTCGATTGTGGTGCGGACGACGAACCCGTGGGTAAATAATTTGTACCCGGAATTGGATTGTTAATTAGGTTATTGAAAAAATCATTGGATTGTGATTGTGATTGGGATTGGGAGTTGTTGCTTTGATTTTTAGACATTTTGTAGGTGGATGTGTTTGATATAATTTGTGAGAATTGGGTGTGAAAAATAATGGGTAATTGTTTTATATAAATTGTATGTGAACTAGATAAAGATTGAGACAATTGTATGTTATAAAGTTGGGTTTTTTCTTTGTGCACGGCCAAGACTAGCCGTTGGCACCCGTTAGTACACACTGACCCACGCACACGCACAGATACATGCCCGTTCTGCTCGTTCTCACCGAACGGATAGTCCAGGACGGTCCCCTAGAACGAGATCGTGACTATGGGCAGGACTGAGGACGAATGCAAGGTGGATGCGAGGATGGAAAACAGGAGCTCAATAGGGAGTGGTATAAGAACCCAAGTCAAAGTGATTAGAAGCTTAAGCTCAACTTGTTGAGTATTCCGAATTTGTTATTAGAAGCTTAAGTTTAACTTTTAATTACTTTGAATTTGTTCTTCATATTCATACTTGAACTCGAGCACTCAACTCGTTTGGAACCTTATTAATAGACTTTTGACAAAGTTGTCTCAATGAATAATTGTATACCTCGTATCTTTTAATCATTTAACTAATTATATTTATATTTTCATTTCGAGTCAATACCTTGGGCTCTCTTAATTTGTCAAGTTCAGACCTCACATTCAAATAAACTTAAAAGGCTTTACTAGTTATTTTCGAAGTATCTCATATATTTGTCATTTTTTAATTTAAAATAGTTGGCCAATTTCAGAAAATCAATATTAAATATTGATTTTTCAAAGGCATCTATTCAAAAGAAAATTGTTGCCCGCTTCAAAACTTGCAGTGACGGAGGTCACGGGTTTAATCCCCTTCTTCATGTTCCTTTAACTATAAGTTACACAATTTACCTCTTTTATGTTGGTCGTGGGACCGATCAATAGGGGCCGCCAAAGGGTCGGCTACCCTTTCTAGCAATATCTCGCCATGTCAATGACATGAATACCATCCATCCAAGATGTGCAATTCAAGATGCATCAAGATTCAAGTGTAACCCTGTTCGCAAAACGATTATGTCCATAACATGCATACATAATTGACCCAAAAGTATAATTGAAGGATGCAGGAACTGCAATCAAAGATGCATGAAGTACAGCCCTTGTAGCAAGATGGTTGCCATATATAGGAATGCACAGCAATTCGGCCTTTTGCCCTTTACAACTAATATAATAACTTGCAGCTGTACAATACTTGTCACTGCGAATCATTCATGGAAATTTAAACATAAGAATGAACCTCCAATAGGTAAAAGAATATGTGGGGAAAGCTGGTCCTGCCAAATAGGTATGAACATTTGACGAAATAGTCTACCTCAAAGGCTCCCGAGCCTGCTTACTACACTCTGTTCCTGCATACAAAAGTATTTAATTAAGAAAACGGTTGGTGTTAGAAACTTTTAACAAGATCCAGAGAAATAACGATATAATGACTTGTACTTCATAAAGTGAAAGTTGTGTATTGTCTATATTTTGCTGTTATGGTTCCAGATAAAAGCATGAAGTTGACAACTGTAATTCTTAATACCAAGATAAGTGTAGTGCTCTTCTTTTGTAAAAGTTTAATTCAAAATTACCACGTTGACCGTATAAAACCTTAAAAGTACTAATTATGTTCCACAAAAGTATTTCTCCAATTATTGCTAAGAAATATTTGCACATTTGACCAACAGTGAGAACACTTCAATTAAAATATGTATACGGAAGCAGCCTTTTATGTATAGGCAATGTATGATGCAGCAATGTGTTTGAAAAGTCATAAAACCACATGGTTCCTAGATCCTAAATCCACCCATCCATATTTATATATGTTGACACCAAACCAAAAGAGAAGATCTGAATCAGCTTGAACTCAAATACGACCATATGAGTACAATAATTTTCAATTTCAGCCATACAAAGTACTTAGGGGTAGTCTAAAGTTCTAATTCCTCAAATTCAAAAAGTTTGTTAAAAGCAATTTCTCCCTATGCTCTTTCTAAACATGGAAGCTGGGTTAGTTAAGTTTCCCGTCTTGAAAGGAGAAACGTCAATAAAATTATTAATTATTCATGAAGAACATCTTGGATTTTTTATACCTTCATTAAAAGGTGCTTGAATTTAAATTGATTGTAGAGTAACTTATTGTCATCAGACAAATATGTACATTCTAAAGATATTGGTCATTTTTTTGCTAACATAGGTGTACAACATGTGTATAGGAATGTATTTAGTAATTCTGGATGGATGGCTACATGCTGCTACTATTTTTATATTTGTGCATCAAATTTATTTGAAAATGAGGCACAACTGGCTGCTATTGCTCATAATATAGACAACTTTGAGTTTGTCAGCAGTGGAGGGGGATATTGACAACAAAATAATTATAATGAGGGGAGAAAAGGGATTAATATGATCATTGACTATTAATTATTGATAGTGTGTTCTATAATTCAAGTTTTATAGCTTTTTTGGTTATTCAGTCAAGATACACCCTGGTATAGAGGAATATACAACATGTGTGAGTCTCCACATCCTCAATGTAGACATTTTGATCTCTTAGCATGTTATAGCCAACTTAAGGAAAATGTTGTTGCAGCCTTATATTTCAACACCATCAGCTATCAAATAAGTATCACCATAGGAATATATATCTAACTTACACAGAATTTGTGTATTCAGTTATAAAATAAGGCAAGATATGTGATAGGAACAGAGCAAGTTATCAAATGAAATACCTGGTAGCAAAAACCCTAAAACTACTAGCAGTCTCACCAAAAAGAACTATCTCCTTGCTAAAGATTTGGTTAGTCCCTTACATACACAGGATAAGATTGTTTCCCTATTATGAAGCCTGACTAATGTGTCAACTGTCAGATATGATTACGAAAAATCATAGTATCTCAGTCATAATATATTTCTTTTGGTATGGTAACTTTGGAGGTTCTATTTATTAGAAATACAATATAGTTGACTTTCAACCCCTTCAACCATTTGACTTGTTTACCCATCTAACCAATTGCCCCATTAGAGATAAAACATAACACATGTTAAGCATTGGGGTAGCTCAGAGTCAGGATGTGTAGGTTGGTTAGTAGTCAGCTTGTCTTAGTTTTCCCGTATGGGTGGTGTTGGTTTGTTTTCCTAGTTTTTGGTTGTTTGTATCGAGCATGTTCGATACAATTTATTTTTAGCTTTTGGGTGGTATATTGCCACTACCTCTTGTATTAACATTTTATAGTTATTTATAAATCTTACCGAGTATAACCCTTTACCCAAAATAAGATAAAACATAACACAAGTAGCCCATTCATAAGTAAATCTGTCAAAACCGTCACCTGTAATAGCAATGGTAAAATCTCATAATCATATAAGTGTAAAAAGGAAGATAGGACCTACATTTGTGGCCCGAAGAGATTTACTTAGAGTAGGCTTCAATAGAGAATCAGACAGAGACTCGTCGATGCCAATGCGATGGTATTGACCTCCCTACAAATAGAGAACAAATTAACAGGCAACCATCCATAATATCAGGAGATTACTGAATGACATTTTAACCTACCGATTGTAAAGATCCTTCATCTTGGTTATCAGAAAAAAGAGACGAGTAGAACCCTGGATCGTATAGGGGATCGACAGAAGCAGTAGTACGTCTAATTAAAGGAGTGGCTGGACTCATAAAACTGTTCCTCAAATCCAAGTCTCCATCTCGAGGAACTATACTATCTACAAGTGATGGCCCCAATCTATACATCTGAATCCATAATAGTGAGGATGACGATCTTACTGTGAACCCAATGATTTGCATTAATAGAGTCAGTCTCACGGAAAAGATGGCAAGTTCTCCATAAATCTCAGAAGAAATGTACCTGCACAAACACAAACCTTTACAGGACCATCTATATAAAATGTTTATGGTTGTTTTTATATTGTATCTTGTGAATTATGTGATACACACAAAGAAGGATGGAAGCGTTCATAAAAAACAAAGACAGAATTAAGCAAAAGGGCAGGGGAATGTTCATTATCATGTTCTAAATAATGATCATGATTGATGTGGTACACCATCTAAATGAGCCAGCTTCAAATCAAGCCAAACATTAAAGAGGAACATAAGAGTATCTGGTGTGAAATCAAAACATCAAGAGGTACTCTTAGAAACAATATTTATATCACGTAAATGAATTCTTAAACCATCGCACTTGACTTTTCACTGAAACAAATCATCATTGATGCAAAGTGGAAAATAATTACACTCCACAAGAATGATCGACTTTGGACAAGAATTGTCAAGCATGGGTATGATTTGCATTTACATTTCTACATTTGATCCAAGTTTGGTTATTCTTGCAAACTGTGGTGTTCCCTTTTAATGCATTTTTGTAACAACAATCGTATGATTGCACAAAAAAAAAAAAAAAAAAAGAAAGTCACTCAATATAAAATACTTGCTAACACTACACCAAATTTGGCTTCCAACAACTACAAAACTACGCATCTCTATCCATTTTTACAAAGACTTTGATTAAAAAAAAGTGGGAAATACTTGCACAAACGATTTCAGGGTATGTTGAATAGTTAACTACAAATTTTAAAATGAGAGTAGCCTGATGCTTACTCTTGTACACCGATCATATTTCTCTCGAATATTAGATGCAAGTATTTTTCACTAACATTAGATGGCATCCCATAAGTAAATATTGCTAGGATTTCACAGCACGAGTAGTTGCCCTCTTCCCATATTATCATGTACGAATTCAAAAAAAGATATTGCTTTCCTGGAAAAGTAGACACCCTACTACCAAAGTGTTATTGGTTAAACAAGTTAGTAACCAACAATCTCAAGTGCTCAACTTCATTTTGGGTGACATTCACATATCCTATATAGCCAATATATTTGAGCAGAACTAAAGTACTGCTGAGCTCAGGTATGCGGAAGACTTTAGACTTCAAATGCTTTAGACAGCTTGTTAATATTAAACGTATTTTTACGAGCTTTAAACATCTTCAAATGCAACATATTATTCAATTGGTAGCTAAGTAGCAGTTGTAGCCTGTAGTTTTCTTTTTATAAGACAGAACAACCTACATTTCATATGATGAAACCATGTACTTGACTTTCTGCTAAAATGTTATAGCATGAACATGTAATACTTTTATTTCTCAATGGATTGTTATAGAAATCTTATGAGATCTAGATATTTAGATTATGACGACCTAAGGGGTATTCAAATTGGGAGTCTATGTATGAGGAAGCAAGAATGGAAATGTTAGAAGATGTTTTGTTTGAGGGTATGTCTTTCAGAATTATAAGTCAGATTCTCAAACTTGCCAATTCCCCATACCTGCCAAAGGGGGTTAAGTTTAGAAATTGCTTCCCATTCTCACTCCGCCTTGCTATCAAACCCATACCTACAAACTATTGTAATTCCTGCAAATCAAACGCCAGCTAAGACCTAGTATAGATTGCAACTTTTAGGAGTTGATAGGTACGCAGAAGATGCACTAAGCCACAAAGCACGTTCAGACACAAGTTACAAGTTACAAATTACAGAAAGATGGGATATTGATAAGGATATTAGTAATCATGTGAACGAATTCCATTACTGATGAAAACATTTTAAAACCTTCATCACCAATAGCAAACACAAGATGAACTATTTCGAATATCACCTAAAACTTAGAGTAAGGGTCAATAATAAGTGAGAAAACTAACCAGATTTCATGAAAGAAGAGGGTGAACCACAAAATGTCTAGTAAAATTGCAGAAAATAAAAGAACAGCATAAGTTCTGCCAAGACTCTGACTGCTACTCTCGATTGCAACCAATGCAAATAGCCCAATTCCGACGTTTATAAGCGAAACTCCGTTATATATCGCCCCCAATGATCCAATCAAACCACAGCCAATCTTCAAACATCAATAAAACTTCCATCAATTATCACAATTATATACATTAATCAAAATCAACACACATCAAAATTCTAGGTCATAATCCATAAATTCAATTTTACATTTCAAAATCATTTATAGACAGTTCAAAACTATATCAAAATCACAATGTATACCACTAACCTAGCAGTTATACATTCATACACACAAATATATACACACACATATATACACATACATTTACATGTATATAGATACATATGATGAGAGAGAGAGAGAGAGAGAGAGAGAGAGAGAAATGGATACTTGAATGTAAATTAGAATCACGGCGAACGATTGAATCTTATCGTAATCACGAAGCCATGTTTGAATCTGAGTGTTTAATTCAGGACAAAGCATCATAAAACAAACCCTAACCCTAAAATCGAGCTCAATTCGCCTTAATTAACCAATCAAATTACCAAAAAAAACATGTATTCCGATCAAACTAGGCTACATTGAAAGAAACGTAGCCCAACATCAACGTTTCATAAAACAATATATCTATAAGTTCACTATGTGTGTACGTGAGTGTGTATTGTTTATAAAAAAAAATAATAATAAAAAATTGACGAGTTTGTTTATATAAAAAATGATGATGAAGGAAATGGGGAAAAAGGGAAAGCGTTCAATACTGGTTGGAACCTGCAAGTTGTATTTCTTTTATGCTTTTGGGTTAGTAAAAGTTACATTTATTACCCCTGTAGAATTAAGTAATGACTTTTAACCTCCTAAATTAATGTATATAGGCGTTTACGAATTACGACTTATGTGTAGTGATATAAACGGTTTAGCATCAAAATCGTTAACCTGTTAGTTATAGGTTAACTGATTTTTCAGTTTGGGTTCAAGAAAATGTTATATATTCAGTTAATTGATTTTCGATTAATTTTACTGAACACTTTACGTGTAGTTTTGTAAATAAAATGACTGTTTGGTTTGAAGTATTTGGACTCTTTGACAAGATATTCATTTATGTAGCTAACGAATAAAGATGGACATAATTTAATACTCGTTTAGTTAGATGAATGCATAAACTTGTCACATTTGTTCATTAATATATTTGAACATTCTATAACAGCTTTTTGAGTTTTCTTTATGTTTAAATAATATTCATATGTATTTTTATTTAGATATTAATTAATTGTTAATATTTAAATATGTTAATAATTAATGTTTAAATATTTGTTTGAATCGTCTTGTTTGGATATTCGACTAGCAGTGCATATTAGACTAGCGGTGTTCATTTTCAAATATTCAAAACTTTAGATATCTGAAGTTTGGATATTCGAAATCTCATATAGTGGATTTCACTATCCAAAATTCATATATGAAATTTTGAATAACGAATTTAAATACGGATATTTTAAACACTCTATACTAGATCACAAGAAAGTGTTCTTGAAGCAGATATAATTTTTAAAGGTGATTTGTTTTTTTTCATAATGATACTAACACTTACACCTATCTTGTAATCGTATATAAGTTTTGATACATATATTTGTAATTTTGTGCTCCTTAATATATAAAAGTTCATGTTGGAACCTTCTATTGAAGGAGATCTGTCTCACTTGTAGCATCAAAAAGTGAGGCTAAAAACGAACAAAACGTGTCATCTTTGACTGCTATGTTGACAATAAAGTCATGGATACAACACAAGATAAAAAAGAAGAATTGATTACGGCATATAAAGATTTTTGTTGTGACCCTTGTGACTTTTATCAGTTTATATCCACTAATTAAACGACAACGCATATAAGCACAAATGTTCAAACCAGTCTTGATTTGTCCATGTTGTTTATATTTTTGTTTTGACAGTTGGAGGCTTGGAGCTTACACCGTTGATTGAAGTAAAAAAGTTGAAAATTAAAAGCAATAAATGAATAAAACACAAAGAAAAGCGTAATTAAAATTTAATAAAAATTAGAGTTAATTATTTTGTTATACATTTAACTCTTTTATTATTATATGTTTCCAAGTCTCCAACTTTAAAATCTTCTATCATATAAAGTAAACTTTCAAAACACATTTATTGTACGTTGATTTGGTTATTTTTATTTTGTTTTTGTATTAACAATAGAGGGAAACTTTCTTTTTCAGGAGGTTAAAAAATATATATTATATATAATAGAGAGTTTTGACAATTCACTTCATAAATGATTTTAAAGTTAACAACATATAATAGTAAAAAGTAAAATTAAATGTATGACAAAATCATTTTAAAATTGACAACATATAAAATAGCAAAAAGTTAAAATTAAACGTTACGATAAAACAATTAACTCTGAAAATTATATTAATGTAAAAAGTATTCTATGTCTTCACAAAAAACGGTCCGTCGTCAACTACTATCAAACAATTAACTGCCTATGGTTAAATAGGAATATTAACAAGCTAAGTTAGTTTTTAAGTCACCATCTATTAAACACCTATAAGTCAAATCAATGGTTGTTTAACCATACATCTAAAAGAATTCATTTTTTACTCCAAGACATATAGTTTGGATCAACGATTGTGAAAGAGTCCCCTGACCCCTACCTCTCCTGTGAATGTCCCTAGTCCCCTGCCTCAAGGCTTCCCTTTATCGTTAATGAAAAAAGAAATGCAAAGAAACTAAGAGTGCATAAGAAAAGAATGAAAGAACCAAAGAGGAAAAAGAATGATAATACTAAGCTCAACCCACAAATCAAACTTGAAAAGGTTCAAGGGAAATTAACCAAAATACCTTCTTTTTTTTAACCTTATTTAATATTTTATCCTCTCAAATCCGAAATTACCAAAAACTACCCTCCCCACGCAAAACGCAAATTGCGTGTGACTGAGAACCGCATCCTGTGGCCGAGAAACGAAAACGGTGACCGAGCAACCGGACACGCAAAACGCAAATTGCGTGTGCCCAAAAAATAAAGTAATATTCATTCCTTGACCCGTTTTGACATTTTAACACTTGTTTTACCCATTTGTGAACTGATATTGATTACCTTTACCCATTTTGACACTAATATTCATACGTTGACCCATTTTAACTTGTTGACCCATTTGTGAACTAATATTGATTACCTTGACCCATTTTGACCTTTTATAACTTGTTTGACCCATTTAGACACTAATATTCATTTCTTGACCCATTTTGACATTTTATAACCTGTTTGACCCATTTAGACACTAATGTCCTTGACCTATTTTGACCTTTTATATCTTGTTTGATCCATTTAGACACTAATATTGATTACCTTGGCCCATTTTGACCTTTTATAACTTGTTTGACCCATTTAGACACTAATATTCATTTCTTGACCCATTTTGACATTTTATAACCTGTTTGACCCATTTAGACACTAATGTCCTTGACCTATTTTGACCTTTTATATCTTGTTTGATCCATTTAGACACTAATATTGATTACCTTGGCCCATTTTGACCTTTTAAATCTTGTTTGATCCATTTAGACACTAATATTGATTACCTTGACCCATTTTGACCTTTTATATCTTGTTTGACCCATTTAGACACTAAAATGGGTCAAGGTAATCAACATTAGTGTCTAAATGGGTCAAACAAGATATAAAAGGTCAAAATGGGTCAAGGTAATCAACATTAGTGTCTAAATGGGTCAAACAAGTTATAAAAGGTCAAAATGGGTCAAGGTAATCAACATTAGTGTCTAAATGAGTCAAACAAGTTATAAAAGGTCAAATTGGGTCAACGTATGAATATTAGTGTCAAAATGGGTCAAGGTAATCAATATTAGTTCACAAATGGGTCAAACAAGTTAAAGAAGGTCAAAACGGGTCAAGGAATGAATATTACTTTATTTTTTGGGCACACGCAACACGCAATTTGCGTTTTGCGTGTCCAGTTGCTCGGTCACCGTTTTCGTTTCTCGGCCACAGGATGCGGTTCTCGGTCACACGCAAGCCCACGCAAAACGCAATTTGCATTTTGCGCGCGCCGGTTTGCGTTTTGCGTAGGGAGGGTAGTTTTTGGTAATTCCAAATTTGAGAGGATAAAATATTAAATAAGATTAGAAAATAGGGTATTTTAGTTAATTTCCCAAGGTTCAATCTTTGTCGTCAACAATTTCGTAGTTGGTTTTAAGCCCAACAACATAGACAAATTAGGCTTTTTTATATGAAAATGCAACTTTTAAAGGTAGGACTAAACCTAAGACTATTCGATGCACATCCATCAGTTGATTTTCAATCAACATTTGCGATACAGAATCAATTATCACACAAAATGATTGCATTTCCTTATTGTAAAACATCTAATACATATATTTACACCCACAAGCTCAAAATTCTTCTCTAAACCCCATTCCTGAAGCTACTTCTCTTCATTTCCTCATCTGTGTGAAGAGCTCAGATGGATGCCTACTCGTTCCTCCACTACTACCGAATGTCGAGAACCCACTTCCTCCTTGACTGCTAAAACCTCCAAACCCACCTACACGATTTGAAGAACGTATTGGCGAGGAAACATTAATTACATAGCAAAAGCAAAATAGTAACAGCTAATAACGCACTTTCTGTTCTGGTTCTAGTATAGTATTTAAGAGAAAATTAATTAGTCAGATAATGTAATCTAAGCCTAGATCGAGAGAGTAAGTACAGACAAGACGGGGAGAGGGGGGAGGGGAGAAGATGGGGCGAGTTGAAACGGGTCATCATTAGGCTCATTGAAAGACTCCAGGTTGCTTCGCGTTAACACACAAACACTATTTCTCCTCTTTATTATTATTATTTTTTTGAAGAAAGAAAAGAAAGACTAATGTGAACTATGAATACATAAACAATGTTATACCATAATAATCCAAGTATTTGAACAAAACGGTTTATGAGGTTGAATGCACTAAAAAGACGTTTAGTCACTTTAAACTTATCTTAAAAAGACACCGGTGACTTTTTACCCATTTGGCCAGTTTGAGATGCAACACAGATCAGATCGACACATTAACAAGTAAATGTATCGAAATTAAGTACATGTACCGAAATTTCCACCTCTATCTACAGCCATAAGAGTAAGAGATTAATATATAGTAGAAAATCAATTACCAGAAGCAGCTCCTGCAAATCCACCACCAGTTGCTGGAGCATCACCAAATCCACTACCAGCCGCTGGAGCACCACCAAATCCACTACCAGCCGCTGGAGCACCACCAAATCCACCACCAAATCCACCACCAACTGCTGGAGCTCCAAATCCACCACCAATAACTGGAGCAGCACCAAATCGACTAGCAGCAGCTGGAGCACCACCAAATCCACCAGCACCTGTAGCTACACCGCCAAAACCACCACCTCCTGTGGCTGCAGCTGCGAACCGCCACCGCCTGTGGCTGCAGCGGCAAATCCACCACCTCCTGCAGCTAGACCACCAAATCCACCCCCTCCTGAGGCTAGATTAGCAAACCCACCACTACTTGATGAAGCAGTGGCAAAACCACCAGAAGTTTGATTGCCACCAAAACCACTGCCAAACGGACTTGGAGAAGCAACACTTCCAGTTAGACCAGCACCAAACTGTCTTGATTGTCCAAAAGAGCCAAGAACCGACCCTAAAGCCTGTTGGCCAGATCTAATCCGAGCAGGCTGTCCAAACCCTTGTCCACCACTACTTTGATTGTTGGTGCTCCCAAAGCCACCAGAAAACGCGCCAAAACTTATCTGCTGAGGTGGCTGGGAAGGTTTTTGAGATTCAACATTAAAGGATGCAGGTCTAAAAAGACCACCAGTTGGTGGGGAAGGAGTAAAAGAAGTGATTGGTGTATTTGCTGGTGCATTGCCAAATGGTGCACCAAATGGATTCTGCTTGGGTACAGACGGGTTTGGGCTTGACCCTAGCCCAAAGCCACCAAGATTTCCCAATGTAAGTTGTGCAGTATCAGGTGCTTCTTCCTCCATCTCATCCTCCTGGGTAACCGCATCATCTGAACCATTGATCTGTCTATCAACCCCATCCGCTGGATTTGATATGGATGGTGAGGATACAGCAGGTGATGCCAATGGTTGTTCTGGTTTAGAACTTGTCACTGATAATGCAGGGCTAATTGTAGGAGTTATGTTGGGTTGACTTACTGACAAAGAACTGGTTGACAGTTGAGTTGTAGGTCCTGATGAAGCTGAAACAACAGGCTGAGGAGGTGAAGTTTGACTAGAAGCCTTCTCATTTAGTTTGAAGTCAAACTTGGGATCTGAAACTAAATCAGGTTTAGAACTTTCACTTGTATCTAGATTCAATTTAGACAGCTCGGATTTAAAACCAATTAAATCTATGCTCACTGTGGGTTTAGTGGAAGAGATGGTAGATGGAAATGAGGGAAAAGAAGGTAAAGGTCCAGATAGTGGGGAAGTCTGAGTAGCACCCACTTTATTCCCAAAACCGGTTGATGATTTACCGAGTGATATAGCAGATGTTGAAGACGAAGCGGTGTCTCTAAACGAAAAGGGTGATGGTGCTAAAGTAACGGGATCAGATGATACGGCAACAGAAAATGGACTGTCTCTTGTAGAAGCTTCCAGAGAGAAACTTTTTCCTATTAAGGCAGTAGATGCACTGGCACTCGGCACAGCAGAAAATGGGGATTCTAGACTCTTGGACCAATTAGAAGGACTTTCGGCCACAATAGGCTTCTGGTTGATATCTTTACTACTGGATTCTGAATATACTATAGGTTTCTTTTGAAATATATTTGTAACCGATGACTTTGTGTTATTTGATGAAAGATCCAGGAAACTCTGAGACTGTTGATTAGATTTTGGGTCATTAAGTACCACCGGATCAGACTTATTGGAGAAGGTTAAGCGATTTCTGGACTTATCAGCATTCGGATTATGCAAGTCTCTGGCAGCATCTCGAGTTACAATGGGTGTTGACTGAGAACCCAAACCTAATGAAAGGACAGAAGTTACAGGATTTTTTGATGAATCTGAACGGTAATTACTCCAGAGTGAGGATTTTGACTGTTCCTCGGAATTTCTTTTTATCGGTGTATCCTGGCTGCCTGCAAAACATCAACAATTATGATCAGTACCATTATTGCATGACTGTAAAAGCTACGTAGAAGAGATGGGAATTTCAACCCATTTACTTAAAAGTGGGTTGAATTGGTTGTGTTTAGTTCTAAACATGTCGATAAAAAGATAGCTAAATGGGGAGCATAACGTAAGTCGCTCAAAGTCTATTTAAAATGCATATATTCCCCTAAATCGTTTCTTTCAAACATTTAGCTTTTTGTCATGAAAACATTGCTCGGTAATAATAACTAACGTATTAACTATTCATAGAAATGGAAAGAGAAAATTATTTCTTAGGAAACCCGACCCAGCTTGTTTTGACCCAATGCTCTACCCACGCACTTTCCACCTCTAGTACCAATCACACCGTTAAATTTTTACCTCTGCTTAGAGACATAGTTAAGGCACCATGTGAAGAACCATGAGAATTCACTGAACGCTCAGACAACCGTTGATTAGATTTTTGAGTACCAAGTGGTAAAGTTAATCTAGCAGGACTCATCTGACGGTTCTCTCGCAAAAGTATCCTTTCTACAGTTGTTTTTGGAGGTTCAATGCTAGCCCAGTTCTGCAATAAAAGTTTGTGGGAATGAATAACAATGTGTTCACACAAAACATGCTACCAGAAGTATAACAAACTAAGAAATGTTGTTACGAGTTAAAAAAACTTAGGAAACTACGTTACCTTATCAAGCGAGTCTCTGCGCCTTCTTGCAGTTTCGGGTTCAAAACTCTTTACAGTACCTTGTTGACTTTTCTTCATATCTCTATGGGCAGAAGCTGAATTTGAAGATATTATAACTTTACTCTTCAGTGCTTTTTCTTGACCTGGAGAACTGAAAGCGGTAGCATCATAGAGATTCCTATTGTGTCAAATAGCTCCTTTTTCACATTTGTTAATTTCACAGGCTCCGTGTCTATACTAAGCACAGCCATTTGCTTTGAAAGACATTCAGAAAGTTTCTCTGCAGCTATTAACTGTGCATTCATTGTGTTGTGTAGACTGTGCAAAGACTGAACATGCCTGCAAAACAACATTAATTTCATAAAAATCATTTTTATCTATCAATTCATTATAATAAAATTAGTACCTTGGTGGAGTTTGTTTCATATGGAAAGATCTTCGATTCATTTGGACATCACTATCATCACCAAATCTTTGGAGCTCGAGGGTGTTTAAATGCCTTTCTAGTTCTATAAGTTGGTTTGTCATATTCTGGCAAACAATGATGGTCACTATGACATATATCATAAAAATCAAAAAGGAAAGAAAAAAAACTTAGAAAGCATACAAAAAGATACCTGATTTATCTCTAAGATATGTCTACGCTTCATATCCAATTCAGAGCTCAATTTCTGGCGATTCCAAATATCCAAGTATTGACTATCTGTAGCCTGTTTAACAATGGCTTCCATATATACTTTCCTCGCCAAAACTTTTTAAGAAAGAAAAAAATAAGCTAAAGCAGCATACAAACTTTATAAACTGATATCAACTCATGGACTAAAATACTCAAAAACAAGCATATAGAACTATGAAAACTTGAAGATTAACTCAATAAACTTGAAGTACCTTGAACCGTCTTGTCAAGAAGAAGTTGAACCTCTTCCATTCCTCGACGCAAAATGTCCTACAAGGTCAGCGTGGTAACTATTTCAGACTACATGGTAACAGGTGGATTTCCTTGAACAGCAGAATGAGGTGATTGAAAAGACTTCACATCAGAAGTTCTAGAGGGAAATGGGCCTTTACTAGAAAATGATCCTGATGAAGATTGTGTTCCAAAAGCATTAGAGGAAAATATGCTCCCACTAGGAAATGATCCTGATGAAGACAAAGAAGATTGTGCTCCAAAAGCGTTAGAAGAAAACATGCCTCCACTAGAAAATGATCCTGATGAAGACGAAGAACATGCGTATCACCTTTAAATATATGAGAAAATGCTTTCTCACTTGGTTCACTGACTTCAATTTTCTGTGTCTGTAACTCATAAAGAACCTCACCCCCAATTTTCTTCTTATCATTAACGATATTTGTCACCGGATGCTGAGAACTGAGGGAAGATGACTCCACTTCTTCATCAGATACAGAATTAAAATCCTCTGACAATGCTGTAGGGCCTGTGGCACTACATAAGTTGTAAGCTAAGCATTAGAGGTGACAATTTCAATTCACTCATTGATGAGAGGGTCAGTTTGAGTTTCATTTATAAACGATCAAACAAAAAGAGTAGTTAAGTGGGGAACGCGTCAAATGGGTTAAAATTCATCTAAAGTCTAACTTGAACGTATACAACCTCCTAACTAGTTTACTTCAAAGGATTAGATTATTATTGTCATTATGATGTTTTTGTAAAATAATTAACACAACACCACCCAACCAAGCCCAGCCTGTTTTGACCCAGTACTACCAAATGACCAGTTTTGACCTGTTACCCTACCCGCCCATCTTGCCGCCAAGACCACCAAGTATCTTCCGGTTAAGCTATACCCCAATTGAGCCAAATGAATAAATATTGTAATCAATAAACGAGAAATACCTAGCAAAATGGAACATTATAAGTTTTCCATCAATGGTAAGGCACAGAAGAATGCAATAAGGTGAAACTCTTGTCTCTCCTTCCCCACACGGCAGTGTAACTGTCTCATCCTTGTGAACTTTGTTGATGGCGAGCCCCAGGATCATATTCTCATCATCGTTAACTGATGTAGTGAGCCGCTTTAATTAGAACAAATCATAAAACAAAACAACCAAAATATTTATCAGAAGCCAATGTTACCTTGAAGAGGAATTGTTGGAAACCATGCTTCAGTTTCTATTTCTATCTTCGAGGCTCCATTCTCCATATCTGATGACCAAGCAAATAGCGCAATATGTTCATTGGTGTTCTTCTTATTAGCAACAAATGCAAGTTCACTGTGTATGATTCCAAAAAAAAGTGATTAACACGTTCGTGTGGAAGATCCCACAGATAATGTTTACACAGCACTGTTTTCTGAAACATAACAGTGTCTACACCAAACTCATGGTCAAAGATTATGTAATGACTATCTATTAGCTTTTTGATAAAAATATATAGAAACCTATCTTCCTCACAGCCAACATACAAATAGAAAATTTTCTAGAACATTGGGAAATCTCAAAAGGACAAAATTTCTAAAACACCTTGGCAATCTCAAAAAGGACACAAACAAGATTATAGCCAATCACATCACTTATATTTAGGGGAAATAACATACAATTCATCCAAGTAACTCGTGAACGTATAGGGTCCACTTCCAGATGGAATGATGTCATCATTTATAGCAATGAACGCATCACTAAAGGTCAATGCCACTGGACTGGAAGAAGGCTGTACAACAAAAAATTTGTTTGATCAACATAAGCTAATTATGATCCCAGCTTTAATAAACTCATAAAACTTTATGGATCAGAAAATAGAAAATAAATGTCAACGAAGAAAACACTGAAGGTGCTTACTTTTTATCTTCTTCATACCAAAAAGCACTAAAGTGTTTTACTTACATTTGTAATTTTGCCATCTTTGACACTGATGAGTTGAAGTAGGTAATTCTCCTCCTTCCCATCAGCATTCAGAGAATAACAACCCAGCATAACACAATCTGGCCGAACCCACCTGACAGAATCCACTGTAAGAAATGCACAAATACACCTTAGGCTCCATCTCAACTTGTAAACATGAACTCACACAGTAACATCCTTGTAAAGGAATAAAAGAAGTAACATGAACTCTCAAAGTAACGTCCTTTAAATGGAATAAAAAAAGAAGTAACAGAATACAATATGTTCATACTAGACACATTAACAAGCATGGTGAGCCAAATTCATATATTAAAAGAAATAGCTTCAATGAATATTGTGGCTGCACACGTCCCTTTCAGTTGCCTACGCTTCACAACAATGATCCTATACTAGGTAACAGAAATAATGCTAGCCCCTTACATAATTATTTTAAAAAAATTACATGTGCAAGTGAGAGATAAATTCTTGTAATAACATGATGTAATATCGCACCTCTAAAGCAGTGGAACAGAATAATCATCTTTCCTAGATATTGTGGGAGGATGCGTAAACAAGATAACAACACGACGCTGATAGTATTTGACCTAGTTGCATGTAGGAAAAAAGTAAATAGAGGCCAATAAGAGCTATTCAACTTGCATCTAAAACCTCGAAAAGCTTAAGCTAAACTCCAAGTGATTTGTACAGTGACCAGGCAGACTTTGACCCTATGGTATTAATTGAGTCTCCACTCTCCACAACCCTTAGGTTGTGAATTTGAAGTTGGGACATGTTTAGAGACAAGGATGTGCACTTCTTTGCAGTCTCAAAAGAAGACGGGTCATTATAGTAAAAGGAATCATCTTTCAATAGCGATCAAAACAGTGAAGTCATTTAGATCCCAGAACAAGAAGCATTTTGAAAGCGATGGACCAACAGGTCAATAAGTAATCTTTGGCAATTAAGGCATACTCTTGATCGAAAAACGAACAAGAACAACTTATACAGATATAGTACATGGATGATGCATGCAATGCACAACGTTGAAGGAACCACAATTCAGATAGTAATATACCTTTTACAACACAATCGGGATCATCGTCAACCAATGAATCAAACAGTAACTTTATCCTCAACTTCTCTTCAAACTTCGATGATAATATGTGTAAGTAGTCATATTTTGCCACAGCGAGAGATTTGCCATTCATGCTCCAATTAACTACACAAAAAGAAAAAGAAATTGCAAGATTATAAGACAAATTCCATCTCTTAGCTCTTCTATTGTTTCCCTTATGGGTTAATTGTTTCTTTATGTATCTACCTTTACATTTTTGACTATTGTACGTAACCACCTTGTGCTATTGTATGTATCAAACTTGTGATTTCCGTATATTGTATGTAACCACCTTTCAAAAGTGCTATTGTATGTATCGAACTTGTGATTTTCGTATATTGTATGTAATATTTCCTTTTTTGACCATTACAAAAAAAGGAAAGTTTCCTTTTTTGTCAAGGCTAAAAAAGGCAAGTCAACATTCAATATACGAAAATCACAAGTTCGATACATACAATAGCACTTTTGAAAGGTGGTTACATACAATATACAAAAATCACAAGTTCGATACATACAATAGCACTTTTGAAATGTGGTTATATACAATAGTAAAAAATGTAAAGTTCGATACATAACCAAATAATAAACCCTTTTTACTATTATTTATGTAACCACCTTTAAAACTTGCTTTGTATGTCTCGAACTTTACAATTTCGTATATTATATGTAACAGGTGACCGGATGACCGGCAACTACCGGTTTCGATAGGTACAATAGCACTTTTAAAAGGTGGTTACATACAATAATAGTAAAAAGGGTTTATTATTTGGTTATGTATCGAACTTTACATTTTTTACTATTGTATATAACCACGTTTCAAAAGTGCTATTGTATGTAATAACAAAAAAATTAACCCTTCACCTTATATGCTCACTAAAAAAGAAAGAAATATTTAACTTCCTTTTAAGTAATCTACTCAGCAATTAAGAATTTTACAAGATCAAGACAAAGGCGAGTACAAGCTAATAGACCAAACCAAGAAAATCTTCAAGATTAGAGATTATCAAATTTACCAGCATCAACATTGTCCATAATATTATTAAGATCGTCTTGGCCAGCTCCACGGTATAAATTACCATCACTTGCAAGAACAACATATTGGTCCTCCAAGTGTGGACTCCACTGCATGTCCTTGATGTAACTTGAGCCATCAAGTGATTTCAAGAAAGACGGTTCATGATCCTAAAAATTAGAGAAACAATCAAATGCTAACCAACATTCAATAAACGAAATAAATAAACAATTTCAACATAATAAATCACTCTCACCGGATGAATAAGCAACAAAAATGACATCAAATCGTTGCGAGACAGCCAACGGACAAGACGGAAGATTGTTGACATCAAATTTGAAATCGGCATCCGATGCGATGGAAATATGTTCGCCGATTTTACTGAAACTATAGCTATTAGAAGGAGTTTGGTCTCCTTCGATCTCTTCTTCAACTTCGATGACATTATTACCGTTTTCCGTTTCCGCCATTGATGATGTAATTGATAGGTTGAAGGATGGACAGATTCAAACCCTAGGGAGATTCTAGAGGATTTTGGGCGGGAAGCCAGTTTAGTTTTTATAGTTTATAGATATGTAGTATTAAAATGCACGATAGTGTAATATTGTTTATTTTATTGATAATATGTATATAATAATTAAAGTTTGTATATTAATCAAGTTACAATTTGTTTTTACATGTACATAGAATGTAACAAAATGTAAATAAAATCTTGATATATTGTTCAACTACATGAACTACGACTTCTTGTTATTGTTGTTTTCAGCTCCAAAAAGCATACAATGTATATATTTCTTATAACTAATACCTAATGACGAATAATAGAAACACTATACATGATTAATAAAGAAAAATAAAAGATAGTCAGAAATTTATAAAGACATACATAAAAATCTTGAAACACTAAATATGTGCGATGCATATCTTAAATTACAAAGACTTATAACAATGAATGATATCTTAATAAATATGAATCTCGAAGATAGTTAACCACTACATTACTATACGTTACACTATAAATATACATCAAAATTTAAAATGGTAATTTATTAATTCAATTATGGTCATTAATTAAATTAATTTAATTTAGTAATTTTGAAATTTAAAAATTTTCCACGTAAGATTTAATGACATGGAAGATTAATTGTAAAAAAAATTGAGAAAATGACACCTATTAATTTTGTGGATTTGTCAACACTTGATTGGTACCACATAAGCATAATTAGGTATAATTAACTCCTCTTTTAGTTATAATAAAGATAGATAATAGATATAGATATGACTAGTGACCGATTAAACCAAGTTTCATTCCCATGTGTGGGGCGTACGCAGAAATTTATTATTTTCGCGTGACCAATGAAAATGAAACGGAAAGGGTAACGACGAATCCGATTTATTGTATTAACCCGAGAGTTTTAGGAATTTCACGCGCGACTGAAAATGCGTTGTATCGCATAAGGATAGTATAAGTTACAAACACCACCTTGGGACTCATCTTCTTCGATGAGGTTTGCCCCACCATCTCGAATAATACATAAGTCCCTCTGACACCATTTTTGACGCCTCACAAAGCCAAAAGCAATAAACTACTTTCAACTAAAAATCATGGTGGAAGGATACTAGTAGTCCACTACTTTTGGCTTATAAGGATCCCACCTTACCACGATCACAATATTATCCATTTTACCCGTAGGCGCATGGCTTTTTCTTGACGACCACACGAGGACTTTCCAAGAGGTCACTCATCCTCTACTACTCCCGCCTGAGCATGATTAACTGCAAAGTTCTTATGGAATTTGGTTTGCTTGTAGCCCTAAAACGTAGTGTGTCTAGTAAGGATGAGATTAACTTTTCATAAGCCCAAAATCTCTCATGTCCACGCCCAATGTAGGATTTGCTTAAGGTGTTACACGCTACGACCTCGAACTTTAATTTACGACAATATTTAATTTATGTTATTCTTTTCTTTATTAATTCATGAAATATCCAAACATGCATTTTTTATTGAACTAAATTTTATAATTACTATTGTTAGTACATCTTGTGTGACATCAGCCTCTAGTTTGTAATAGGTCATTTTGTTCTTCATTGTAATCATTAACTTTTGTTTTATATGCATGTTCGTACGAACTTAGAGAGTAGGTACGAACTTAGACAGGCTTCGAAGTGAGCCAAGTTCGTAGGGCCCAATCCATACGAACTTGACTAATATATATGTCCAGAGGTTTTGAAATATCGATTATTTAGTTCGAGAACTCAATCTATAGGATTTAGTGCATGTTCGCAGAAAGACAAATAGAGAGAGTTCTTGTCGTAGTTTGAATGTAACCGAGATTATATTCAATAAAGTTTAATATTTGTGTTCTTTTCGTTGATTATCGTTGTTTGTATATTTGAGGATTCCGCACTCAAATATATCTATTTACCTCGTTGATCCGTCACCAAGGAGAACCTACAAGTGGTATCAGGGCTATAAACGTTGATTCGTTTAAGGTTCGAGGTATAACGCGATAAAGAACGAGAGATTTCGAAAGACTTTGATGTTAAAAACAGGGATTTTTACGTTCAAAGGTTTTAATTTCACCGAATATTCGAACTTATTTGAAAATGGCGCATTATAAGAGCCCAGATTCGAAATTTTACGAATTAGGGTTGATCAGGTTCATCGTATGAACTTGTGGGGTATCATACGAACTTGTGTGGTTTCTTACGAACTTGTGCTTAGTACGTTCGTACAAACTTGCCTTCTTATCTCAAGTTCGTTTGACTTTTGTTGACCAATTTCGTTGACCAACCTTCGAAGTTATCTTAAGTTTGTTTGACCAAGTTCGTTAACCATCTTCGAACTAAAAAAAAAAAGTTATTTGGAGGGAAATTTTGTCTATTATCAAAATTTGAATTTAAGTTTACCATTGACTAATTTTGGTTTGAGAAAATTTAAATTTTACTAGAAAAATTTTCGAAAATTTTGGAGAGAATTTTAGTGAACTTGACTTTAGTTTAGTTTCTTATACGAACATCCCTCACGTTCGTATACTCTCTAATTATGATGTCAAATTTGAACAAGTTAATTGAGATGGATCATGAAGTAGGTGAAGCTACTTCACTACCAAAGCTTCTAAAGCCTGAAGATTACTTCTGGTGGAAAGATAGATTTGAATCATTTGCAAAATTTAATGACATCAAAATGTGAATTTGCATAAGTGATGGATATGATGCTCTGACTTATGAGTTCGAGGGGAAACTCAAAGTTTATTCGTACTCAATGATGAAGGAGGCGGATAAAAGAATGTACAAAGTAGAGAACAAAGCATTATCTCCTATTATCATGTGTCTCTCTCAAGAAATTAAGCATACCTTCAAAAAATAAAACACTTCTAGAGAGCTTTGGTTAGCTTTGGAGAAGAATATAGTCAATTGTAATTGAAAAATATCATTAAATGTGTGTTACTATCACCCTTAAGTAAGAGTAATTGTCAAGTGCTTCACACGAAGTTAGCAAGTACACATAAAAGCTAGTTAGTGGTAGATGGTTAGACAAGATTGAAGGTCTGAACAAAAATCACTCGTATGTAGTGATGCCTTAAAAAAGAAAAAAAAAAGAAAAAGATAGAAAGAAGACAAAGATAGAAAGTTAGAAGTATGTATACATAATTTAGAAATAAACCCTTAGTAATTAGCTAGTTTGGATCAAATAACGCCGCACGAGAGTTGTAATAGTATAAGTGAAGGTCAAGATGATAAATCACTGTAAGTTGTAGTCACGAGAGTGTTATGACACTATTAGTGCTGATAAGACACTACCAAGAAAAAAAAAAAAAGAGAGAGAGTTAGAAATGTATATTCATGACCTATAAATAGTCCTTTAGTAATCAAATATGTATCAAAGAATGAGTACTAATGGTACAAGTAAGGACAATATGATAAATCAATAACTTAGAGTCACTACAATGTTGTAACACTTTGAGTGAAATTAAAGACTAAGACGACGTTACAAGGCCTGATCGTTTAAGTTGAGAACACTTAAGAATATTAATTTTATAATAAAGTTATAGGCATATGAGGAAAACCAAGATGCATCACAAAATAAGACATGTGTCATAAGACATGCCATTGGTGTGATCCAATATTAGTGTACTAATTACTTTCAAGCATGACAAGTTGACGATCTCGTTTAGTTATTTGTTATTGTGAACTTGTTGTGTTTATAGTGCTTAGTATGACTTAGCTATCATGGATCCATTGCATATGTGTTAGCATGTTAAAGCATATGTGGGTCTCCCCCACCGTACTAGAATGCGTGTGTGACCTTCCCTGCTCGCCGGGCAACTAATTGGTAATAGAAGTATTATTTAAAGTTTTGGCTCTTGTTTTATTAAACTTTTTTATAGTATTAATGTTGAGAATTTCAGTGATAAACCCATGTACTCACAAGGCTTTTTAGCTAACCTCGTGTGTGTGATATGTGTCCTTAGGCAATGATGTAGCTGGATCAAGTGGCAAAGAAAAGGAAGTTGCTTAGAGTACGAGACTTGTGAATTAGAAGATACTTTTATAATTGTAACTAGCCACAATTAATATAGACTCTTTATCATAGTAGTGAGCGTTTGTTGCACCCGATTTTGAGTAACTATTATTTTAAATTCCGCTGCTTTGATATGTAAAACTTAAAACATGTTGTTTGGTTATTATCTAAGTTAAAAATTATTATATTTGAAAAAAAAAAGATGCTTAAAAATCCGGGTGTAACAGTAACTCTTTAAGATTTTGACACCTATGTACTTCTCCTCCTTATTTCTTGACAAGTATTGCATCTACTCTTCCTAGCCTTGCATTGTAATGCTTCTAGCTTTGCTTAATCAGATGTTCTAGTGTGGCCACAAACCTGGACAGCAAGGTCCCTTTCTAACAACTTACATTCAAGAGAATCTAGGCTAGGCTATAGGTGTACTTGTCGAAGAAATTCTTGTGGCTGATGTTGCTCATTAGTAGGCAGCTTTGTAAGCTGCTAGTGTGCTTACTTGTAAGCTACTTATATCTTTTAATGTATGTATTATAATTATACTCTAATTACCTAATTAATTCCATATAATTTTATGATAAACATGATTAAATAACAAAGAAACTTATGGCTTTTTACCTAAAGATAACATTGCTGAAACAGGGCTGTTACACAGCTATAACAGATTTCAGCAAGGTCCATGTCTCTGGCCTCACAATTAGACTTGTCGTGTGAGGCCAGAGATATAGACCGTGCTAATTGTGAACGGGTCTTTTGAAGGGTAGGGAACAAGTTCAAGTAGCTTCGGTAAAGAACTTTTTTGATGATGATATTTATGTTGTTAGTGGACTTATTGGGATATATTCCAAATGCAATAAGATAGATTTGCCAAAATGAATCAAGATGATATAGTTTGTTGGAATTCTATGATAGTAGGATTATGTTGATACATCTTATGTGACAAGCAGCTCAAGATGAAGAAGTTGAATATGTGTAAGTGTTTTGGGATTTTGACTAAGTGTTTCAGAGTGTCGTCTGATATGTATGTGTCAAATGTATAAATAGCTAAGTGTAGGTCAGTTGTACGAAGTAAGTATATTCACTCGGTGTAATTGTGAGTGACTTGAGTTTAAAGCATTGTAATCTGAGTGACCTTTTATATTTATTCTTATTAAATATCAATCAAAAAGCAAAAGTTTATTTAGATTCGTTGTATACACAATAGATTCAATCGGATTCCGCACGTTGATTCATTTGATTCGAATTACAATCAGTAGGGAACCTACAAATTATCTCTTAATGATCTTGATAATGAAGCATTTGTGTTATTCAAGAAAATGTTGAATTGCAATATGCGTCTTACCTAACTCTTACGCTACTGTACTAAGTTCTTGTGCTAAATTATCATCTATATCGCAGGGGAGACAAGTTCATGCACATGTTTTAAAAGATGAATATATAAATGTTGTTGTTGTTGGAAGTGCTTTAATCAATATATATTCTAAATGTGGTGAAGTAGATGAAGCAAGATTGTTTTTTGACACGATGACTGTTAAGAACACGATTACTTGGAATGAAATGATTCATGGGTGTGCACAAAATGGACGTGGAGAAGAAGGCATTACTCTTTATGAAGAAATAATCAACCGATCGGGTGAGAAACCAGATGCCATAACATTTATTGTTGTTTTGACCGCTTGTAGCCATTCAGGGTTGATTGATTATTGGATTATGATATTTAACTCAATGTTGCAAGAACATGGAGTGGAATCGCTTTCTGACCACTACACTTTTATAGTTGATTCTTTGGGACATGCATGTCGGTTTAATGAAATAGAAGTGATCTTAGATAAAATGCCGTATGTAAATGATCCAATTTTATGGGAGGTTCTTCTTAGTTCTTGTAGAGTGCATTTAAATATAAGTTTAGCAAGAAGAGTAGTAGAGGAACTTTTTAGGTTGAACCCTTATAATTCTGCCCCTTATATGCTTCTAGCTAATATATATTCTTCATTGAGAAGATGCGATGATGTGAGGGATATAAGGGAGTCAATGATTAAAAAGCAGGCAGTAATAAGTCCGGAATACAGTTGGTTTGAACATAATGATCGAATTCAAGAATTCTTTACTGAATAAACATATTGTTTTAAGTGGCTGATAAGGAAGATAAAGACATTAAAATGAGATTACCAATATTCATTAATCAAGATCAACATGCAATGACAGGGCCGATTTTGAGGGCAGGTGGGCTGGGCAACCGCCCTGGACCTCATCTCAGAAAGGGCCCCAAATTTTTTATGTATAGCATATTAGATTAGGCCCATTTTTACAGAGGTACTGTCCTCTTTTACAATCTCGCCCCTCAAATTGGCTTGGACCGGCCGTGAATTGCCATCAATAATCAAGATAGAGACGTAGAATCAGATGAAGCTCAACAAAGTGTAGCTTCTGCTGCTGTGAGTGATGGTAAAGTCAAAGAAGAAGCTGCACATAAACTAGGTGCAGTGGGAGTAAAGACACCAAGTGAATGGATCATGTATTCGTGGAGATGCCTGAAGACGAGTATCATATGAGTATTGTTGATGTTGACTGGTGTAAAGACACCAAGTGAATGGATCATGTTGCTAGCACCCATGCTGTGCAGCAGGACAAGTGGTTTTTGTATTGAACCTGCAACTATTGCTATACGTTGAAATTATTCATATGGTAGATTCTTTTGATCGGAACTACAACTAACACACTGTATTTCAGGAAGCTATTTGTGTAGACTAATAATGAATAGTGATAAAAATGAGCTGTCGAGAGTTTAATCACATTGAGAGTACTAGAAGTCATATACTAATATCCTGTTCGAATAAGTTATTTCCATTATCCTATTCTATATTGTGCATACTCTTTTGGGGTTGAAATAACATGGCCTAGTTCTATTTTTTTACTTAAACTGTGAAATACTGTGATGATGTTGGATATAGCATCCAAGATCATCAAATAAGTTGGTAATAATTAATATAATAATATAGTCCTTTTGGGTTGCCCTTAAAACACAACCTAGTGATTACTTAAGGGACTACTTGTCATTAATTAATAGTTTAATTTAAATTGGAACAAAGTACAAGGGGTTAATATAGAAATAAGGAATCCTAGTTAGATTGCAGTTATGATTCTTTATTCCCTATAAATAGAGGCTTAGGGTGAAAACCCTAATTGCTCATTCATTTATTCTTTCTCCCCTTGAGACTGTTGTCTCTCCCTCCCCTCTCTTGGTTTGATTTATTCCATCATTCTCTAGGGTTTGGTTTAATCAATCAAGGTTAGAGGTTATACCTGTACTCTAAAGGTTGTTGTTTTGGGTGTGATTCCATTAGAGGGATTCTCCTTTGGATCCTCTTTCATCCAACATTGTGGCAAGAACAAGATCACAAGGATTTGTCTCCAATAGCAACCAAGGTATGTTTTCTATTCGATTAGTTAGTTACATCAAGTTTTGTAAACCGTTGATTCTTGGCTAGGTTTTAATCATGAGTTAACTAGACAATAATCTGTTTCCGCTACCATATTAAATTGTGTTAATTGCATGAAAACATAACAGCTGTATTAGAGCCATAGGTTTATTAAAATTGTTTGTACTAAATCGAATGTTTAAAGAAATATATATATATATATATATATGATCTTGAATTAATTACTCCAAAGGAAAGCTTCTGTTTTTACGTTCGTAGATCATGAAATTAAAAAACAAAAAGAATTTGGTTTTTCGTTCGTACGCAAGGAGAACATGAAGTTTTATAATTGATGTTCGTGGACAATAAGGAAACAAAAGGAATTATTTAATTATTTAATTGTTTTTATGTTTGTTCTTATCTTTAACTTCCATAAGAAAATATATATCATATATATTAGAATGGGAAGAGTGTATATATTAAAATATATATATATATATGGTCACAGTTGGCAAGCATTCATGGTTTCATGTATATATATTATTATTATTGTTACGTAAGTCACAACAGGAACCATAAATGGAATGTTAATTGAATTCAAGGTTATTATGAATTGTCAACATTTAGAAACAAAGTGCACGTTGTGTTTTAATTGGTTTCCTGTTATATGTGTACGGCACACACAAACATATATATATATATATATATTGAAAAAATTTAAAGGTTTAAAATTAATTATATATAAACTCGAATATTAAATTTGAAAATTTTAAAAGAATTTAAAATATATATATATATATTAGAAATAGTTTGTATATATATAATATATAAAGTTAAATATGTTGTCAGTCTTATCATGACTAGGCTCATCCACTCTAAATGCTATCATGGAAGGTTTAAGGAGGTCTCTTTGATTCCTAATGAGGTCGGTTTTTAAAACGTCATGCGCTTACCACCGTCATCATCTTTTATGCATTTTGAGTGGAGTTACCGAAAGGGTTTGATAGGACAACATCACAAGTTAAAAATTATAACTTAAAGTATTAAAACAAAATCCCGTTTTAAAATATATAAAAACATGAATCTCATGCTACCCATGAAAAACACACATTTCCTTTATAATCTGTTTGACGAAGCGCGTGCAATTGGGCTGGTACGTCAAATTTGAGATTGTAGTTGCAAATGATGTGACACTCGCGATACCAAAGCGAACTTGAGCCGGGAGTCACGTGTTTTTGCATGGTTGATCCACCATCTAATCCATGATCCACAGTATCCCTGTCTTGGATTGAGATGAGCATAAATCGAGATTAACATCCCATTTATTTTATAAATGAATCTCAAAAGATCTAGGAATTTCATAGTGATTGAAATTGGCGAATAGTATTGCCTACCTAAATAACTCCATAGTGTGATTACGGCATCCCTCTTCACATCATGAAGTGAAATATGGATCCTAGCCTTGTTAAAGAATTTTGTTAAAGGGTAATTATTTTAAGGATTAATGAACTAACTAAAATTTCTTTTATAGATGTTGAACCCAAATCAGAATACGAATCTTCCTCCTCTTCCTCCACCACCACCTCAACACTCAAACTTCTCACTCCTGTCGGTATTGTCAAGGGAAAAGTTGACGGGACCGAACTATCTTGACTGGATCCGCACCTTAAGGATTACCTTGAGGTACGAGAACAAGGAGTATGTTTTCGATGAGGATCTCCCGGAACTTACTGATGACTTTACCGATGAGCAAATTACCGCTTATGAAAAACACTACGAAGAATCGGAAAAGGTTGCTTGTCTAATGTTGGCGACCATGTCTTCTAAGCTCCAAAAGAGCTTTGAGAAGGTTGGGGCATACAACATTAATCTTCAGCTCCAGGAAATGTTCCAAGAGCAAGCTAGACAGGAATGTTTCGAGATCGTTAAATCCCTCATGGCTTGCAAACTGCAAGAAGGAGCGTCTGTGTGTAGCCACGTCCAAAAGATGAAAAGCTACATAGACAGATTGGAAAACTTGGGTGTCCAGTTCCCTAAGGAGTTAGCCATTGATATGGTACTTAACTCGCTTTCTGCTTCATATTCGCAGTTCATTATGAACTACAATATGAACAATCTGGATAAGACCCTTATGGAGTTATACGGTATGCTAAAAACTACCAAAGCAAGTATGGTGAAAACTCGCGGCTCCACTTCCTCTGCTCCTGTCTTGGCCATTCGTCAAAGTGCTGCTAAGAAGAAAAAGCTTTCTCATCCCAATGAAAAGGGAAAGGCTAAGGTGGGACAGTCCAACCAAGGCTGCAAGAGAAAGGCCGATTCTGAAATAGCTCCCACTAGTGATCTGAAAGAGGCCGTTTGTTTTTACTACCAAGAGAGGGGGCATTGGAAACGTAGCTGCCCGAAATACCTAGAGGATCTGAAAAACAAAAGGGTCAAGGAGTCTGGCACCTCAGGTATGTTCATGATAGAACTTCACAGTACGTCAATTTCTAATTCTTGGGTTCTTGATACAGGATGTGGTACTCACATTTGCTCGGATATGCAGGGACTAAGAGAAAGTAGAAAGTTGAGGCATGGGGAGCTTAACCTGATCATGGGAAACAGACAAACTGCTGCAGTTACAAGGATCAGGGATTATGAGCTCGTGCTAAGTAGTGATTGTTCTTTGAGATTATTAGATGTTTGTTATTCGCCAGATGTGGCTCGAAAACATTATTTCGTTTTATGCATTGTATAAGGATGGTTTTGAATTCTCATTTGATAATAAAAATGGTGACATTTTAGTTTATAAGAATAATTCTTTTTATTTTAAAGCTAGTCCTTGCAATGGTATCTATGAAAATGTTGTTTGTATGAATAAAAATAATATAATCTAAATGTTGATTCTTCCAAAGGTGTATTGGATAAATCGTGTCTATGGCATTGTCGTCTTGGCCATATAAGCAAGAAACGCATTGCTAAGCTCCAATCGGATGGAATATTGGAATCATTTGACTTGAAATCAGATGATATATGCGAGTCTTGCTTACTTGGAAAAATGACAAAGTCGCCATTCACAGGAACTTGTGAAAGAGGCAAGGATTTGTTAGACCTTATCCACACAGATGTATGTGGACCGTTTAAGTCCGCCACTAGACACGGTGAACGATACTTCGTCACATTCACTGATGACTTCAATCGATATGGCTATGTTTATCTGATTAAACATAAATCGGAAACCTTTGAGGTGTTCAAAGAATTTCAAAACGAAGTTGAAAATCAACTGGGCAAAAGGATTAAGATGCTCCGCTCCGATAGAGGTGGAGAGTATCTAAGTCTTGAATTTATCGATCATTTTAAGAACTGTGGAATAGTATCCCAGTTATCTCCTCCCAGAACGCCACAACTTAATGGAGTTTCTGAGAGAAGAAACCGAACATTGTTAGACATGGTTCGATCTATGATGAGTCGAGCTACCCTTCCAATAAGTTTCTGGGGTTATGCCCTAGAAACAGCCGCACACATCTTAAACCTCGTACCAACAAAGAAGGTTGCTAAGACACCCTCTGAAATGTGGAGTAGGGCTCCTCCCTCACTCTGACATCTAAAAGTCTGGGGTTATGAGGTCTACGTTGGACGTGAGACCCATGACAAGCTAGAATACAAATCAGAGAAATGTCACTTCATTGGTTATCCCAAAAAGTCCTTTGGATATCGGTTTTACAAACCTTCTGAGAACAAGGTGTTTGTTGCTCGGAGGGGATTCTTCCTTGAGAGGGATCTCATTTCCAAAGGAGATAGTGGGAGTAAAATTGAGTTTCAAGAGTCAACCAATGAAGAAGAAGAACCTATAGTTGACACTAGCACTCAACCAGGGGATGAGATTCCTGTTGAGCAAACTGACATAACTCCACCTATTCCTCGTCGATCCAATAGAGTTGGTCACCCTCCTGAGTACTATGGTGAATTTTATGATTTCCATATAACTGAAGGTGACACGTTGATTAGTGATAAAACACTGATTAATGAGGATAAGCCATCCAACTTTAAGGAAGCGATGGCGAGCCCTGAGGCTGCCAAATGGAAGGAAGCTATGGAGAGCGAGATTCAGTCCATGTACGATAACCAAGTTTGGAATTTGGTTGATCATACACCCGGCCTTAAAACCGTTGGGTGTAAATGGATCTTCAAGAAGAAGACTGACATGGATGGGAATGTACACACCTTCAAAGCTAGGTTGGTGGCAAAAGGCTACACTCAGACTCAAGGAATTGATTATGAGGAAACCTTTTCACCAGTAGCTAAGATAAAATCTATTAGGATATTACTTGCCATAGCCGCATTTCATGACTATGAAGTATGGCAAATGGATGTGAAAACGGCTTTCCTTAATGGAAAACTATCGGAGGATGTGTTTATGACACAGCCTGAGGGTTTTGTACATGCCAAATATCCGAATAGAGTGTGTAAGCTTGAGAGATCCATTTATGGACCCAAACAAGTATCTCGTAGCTGGAATCTTTGCTTCCATGAAAAGGTCAAAGAGTTTGGATTTTCTAGAAGTCAAGATGAGTCTTGCGTGTATGTCAAAGCTAGTGGGAGTGTTGTAGTTTTCCTAGTATTGTATGTTGATGACATACTACTCATAGGAAATGATATCCCAACACTAAAAGGTGTAAAGACTTGGTTGGGAAATTGTTTCGCTATGAAGGACTTGGGCGATGCAACATATATACTTGGAATAAGAATTTACAGAGATAGATCGAAACGTCTGATAGGACTTAGCCAGAGTACATACTTGGATAAGATCTTGAAGAAATTCAAGATGCATGACTCCAAGAAAGGGTTCCTACCCATGCAACATGGCATAAAATTGATTAAGAATCAATGTCCCAGTACCGGTGATGAACTGGACAGAATGAGTCGAGTCCCATATGCTTCGGCTATAGGCTCGATCATGTATGCCATGACTTGCACTCGTCCTGATGTCTCATATGCTTTGAGCATGGTGAGTCGATTTCAGGACAACTCTGGCAAAAGTCATTGGATTGCGGTAAAGAATATTCTCAAGTATCTAAGGAGAACAAGAGATATGTTCTTAGTATACGGTGGGAAAGAAGAACTCGGAGTGAAAGGTTATTGTGACGCGAGTTTCCAAACCTACAGGGATGACTCTTGCTCACAATTAGGATGGGTGTTCTTGCTGAATGGAGGAGCCGTGACCTGGAAAAGTTAGTGAAGCTGACTCCACGTGCGAGTCTGAGTACATAGCAGCTAGTGAAGCTGCAAAAGAGGCCACATGGTTAAAGAACTTCATCGGTGATCTTGGTGTTGTTCCTAGCATCAAGGATCCCCTTGAAATCTTCTGTGATAACGAAGGTGCTGTCGCTTTGACTAAAAAACCTAAGGACCATGGGAGGTCAAGACATATACTCAGGAAATACCACTACGTCCGAAACCGAGTTGAAGAGGGAGACGTAATAGTGAGTAGGGTATCATCGTAAGAGAATCCGGCCGATCCCTTCACGAAGGCTTTAAGTCGATCCAAGCATGATGAACATACTAGGTCGATAGGCATTAGATTTGAGAACGATATAATGTAAAAGTTTTAGTTGTTAGTTTAATATTTTGAACATAATAAATTGTATGCATTTGGTGATTTATTTTGTGGTGACTTAAGGATATGATGGGTTGCTACCTTTACATTAATTTATTTCTGTGTCTCGTTTTGCATGTTTAGAACCTACTTCCCGAGTATTTATTTAAATACTCGAACCTCCACAGTCGGTCATACTCTTGGAAGTAAGTAGTGATTTAAGACTGTCATGGAGAGTTAGTAGATTGACCATAGTGATTGGACATAGCATGAGATTGCGACTAACTCTCATGTGTACTTAATAGAGATTTAAGTATTGGAGAAACCCACACTCAGAGAATTACTTCATGGACAAATCAAAAGTAATTCTGAGATGATAATATCTTTTATTCTTCAAACAGAGATACATGGGGTTTTTCGCGCTATGATTCTGTTATGCATTGGTCTGCTCCAACGCTTTCCGTAACTAGCAGTTATACTAGGTAGTTCCATGTCTAACATGATGACTAGACGGAAACTATCTAGTCAAAGTTTATTTGTTCCTTCTACCTTAACCGGAGAAGCGATATCTATGGGCCCCTCGATGATTTGATGTTGACATTTAATTGCTTGGCCGAGCCCTGATTAAATTGATGTATTCAATTAGTAATCTGTTGTAGTCATCATAAATCTTTATCGGGAAACATAATTTTGAACATTGAGATTGACTTGGTCCGTGTCTCAAGTTCATAAGGATATCTTGTAGAACAAAGGAATATTTGATCACTTATCTTAGGGCTGTCTCATGATTTGATTCAGAGTTCAGCAGCTGCTTTGGATGGCACGCTCTATTAGTTATTTGCAAGTATTAGACCACTTAGAGTTGATGACATGTCCAAGTGGGAGACTGTTGGATATAGTGTCCAAGATCATCAAATAAGTTGGTAATAATTAATATAATAATAGAGTCCTTTTGGGTTGCCCTTAAAACACAACCTAGTGATTACTTAAGGGACTACTTGTCATTAATTAATAGTTTAATTTAAATTGGAACAAAGTACAAGGGTTAATATAGAAATAAGGAATCCTAGTTAGATTGCATTTAGGATTCTTTATTCCCTATAAATAGAGGCTTAGGGTGAAAACCCTAATTGCTCATTCATTTATTCTTTCTCCCCTTGAGACTGTTGTCTCTCCCTCCCCTCTCTTGGTTTGATTTATTCCATCATTCTCTAGGGTTTGGTTTAATCAATCAAGGTTAGAGGTTATACCTGTAATCTAAAGGTTGTTGTTTTGGGTGTGATTCCATTAGAGGGATTCTCCTTTGGATCCTCTTTCATCCAACATTGTGGCAAGAACAAGATCACAAGGATTGTCTCCAATAGCAACCAAGGTATGTTTTCTATTCGATTAGTTAGTTACATCAAGTTTTGTAAACTAGGTTTTAATCATGAGTTAAGTAGACAATAATTTGTTTCCGCTGCCATATTAAATTGTGTTAATTGCATGAAAACCTAATAGATGATACGAAAGTTTGTTGATTTAGGACATGGACCTGGTTTTGGAACAATGCTAGCTGGTGGTACAGCTGCTGTAGCTGCTGCATATGGAGTTCACCAACTAACTTCATCTCATGGTTACGAAGGCCACAATGGCTATTACAGAGCCAATAAGATTATGGGTCCAGTGGGACACTATGGTGGTTGCAAGTTCAAGCATGGTAAGCTTGGGAAGTTTGGTAAACACAAGGGCAAGCACTCAGGGTACAATAAATGGAAGTCATTTACATCTCAACCTCTTATATCTGAGTCCTGCACTTTGCTTGGATGATGCTAAAGGGATTCGCTCCTGCGTGGCATACTACATAAAGGATTCACATGGTAAACACATATGATTAAGTAGTATTATCAAGTACTGTTTGCTTTTTTAAAGTTGTGATTTGTATATGCATTGAAGGATTTGCATGGTAATTACTTATGATTCGGTAATATTATTAAGTATTGTTTTCTTTTTTAAGTGGCGATTCCTTATATGTATTGATAGGTTGTATATTGTGGTTTTGATTTTTTATTGTTTATGGTCATTTTAAATTCTGAAAATGCAGAAATATGATTTTTTATTATCTAAAAAAAGATAGCTATAGAGACAGGTTTTGTATCTCTGTTCTTTCATTTTATTTTGAAAAAAATATATTAATACCATTTTTGAAGAAAACAGTTATCTGTACTCAAGAATAGGAACCCGTTTCTTGAAAACCCAAAAAGTGTATACCAAATAACAATCTTTTTCTAAAGATGTTAACAAAACTCCAAAAACGTTATACCGAATAACACACGTATATTACGCCAGTTAATTTGAGAGTCCAGAGTTTCTTTGTATCAATTACTTATCTGATTTGGATTACTATTTTTGTTGTTCACTTTTTGGTTTTTCATTTTGCATAGCGTCAATTATTGTTTAAAGTTATTGATACTTTGCATCATGACTATTTATTAGTCATGATGTTGTTAGGCTCAGATGTATGTAGGTACTTTTTGGGTGTGGTGTTACTTTACCTCTACTATTACTTTAGCTTTTAGGATTGCATTTTGGAACCTAGATCACTTGGATACCTGGTGATTCTACATTCATGTGATATGCATGCTATAAATATAGAAACAAACATATAAAGATAAAAGTTCCCTGATCTGCGGTGAGTGGAAAAGTGGTAATGCTGGCTTGGTTCTCCATTATTGTGAATACTTTGAGTCTCATAAATGTAGAGTTAGTCACATTATAAAATTCGGTTTGTAACTAGTTCCATTGTTTGTAAGACATGAACTTTGCCACTTTGGTTATAGGGACCACTTAAAGTAAATGCTTTTAGTATAATGTTCTCCTAATTAAAAGATATTAAGTTATTAATTTTTCTGTCATGTTCTACGAGAATGCGAATATTAGTATCAGTTTGTGACTATATTACAAAATCCTGTTCTGCTTTCACCCTTAGTTTAACCTTGCGAGTAATAATGTTATTTTCTTCCCTTCATAATTAGCTAGTATTAAGTAAAGTTGAAAATTCCTAAATTGTCTTAAACATAGCGTTGCGTTTATTTATTGTTTTTGGTCAGCATAGACGCCCCGAAATCGGGTGTTGCTCAAGAAACATTACAGAATGCAGTTTGAACAGGAAGCAAAGCCATGACTGAACACGAGGCCAGACAAATTCTTGGTGCCAGCGAGCAGTCATCTTGGGAAGACATTGCAAAAGGCTAGTATTTAATGTTTTTAATTATTCATCAGAAAATGAGATCTTCACCTCATTTACCCTACATTATCATTTTAAGTGGATATATAAAAACAATTTCATCTTGAAAAGCAGATTATGGGTTAAAATAGTGGTGACAGAATGAGTGAATAAGGTACATTGAATTACACAACAAAATTGGTTCGGGTCAAACCTAGTAAAACTTTAGCCCATGCCAATTGTACAAATATACAATTCACAAAAAGTGTCTAGCTGAATAACTTACAACTTTGTTTGAATAAATTGATTTAGGAGTTTGAAAAGGGTAAATGGAAGGGATATGCAACGTACTATCATAATTTATTCCATGTATGTAATCTACTATTTTTATTGACTAGATTTGCATCAAATCAAAAGATTCTGTATCTATGTAAGTAACATGGTAACTAATTACCGGTTAAACTAGTAAACTTGATTTTGTAAGCATTTCTATTTTCTTTTTTAAATATGACGTGATTAATATTAATTGGGTAAATCGTATGGATCAACAACGTCCTCCAAAAATATGTTTCATGTATGCACCACACCCCTTTTCATTAACGGACGTGGCTACCACATGTATCGAGGAAGTGGCCAAAATAGTCCATGTGGCATCATATGTGGCTGTCTAGTCAGCAATTTCAAGTGTTATCAGGTAAAAATTAAATTTGTAAAGATATCGATACGGTTTCTTCCAGTTTGATACGTAGCTAGACAATTAAATGAGTATGTTGCATACATGAAACAAATTGTGACAATACATTACATATCCGTTCCATTTACAGTAAAAAAAACTTTCAAACCACACTTACGATGACTTTCAACCTTGTTGAACCGTTGCACTTGGAGCTTAGTTTTAAATTTACTTTATTTGACTTATTGGAGTTACACATGAGGACCTAAATGGCTTAGTCGATGCATTTATAAGTTAAGTAGTTGAATTTCACTTGTTTTACTGGTTTCAACTCTATTACACCTTGTACTAGAGGGTCCCACACGACAACACCCTACTTTGCATTATTGATTGTATCGTGTAATCGTGCTAATGTGATAGTCGCATCTCCATGTGTATGTGCTTGAGATATACAAATCTAATTCGTTATGCTAAAACAATGAACAATGAGATTCTAAGATCAAAGTCTGTCCTCGGGTGAAGATGTTAAATTTAAATCTCCTTTTATAAGCTGGTAGCTCGGTTTTTTTTTGCTGAACTTGATTAACATTTATTTATTTATTGTTAATGTTTTTTATAAATTAAAAAAGACTCTTTCGAGAGTTATGGGCTAAAATGAAATAGAAGCGTTGTATTAACACTGGATTTGGGCACTAAGTTTCCTGTGAACTGTAATAGAATCCAGATGAAAGGTATTAAATCTACAGCTATTCACACGTTCATTGTCTACAAGTTGTCTCCAGCAAGATATTCTGTAATTTGCCTCCCTAATTATAATTAAAAATGAATATCTTATCATCTCATGTTAAATTTTTTATTATTGAACTTTTACAATCATTTTGAAAATGCACACTTGTTAGTTGTACCATAATATCGTAAATCATGAAGTAAAAGGAGATTTAGGCGTATGTAGCAGGTATTGTAGGTCCGGTTGGTTAACTAATCTGCAAATTTTGTGCTTATGAACTTATGTCGTTGAATAATTTAAGTGTGTGATTTTTTACATAATTTATAGATATGTGATGAATGGGTCGAATTTAATTTTTATTTGATCGATTTCTGTATGTAGTTTATAGACCCGCTATTATGCGGGACAAATTTAATTTTAATAAAATGAATAAAATATTGTAGTCGATTTTCTTATATAATTTATAGACTCTTTAATTTTTATAAATGAATAAAATATTTAGTCTAATTTTTTAATTAAAATAAATACATCAAATATTTAAGGGGCCAAATGTGTAATTATACGAAAGAAATTAAGATTGTTAGATCGTAAAGGGTGAAAAACAATGAAGGGCTATGATTTTTCCATCATATCCTCTTTTAATTATATATAAAGATAAATATTATTATGGTAAGTGTATTTTAGAAGGTTTAGTGTCTAAAAATGTATATAACTTTGTTAAAAAAGATATTATATGAATGTTCATTTCGCGTCTTTATCAAATATATTTAAATCGTAAAAATACGTAATTGTAAAAACATGCCATTTGTATTACATCCTTAAATGTATGGTTTGTATGGAAATAGAAAAAATTATACTACGATAGTTATAAGGTTCTTCCATGTGGTATTTTAAACAATGGAGTTTAGCAACAGATGATCAATAATATAGGAATGAGTAATGTTATATCCGTCTAATTAGGCGTATGCCTAATTTAATCTAACCATACATTTTTTGACACATAGATTCCACTCATTTTCTCTCCTAATCTCATCCAATCATTTTCTCATCTACCAATTACATTTTTAGGCTTATGTGCCTAATTAGACATATGTATCATATATAGGAATATGATTCAAACACCTTTAGGTGATTTGTCACATGGAATGATTGTTAATTGACTTTTTCTAAAACAAACCATTAAAAAGTTGATAACATGATCACTATTTGTTCTGGTCTTGTGGGCAATTACTTGCTTGAAAAAGAATGACACACAGCGATTAAAGTGATCTTCACAAAGATAATGGATCAATTATATGACTAGATAAATAAATGGAAAATGCTAATTATAGGTTTTAGAGCTATGATTAAATCTTTTATATTTAAATTAATTCCAATTTTATAACTCATACTTTCTATGAATAAACACTCCTAATATATTTATAAAAGGGAAGGTAAGTGTTAAAAAGGAATGTCAACTCTTCATAATTAATTTAAGTTAATTTGCAAATGTAAATATAGAAGGCTTAACTATAGCCCTAAGGGTTATGATTGACAATGTCCTAAATAAATATAAATACTATTATATATAGTAAAAACTATAAGGTAAATAACAATAACAATAATTAATTACTGTAAATTGTAATGACTATTAACTAGTCAATTTGAGATTATTATAAGAATTCTATACAACATTAAAAAAGAATGTGCGATTAATTGATCTGTCAGAAAGAGTTTTGCATATGTTTAATCACATTAACTTATACCGTAGTTTAAAATAACCCATAATTACATTTCTGATATATGTGACTAGAGTTATTCTGAACTATTCATTTGTTATGCGAAGGTAAAAATTTTTTTTTTGATTCTTGAACATTTTAGATTATCAGACAAACTTCTTCGTAAATGTTAATGTAAAATATCGACATATTTGATCTAAGTACCTACTACTCCGTGTATAATAGTTGCGTTAGAATGTGAAAGTTTTGTATTTCAAAAGAGAGTTGTACACTTTTAATCTCATTTTTATTGTTCATGTTATTATTATATGTGATTAAAGTTAAATTTTCACCATCGAATCTATATCACTTTTAAATCATTATTGAGCCTTTTTTTAATTAAAAAATTCTACAAACTACAATTACTCTTCCCAAAAAAGAATTCACCTAGAAAAAGATGAATATATATATCTATCTTTTATAAAATTGAAGATTCAATATCCAAATCAACGTACGATTGTTTATTGATCAAATGGAAACCCTTAATTATTAGAATCTTCGACTTTTGAACAATTTCATCTAAATCTCGATTAAATTATCTAACACTAGTATATAAAGTATTTTAGTATTTTATATATAAAAATTTTAAAATTAAAGTTTAATATTTCTAAATATAACTTATATAATTTCTATTTTATATTAATTATATTATACAAGTAAACTCGTTATTGAGTCAGTATTATAGATTATCTGTGAAAAACAAACATAATATATGACTATCGTTAAGTCACAATTATAATAAAATATTATATTTCGTTGCATAGCGCGGATGTTACACTAGTCTAATTTAATCTTACAACTATAATGAAATTAAACTGACTAATATTAACACAATTTACGTTATAGAAAATGGCTTTGAGACTTACTCATACACACTATATCATTTTATTCTATCTTCGTCAAACAAAATAATTAACATAACCGTCAATTTCTAACTATAAAACAAAAACACAATATTTGATGGATATAGTAATATGTTATATGTTATTATAGATACTAGATTATAACTTGCGAATTCACGAGATATCACATGTTTTTTTTGTTTTTTAATATATTTCGTTTATTATTAATAGTATGATATATAAAAACCTGCAACATCTGTCTTGTATAACGAAAATTTGTATCTTAAACGCTGAATAAGGATAAAACGGATCCTTATAATGAAAAATTTTCTTTGCACATAGATTAGCAGTGTGAGCTTATTGTGTTTTCATAAAAGTCCATCATTTTTTGTGATGTTCACATTTATGAATGTACATATATAGTAGCTTAACGTTACGTGTTCATGATATGGGCAAGATTATCATGCCTCTGATAAAATTTCACTTAATTATAATTCGTGCGACTTGCGCGATTAAACATGTTTTTACATGTATAGTCAAATTCAATGAATAAATATGTAGTTCATTGATCATGTTGTTAAGATGGGCTTTTGATCAGCATTGATTTTGATCATGCATCAACCATCATGAGTAGGACTCATGTAGCTCCATCAAGACAACATGCATCAACCATCAAACATCTTCCATCCTAGCTATCTTCAGTGTGGCAATTCCCTGAGCAGTTTTGGAAGTGCCAGAGGCACTACTGTTAATTTTTGGAGGTGATTCGCTCTTTCTTTTTAGTTGAAATGGAATTGGGGTTAACGGTTGATCTGCATTAGGGGAATCATCGTTTCCAGATTGCAAATGAATAACCTGATTCATAAAATAAGTCATTTGATGTAGTATTTAACAGCAAATAACAAGGGTATGATGGTGTGATATGGAAGTTCTATTTGTGTTTTTTTTATTTAGTTGGTGTTCAATGTACCTTTCCAATAGGAGTTGTATCCACTGAATCAACATTTTCAGGCTCATAAATTTGACCATTCATTCTAGCTATAATGGCAGTCATTACATCAGCATCATCAGTGGCACGATGAACAGTATAAGCAGAGTAACAAAACTTTACATTGAAATCTCTAACAGCGATCTTGAACACCAACTCCTTATTTAACAGTAAATTAAACTCATCGGGCAGAACAAACAGATCATCACTCTATAGAATTGTATAAAATGTTAAAATCAATTAAAATTGAAGGGTTTAGTGGATGGAAACAACCAAGCAATGTAATATTAGTTTTCCAATTGAAAGCATACTTTTTCAATTTTAGTAATGAGCCATGCAACACTCCTGATGACTAACTTCGAAAGTTGCCTATCAAAAAGAACGAACGACGTAGAACTAGTGACATCTTGAATGCGTACAACTGTCCTAACCCTGGAATATTATGATAGTGTGTAAGTCTTTCATTTTAATATAGTATTCATTTTTTACAAAGAACAAATGATCAATAATGGTAAATTTATAAATGTATTGTTATAGTGTGATGGGTAAAAAATACTTACTTGGCAATAACATATGTTATAGTGCCACACATATCACAATTAAATAATCTTGCACTACCACCCTCAACGACTTTGCGATGTGCTTTCTTGTTACAAGTTTTACAAACATATGTAAACCACCCATCATCAAGCACCACTCTAGCAATAGTAGCTTTGACCACACACACAGACACCTTCAAAATAATGTATGACATTTTGTAAGTAATGTATAAAATACAGGAGACTAAGATAATTGTTAGATAATTAAGATTGTGATACATCCATATATCCATGTGTATAGATTGAATATATATATATATATACAACTCAGCCAGATTGTTAACCTTTAACTTACCTCTACAATGGCCCGAACTTGTTCAACATTCTTAAGTGGTGGCTCAAGAAAATAATCCATGGCAGACTCAATAACAGTGTTTGGTTCAAGAGCCCCCACTTGTGATGGTAACATATCAATGACATCATTGGTTAACAACCTGTATAGCCACCAACGGTTATAATCCTTGATTAGTAACAATAATCCTTACTTTTTTTATGATGATTATATGTTAAGTCAAGTACCCTGCTTTAAAATTCTAGATTGGGGTAACATCAGAATTGATGTACAGACGACTACCAAACAACTGATTTGATACATGTGGCTTTCTTAGCAAACATGTAGGAAGATATATTAGTATCAAAATTAAGGATTACTAAAAATGTGTAATGATATATAAGTTTAATCGATGAATTATACATACGTTCTCATTCCTTAATCTTCCCATTCTGAATAAAAACAATAATATGGTCAGCGGTATGCTTGTTCTTAGAAACAAAGTCGTGCAGTTGTTTTGCATAATCACCCCATAAAGCACATTGAATCTTCTTGCCACTATTAAAAATTAAGATATTAGTACTACAACATAGTTGTTAAAAAAAATTACTTCATATTAAGTAACCTTTTTAGCATGTACTTAGTCACATATAGTATAAATAAAAATTATCTTACGCTACATCTTGTAGAACAAACTCAATTGACTTTGATTCCTTGCCGCTTTCCCTTTTAATTCTCATTTCTTTCAATGACACAAGATGACCAACAACATCTGCATGTTGTAAAGTAATATACAAGATTTGACACCAAAAATCTGGTAAAAGATAAAAGAGGTTTTACAACTTGAGTGTATGATTGTACCGAAAAAAAAAATGCTTAAAACCCTCCACTCCAACACATCGTCAAAGGACACCAAATTGTATCAGTCTGTAGCCTTCTCAAAAGATGGAAACCTTTTCCCTTTATAAGTCCTAAAGAAGTTGATCTTCCATTTATGTTGTACCAACAAAAATTTTCCCTTATAAGGACCTACCCTAAAATCAGTGCGCTCTAAGTGATTGCCTTATTTCAAAGAATCCACAAAATCTGGCATGAGAAAATTCTTGATGGATGCAACGATCTTGTTACCCTACATATATATTATATATAGAACAATTAAATACATCAACAACAAAATACAAGAAAAATATAAGCTTTAACAGAAAGTTATTTACAATTACCTCATGATCGATAAGAATCATATCCCACGAAGCTACCTGTGTGAGATTATTCGAGTATGTTTGTGGCCACAACAGGAACACTTTAACCCGAACCTTCCAATCATCCTTGTTGCCATGAAGAAGGTTCAGCAAAATGAAAGCTTCATCTGCTGCCATTGATAGTGAGTAAATGGTCAGGTATCGTAGGTGGTTTTTAATAATAATTATGCAACTCAATAAAATGTGTATGTGACATCGCGTATTTTTATAGCTTTTGAGTTGGGCAATTCGATTTTGGATTTGGGAGAGAAAGAGGATGGTAGTATAAATGACTTGAATTAAAAAAAAAATGGAATCTGCAATCTTCATAACAGAATGTGAGATATGTGAGATATTGTGATTAAATGAGATAATTGAACACATTGAAATAGAATTTTGAATGCAAGAATGTCACAGATATGAATGAATAATTGGAAAAAATCAAAAGCTATTAATAAGGAGTTTAACTTTTGTCAATATATTTTATTAGTCAGTAAGTCAATCAAATCAATGAGAATATCTCAAATTTAATATGAATTTGGCACAAAATTATCGCTTGTTAAAAGATATGGTCGATAGATATAAATATAAATATAAATATAAATAATTAAATTAGATTAAATATTAAATATTAAATAATCAATTAAATTAAATAATCAATGAACAATGAACATAGATAACCTCTGAATTGTGAATAGAAGTAACCTCTGAACTGTGAGAATCTGTTAATTAATCATCCTCTTCCTCCTTAAACTTGCCAAATATCATAAAATTACTATACAACTTTAAGGAGTAGCGATTGTGGTCATTTGATGGTGACGATAAAGATGGCAGCGAGATGTAGTTCGATTATAACCCTCACAGAGTCATAACAACAGATTTTATGTTTTCTCACCAGATCGTATTTGACAATTGACACCGGCTTAGCCCCGATTATAATCCTCATCGTAATTGTGGTGGTAATTTGAGAATTGGGGGAACAGAAAATGGGCAATCGTAATTGTGGTGGTGATTTGGGAATTGGGGGAACACAAAATGGGCAATTTGGTCATTAACTTACTTGAGGACACCCTTTTTAGCTAATCAATTCTAATAATCTAGATCAACAGTTAACGATAGATAATTTTAAAAAATAAAGGGGTGAGATTTAATTAATGGGTTTTATATAAGGAATGTTTACATTATTATGGTTTGTTATAACATATAAGAGAGAAGAGAGATACTAGTTTTCTACCCGCGTAAAGCAGGGACATTGAATAATTTGGTTCGACGTCATATTTATTAGTGTGTAATGTATGTGTTTTCTATGTTGATTATTTGTTTTTATGTTCAGATGACTAATATATTCGAAAGACAAATAAAGCTATTGTGTGAGATTTTTGGTTAAAAATGTTTGTTTATTTGTTAGATGTGTTATTATATATGTATGTTAAGGTGAAATGAAGAAATGAAATTAAAAATGATATATATTCAATGGTGAAAATTTAATTTACTTAGTCTCAAAAGTGAGAGAATATGAAGGTGGTAGATACTTTATATACTAATACTAGTGTTAAAACCTGTGCGATGCACGACAATATGATGTTATTTATTTATTAGGTGAAATGTAGGCAATTTGTAAAATTTATCATTAATCAAGTTACAATTTGATCATGCAGTTAACTATGTGGTAAGTATAACATATGAAAAAATAGGTTGAACAGTTAATTAATATATTAAAGGTATTAATACAATTAATTCAAAAAATGAAAAAAAAAACAATAACAATTAATAATGATCGTTAATTTATTTAACAATGGTCATTAATTCTACTAATTAATGCATTCAACGCTTGCAATTAATCTAGCTTTTATGATATACAAAGACACATCAACAACATATATATAGAAAAAAATTCAAAAAATTGTATAATTGACATCTCAGATTTTTGCATACATAACAAGTTATGATTGGAGCCACATAAACAATCTGATATACTCTTTTAGTTATTATTAGATAGATTGATTTTAAGTAATTAACTAAAATATAAACATAATACGGTCAATCTAATTATAAACATGCAAATACATCAACGACGAGTCTATTTATTCAATGTTTTCAAATAATAATAAAAAATAAAAAATATATAAATAAACATATTTTGATACTCCCGACCTACTCGCGTCCTGTGCCCTCGCCTCCTATTTGTTGGTATAATTTAATTTTTAATTTAATGAATAAATAAATAAAATAATTGAAACAGAAATGATTTGAAAATTCTTTTGAATAGGAAATGATAGCAGACGCCAACAAGACTTGCTACATGCCACCTAGAAAGAAAAGTATACCAAAAAAGCGACTACAATTCTAAGTAAATAAATACAAAATAAATCCTTTTAATTTTCTCTTAAAAATAAATCAAAGATTTCTTGAACAAAATACATACATACGCAAATTTCTGTATCTATAATTTCTCACTCACTACCCCCTTTCGAAAATCCCTAAATTGTTGCTTATTACACCGACGCCAATAATCACTACCAAATTCTTTTACCTATTCTTTACTAGATTATATTAGATTCATTGTTTTAGTTCAATTCAATTGAACTGAATTTTATTTCAACTCATAAACCGCTTAATTCCGGGATCCAATTTTGACTTGCCAGATCTGAACTCTCATCAGTTTGACCTGGTTTGATTTATCTTACTTATTTCGATCTCTATTTTTTTTAGATCTTGATGTGATTAGACTAATTCTGATTATATATACGTATGTGATTAGCTGATATTGTTAATGTGATTGTTTTTAGTTTTGATTTATATGTAAGTCTGTTGTTTGATTGATCTGATTTTTATTGGAAATATTATTGCCTATAATTATTATTTAGTTTTTTATTTTGTATTTTATTGTTCATTTTCTAGTTTTTAATCAATTCTATAATATACGTGTTTGTATTTGATTGATTGCAGTTCTATAGTTTGATGTATTAAAAGCTACAAAATTTTTGTACTTTTAGGTTTTAGGGAAATAGTTGAATTACTTAATCTTATAGTTGTAATCACAAATTTATGATGCTATATCATATGGATGTTCGTATTAAAGAGTTTATTGTGATTAGAAGAATTAGAATTCAGATGAAATTGGATAATTGTAGATAGTGATAGGTAGTCTATAATTATATTACAGTTATTCATATCTATACATTACTTAAAACTCAAGTTTGCAGGTATCAGTGTAGACACGTGTCAAAATACTCTCTTATAGGTTCAAATTTAATTATGTTTACAAAATCTTGGTGAAGTTCATTATGTTTAGGATTTCACACACTATATTTAAAGGTTTCGTCTTCTTTAGTTAGGTCATGATTAGGAGATATTGAGTTTAGACTGAGCAATTGGAACATGTTTAATCTGTTTATTTATTATTTATTATTATATTTAAGTGATGTTGCTTCATAACTCTTTAAATGTTTCTTGAGCTGAATATTGTTGCTAGTCTCTTAATCTACCCTGAATCCGAATGTTTTTTGGTGTGTTTCAGTTGGTGAGTGTTTGCATCCTTCTTCGGTACAATGAAGAAGGCCTTTGATCAAACTGTCAGGGACATGTAAGTTCAGTTTTTTTTTTCTTCCTGATATCTTTTAGTTAAATTTTTATAGCATGATGCTTGACTTATAATTCATTTCATACAGTAAAAGAGGAGTCAACAAGAAAGTTCTTAAAGTTCCTTCAGTGGAACAAAAGGTGAATTTCTGTCTTTATCCCTTATTATTAATGTGTTTGAATTATTTAATAATGTTTTGTCAATGTTTCAATCCCAGGTTCTTGATGCTACAAGTAATGAGTCTTGGGGTCCCCATGGATCGGTTCTTGCTGATATTGCAATGGCTTCAAGAAACTAGTACGATATATTTGTCTTTTATTTGCTATACCTGAAAAAAAAACTCTTTATGCAACAAAAAATCTCATTTTCTTTATACATGCGCAGTCATGAATACCAGATGATCATGTCATTGATCTGGAAGCGTATCAACGATACAGGGAAAAATTGGCGCCACGTGTACAAGGTAAATGTAACCAATTTTCAGTGGATAACTTAGACAACCTTCCGTGTCCAATTATCAATGGTAAGCGTAACCAGTGTTTACTTGCTTGTTTTCTGCACTAGGGTTTGACGGTTCTTGAATACTTGGTAGCAAATGGGTCAGAGCGTGTCATAGATGAGATTAGGGAACATGCTTACCAGATAATGGTATATTTTTATTCCTTGAAACTGATGTTTACATTCTATCCTTGCTTTATTAATTAGTATGTGTTTTGTTTTTTGTGGTAGTCCTTGTCGGACTTTCAGTATCTTGATCATACCGGGAGGGATCAGGGGAGCAATGTAAGGAAGAAGTCGCAAAGTCTTGTGGCTCTAGTTAATGATAAAGAAAAAATACAAGAAGTTAGGCAGAAGGCTGCCTCCAACTGGGACAAGTGAGTACATTAAAGATTCACTTGACTCAGAAAACAGTTGTAGAAAGTTGTGAATAATTATTAAACATCTAAAATGGTTTTCAACAAGAAAAAAAAGAGAATCTTATCTTAGGGCTATAAAAAATATCAGCTTTCTACTATAATGATTATGTACAAATAGGTTATTGTATCAAGCTAATTGCATTAAAAGGTAACCGATATTTGTTTTGTTTCTATTTGATGAACCAAAATTTGTGGGCCAAAACCATCAATGTTTCAAAAAGTTGATTTGAGGTACCCAACTTTCTAAAGTGTTTATGTAAGGTTATCTGATATGGTAACTGGTCAAATTGATGATGTTCTGGACTTCTGGTCAGTTTGGACTATTTTGACACTTTTTTTAACTTCTGATGTGGTGCTTAGAAACTGATTATGTTTGGTAATGACTTCACATCAACTTTTTTTTTTTGATGGTTCTGCTTGGCTAAAATTAGCTGATTACCCAAAATAGAAATTAGAAAAAAATTGCTTACTTATTATATAGTTACTTCAATTGTATTTTAAAAGTTTTGCACATGGTTTGCAATTTCTATGGATGTCCAGAATGGAAATTACTTGCAATTTCATGGGACATCATCACCCTTTTTATTTTTATTTATTAAAGTTTTCATTTGTGTAGTCAATACTACCTAAGTAACAAATAGGAAACAGCATAGCTGAGATCACTATTCAATTACTCTCTTAATGTTTTGATTAGAATTGTGACAATAACATTGCAATCAGGTTTCACAATACATCAGGAGGTGCAAAGTACAGGCCTGGATCTTATACTGGTTCAGGAGGTTTTGATGATGATCGCAATTATGGAAGTAGAGATAATGGGTATGGGAGGGAAAGAGAATGGGGTGACGACAAATACGGTAGTCGTGATGGAGATCGATACGGCGAAGAACGATACGGTCGGGATCGGTATAGGGATGAAGAATCACGAGGTAGAAGTTCTGATGGTGACAACTATGGCCGAAGAAGTAGAAGCTCTGATAGAGATAGGGAACGGGCTTATGAAGATGATGGACCGTATTCTTCAAGGTATGTGTATGCCGAGTTTTTATTTTTATTTTTTTATTATTGCACTTACTCTAGTCATAGATTAAATGGCAAAGGAAGAGGTGGGAAATGAGCAGGGTGGGTAAGGATCAAAAGTATTTCAAACAGGTTTGGCCGTTTGGGTCAAAGCATATTATTTTTGGTACAATTTAAAGGGTTGATCTAGGACACTTGTTTCCAAAGTACTTAACTTTCTACTAAATCTATGTTTTCAAATATGTTTTACAAAGTCTGATTATCTCAATAATAATCTAGATTTTTTGATGAAACTAATTTAGGAGGTTTTATGCCTTAAAAATACGCATTAGACGAGTTTTAACCCGTTCAATCCAGTTAAGTTAATTTTATTTTGTTTGCCCGTTTGACCTATTAGAGATAAAATATAAACCCAATCAGCTCATTTATAAGTGATTGGGTCAAAATTGCCATCTCCAAGCGGACATGAGATACTACTATTTTAGATTCTTCATTTTTTGGCATCCTTGGTCATGCTTGTATTCTCGGTCATCATATAATTATGAGACTTGCGAAATGAAAGTAGAAATAAGATTTTTCTCTCTGGTAAAAAGTAAACCGACTTGCCCACTCATTGTTTTTTGGGAAAACGAGCAACCAGCCAGAGTAATATATTACTTACTCACAAAAAATGTTACAAAACAAAACTGGATATACGACATGCCGTATAACCAACGTAAAAACCACAAACTTCCAAAACAAAGACGCACCAAAAAAAAAACCCAGACCAGCAGGACAACCCCGGCTGGAAGAAAACCAATCCCGGTGGGAACCTAAGACATCCCGGCGGGGCCGAAAACTCTGATGAAAAAAATTGTTAAAATACCCAGCAGGATCTAGGGGAATACGGAGTGAACTAATCAAGCACCCCAATCCTGGCGGATCGCACCACCACCCTGGCGGGATCACACCAGAGACAGAATATCTGAAGAACGAACTAACAGCCGCCAAACTAAACCGAAACTTTAACCAAACCACACATACCCAAAGCATATATAACCAAATGTTGATTGTGCTCATAGTTTTGAAAAATGTAGGCCATTTTGTTAAGTCTTGATTACCCTTTATTTTTTTTTTTAACAAAGCAAACTGACCCTGAACTTGAATCGACATATGTTTCCATTTTATCTTGTGACAGAGAAAGTAACGAGAAAACTGATGGTCAATCTCATGATGGAAGGTAACATAGTTATCCGTCATGTACCCTTTTCTTACTGTACTCGTCCTTCAAGCTCTGCTAATTTGCTAGTTTTCATAGTCCTTATTGTATTCTTTGATTTTTCTTGTTTGGGGTAGGCATTTTGAGCGAAAATCTTCTGAACAAAATCTCGGGGTACCTCCTAGTTATGAAGATGCCGTGGCTAGCGGCCGTAGCCCCACTTATAGCGAAAGGTAGAATTTGGTGTACATATATTGAGAAGTCTTATTGGAATTAAGCTGAAAGTAGTCTGACTTTTTACTATGTCAAGGGATGGAGAGACGAAATCTGCATCCCCGCCTGTAACTACCAGTCATGATACCGCTGTTTCTAGCAGCCCTGTAGTTGCACCACCACCACCAATAGCTGCTACGTCACCTCCACCACCAGTAGCCACTGTCCCACCTCCATTTGCTGCCACCTCAACTACGGAAATGAATGGGTTTGATGAATTTGATCCTCGTGGTTCATTTGGTTCATTTCCAGGTAAAAAAAAAGTTATTCTCCATGTCCCATTGGTACCATTTTCATTTTTTCTTATTTATAGTGTATATTCATTTTCATACCTGAATATAATTATTAATAATTTGTATGCACAACAGCAGCACCGCCAACTTCAGGTGGTACTGAAACGGATTTGTTTGGTTCTTCGTCAGACCCTTTCTCTTTGAATGAATTGGCTATTGTGCCGGTTACAGTTGCAACTTCTGAACCTGATACTTTCACGAACGCGAATCCTGCTGGGCAAACATTTGTGGCTGCATCTTCAGCACCTGGTGGCACTAGTCAGGTGTGATTCAAAAACTCGAAACACCTAAATTGCTCTTTCATCTTGGTAGAAATATGAATGTTCAATTATTAGTCAAATGCTCAAAGACACCTCTCTGAAACACTTCTTTACTGTTTTCTCTATGCAGCCTTTTGATGATCCATTTGGAGACGGTCCTTTTAGAGCTGTCCCATCTACAGATGGATTCTTAGCTCCACCACAATCAGCTTCTCCCTTCAGTCAAATTGCGGAACCACCTCAACCAGCAGCCCCTACACCAGACACTGCAAATAACTTCGGATATCGGAGCAGTTTTGACCAAACTACCGATATTCTAGCTGATCTCCTGCCACCAACTGGCCTTTCACAGATGAGTATTCAAACTCCACCTGGCCAACTTCCATCACAAACTGGCTTCCCTTCTCAAGGAAGTTTTCCCTCTCAACCTAACCAAAACACATTCCCGTCGAGTTATCCGGGTCAACCTGGTCAACCTTCATTACAAGGTGGCCAATTTGCATCGCAGCCTGGTTTCCCGTCCCAAGGTGGTCAAACCGCGGGTGTAGGTGGTTTTCCATCTCAATTGGGATCTGGTTTTCCTGGTTCCAATGGGCAACCAGCTAATCCGACTAACTTGTACGGGGGTTTTGAACCGCAGGGTTCTTTGGCTCCAGTCCAACCTGTGCCTCAAGTTACTTCGACTTCAAGTTACTATCAACAGCCAAAAGCTCAATCTGGTTCTACCCTCAATGCTTCAACCGGTGCTCTTGTTATAGTTCCTCAAGAACCAGCCAAGTTTGAGACTAGATCCACTGTCTGGGCTGATACGTTGAACCGTGGGCTTGTTAATCTAAATATAGCTGGATGTGAGTTGCTTCATCTCATATGTCTAAGTATTTAGTAGATGGGAAAAGATGAGTGGGTAAGGAGGGTAGGTCAATGGTCAAACTGGCCAGTTGGGGTTGCTTAATGGGTTAAACTGGCCAGTTTGGGGTTGGTTAATGGGTTAAACTGGCTAGATACGGTTCATAATTGGGTCGAACAGCCAGGTTGGGTTAGAGAAGTGCTGTTTTGCTCATCTTAATATGTAGTTAACGTGTTTACTATAAATACAAAAACTCTATAGTAAAAGTAATAATCTAAGTCTACAAATGAAATAATTTAGGTGGTTGTATGCATTAGAGATAGACTTCAGGTGAACTTCAACCCGTTTGACCTTTTGGATCCATATGACACGTCCCCCTTTTAGCTAAATTTTTTATTGAATTTGTTAGAGATAAAACACAACCCAAATAGGGGCCTATGGTTTCTAGTGTTAATTATAGCTCTTTAACAGATTTATTTTTATATGCAGCTAAAACAAACCCGATGTCGAATATCGGGGTTGACTTTGAAGCCTTGAATCGGAAGGAGAAGAGAATGGAGAAACCTAGTGCAACCCGTGTTACTTCAAATGTAACCATGGGTAAGGCGATGGGTTCAGGTTCTGGGATTGGACGTGCTGGTGTGGGTGCACTCAGACCCCAACCGAACCCCATGATGGGTCCCAGCATAGCTGGACCTGCCTATGGAGCAGGTTATGGAGGCATGAACCAGCCTATGGGTCAGTTTCAGATGCAACCTCCTTCTGCTGGTTATCCACCGCCACCTGGAGCTTACAATCCGATGATGGGTCGTGGTGGTGGTTATGGTCAACAGCCATATGGTGGCTACAGATAAATATTGAGTCAACTTAAATGTAGGAATGAGATTGAAAGGGAAAATTGAAAAGAGTTATTTTACGTCCAAAAGTGTGCAAATGAACATCTGAGAGTCTCAGTTCAACCTCGAAAGATTAAACGTGATGGGTAGATGAAATATTTTTTGTGACAAAACTTCACGTTAATGTATGATTGTATCGCATGTAATATTCATGGCCTTGATATTGTAGGTTTTGTGAAGTTTGTATACCATTGAGGACATAACCTTTCTCGGGTTGCCTCATGAACAGATTTTGTGCCCTATTGATTGTTGAAGCATGTATTGCCAATAAATATAAAGAGGATACTAGCTTCTGTTTTCATGTTTACCTTTTTACTCGATCAGAAGTTTTGAAATCTATTAAACACCACTGGATTAGAGATCCCCAGGGTTGAACCATAATCTCGATTATAGAGGGAACCGAGTGTTCTAGCCCTTGATCGTTGATTCTGCATTCGTATTATGTAGCGGTGTGATGGAGAGTCAGAGTTTGAACACTGTTAAGCTAGATCTCAACCAGAGCTTTGATCTTGTAGCTTGAAATTGAGTCTGATTTCCATTAAGAGTGAAGTTTAAGCTCCAGCTTGAGCTCTACAAATTAATTGATATTTTTGAGTTACACCCGATTTGAATTCATAAAGTGTATTAAGAAAAAATTTAGTGATTTTACTTGGATCGATACTTGTAAAATAAGCTCAGCTCAACTCGATTATATACGAATCTTCTCTTTAATCTATTAAAAGAAATAAAACTATAATAAGCTAATAATGTTGACTTCTTTTTTGTATAAATGAATCCTAACCTTTGGATGCTTTTCAATCTATACAAATCTAACCATTGATTTAGTCAACTAAAAATGATTAGCTAATAATTGTCTCTCTCCTTATTTTCATCTCACAAGGCCGGCTTATATTCAAAATTGAAGGCAAATCGATCTGCCATTTTTCAATTTGGTATCAGAGAAGCTAATGTTTTGTCCCATTACCTAGAAACTCTAACATGAATTTCAATTTGTTCATCATCAGCATCAGGTATTGTATTGCTTTTAACGTTTATTTTGATAAAATTCGAAAGTACGCAATTCTGCAAATTTGATTTTCATTATGTCCCTGTGTGTATTAATTTTACCAAAAAAGTTTCTGATTTCTCATGTGATCTTAGTTTATTTTGATTTAATTAATTAGAAATTAGGGTTTACAAGTCAATCGATTGATGTTGCTTAGAGTTCCGTACATGAACCGCGAATTATATCTGTTGCCTACTCTCTCAATTGTGAAAGATCGGTAAAATTAATTCTAAATTTCAGGAATATCTTGAAAGCAAGGTTTAGTACATGAACTGAGATGGTTGACGTTGTTGAAGTTTCTGGAAGTATTTTTTGCTCATCAACATCATGTATGTTATTTTCGTTTATTTTGATTTAAAACAATAGTTGCACTAAAGAGTTACCAGCAGGCTTTTTATGAAGTGTTTGTTACAACAAAATTTCTAGAGCACTTTTCTGATGATCGGGTAACTCACAATTAGTTTCAATAATTGATATTGCATGTATAATTATTTACTGTAATCACTGGAAAATTCTTGGACCTGATGATCACAATGTTCACTTTTTCTAACATAAACGAATCCGTACCTGAAGTTTTTGAGTTCCTATGCAAAAATTATAGCTATTGAGATCTGAAAATGAGGGCATTTCTCTTGTTTTTATTGCTCATCTACTTCAAATATAATCGAAGTACCACTTTTCTTATTTTTATGTATCTTTCTGTTTCTTTAAATGTTTGAAATTACTTACTCTTTCTAAAAATAAATCGTTCTATAAATAAATACTTTTAAATAAACAACCTCAAATATTCTCTAATTTCTTACTTATCTTCTTTAATTGAACAATTAACCCCAAAACTATCAAAACGTCATAATAATATAGCAATTATGTATTACTATTATATTTTTAACTCTATGAACATACAATAGTAAAAAATGTAAAGTTAGATACGTGACGATACAATTAACTTGGAATATATAAATGTAATACTTGTGTTCAAATAAGTGTGGTTTAAACTGTATTTTTGTAATTTGCATTCGTTATGGATATATTGTTCTTTTATGTTTTTTTTTTCACAGGACATTGTATTAAATAATATTGAACTGTCATCCCACAACTTACAATTTATTATAGCAACTAGTTGAGAGACCCGTGGTTACACGAGTTTACAAAAGAATTTGTTTATGTTTATTTGTTATGTTTTATTTTAAGATCTAATTTATGTTTCAAATTTATGTGGAGATGGATGAACCTAAGACCATACCCAATGGTAACTGAAAACCGACTGGTCACTTTGTGCCAAATCAGCGGCACGTCAGCTTTTCTCAAAACTGACTGAAACTGACTAACAACTGACTGACCCGTGCTAATGGTCACGGTCAGTTTTCGGTCACTTTTTAATTTATATATTAAAAAAACAATAATTAAAATAAAACACATTTAATTAAAATAAAAACATTACAATAATTAAAATAAAACATTACATTTCCTAAAAACAAAAAACATTACATTTCCTAAAAAAAGAAAAACATTACATTTCCTAAAAAAAAGAAAAACATTACAATAATAAAAAACACACTAGATAATTAAAACGTAATCTAATCGGAACTCGATTCTTCGTCCGCGGCATTGGCTTTGTGTTCGTTTTCGTCTTCGTCCGAATCGTCCGTCGGAAACATTGAACTATACGTGTTTACCACTTCTTTTCGAGCGGCTTTAATCATTTTTAGTTCCTTTTTATTTTCACGCTTTGGTATTTTTTTATAAAGAAAATTCAACGCTTTGAAAGCTAACTTTTTCGTTGAATTTTGTGTAATCGTTTTTATTGCTTCTTGTTGGAGGCGAGTGATTTTTTTAACTTCCTCAAGTGCTTCAATGTTTTCGTCTTTTAAACTTCTTGAAGAAGTAGCCGCGTCCGATGAACCCGAACTTTTTTGAGACTTGCGACTGGGTGGACGACGTAGTGGGTCATCTTGAAACAACATGTTCATGTTAGCCGCAAGATTTGCATTGACCGGTGGTTGGGAGTCACCCGCTTCTAGATTGATGGTTCGGCATCGGCTTCAAATGTACGTTTATTGTTCATTATCCCCGGCTCCATAAAAAATTTCGGGTAATTTTTAATACATTCCAACATTGCTCGTAAATGAATTTACGTTTATTGTTTTGTTGCTTGAAGTGCTTTCGGGTGGCGTCTAACACGTCTTCATCTCGCGCACCGCTTTGAGGGTGAAGCTCGGAATAGTTTTTGTAAATTGCGTTGAACTTCTTCACGTCTGATGCAATTTTGTTCCATTTTCACGTAAGTTGATTAATATTACATTTCTCGGCGACTAAGGAATTAAAATCCTTTTGTATTTTTCTCCAAAAACAACCGTCGATTTGCGGGTTGCCTTGTATGCCGTTTTCGGAACAATGTACCCAACGTTTGGCTAAAATTCGTGCATCCTCGTCGGTCCACCGAACTTGTTTTTTTTTTTTGTTTGACATCTTGTCGGGTTTCGAATTCGAATTCATATTCGCTTTCTTCGACTTAGTATATTTCATGTATTTAGGTATAAATTAAGTATTAGAACAATATCTAGGTTGTTAAACCTTAAATCACCAAAGTTTTGTGTTAAAAATGAGACAAATGAGACTAGGAGGACTAAATTACAAAAATCTTAAAATTGAGGGCTAAAATATTAAAATCGGAAATTTTAATTGTAATATAGATAAATCCATAAATTAAAATGTTAAAACCAAGACTTAGATGTTAAATGTGGATTAAAACCGAAACCTTGAGCTAGAAACGCTAAAATATGAAATTTAGGGACTAAAGGCAAAAAATCCCTAAGTTATGGGTTTAATTCATGAAATCAATAAAATAAAAGGTAATTAAGTATAAACCATCGCTTAAAGTATTAAAAACGATACTTGTACGATTAAAACCCGATAAACCCAAAAGTTAGGTTAAAAACGGAGTTAGAACGACTTAGACGATATTATAACGACAAAAGTATAAAAATCAATTATAAAACTTATGACGAAATTAATATATATATGTACATATATGAGTATATATATATATTGGTCAAGTATCATAACGATAGATAATTATATATATATATGTGCCTATGAGTATATATATATATATATAACGTCTAAGTATTATAACAATATTGAATATATATATATATGTATACCTATATGAGTATGTTTATATATATATATATATATTGAATAAATGACATAATGATAAGTATATAAACGTAAGGTTCCCGATCAAACAAACTAATCACAAACCTTAAATCAAATGTGATAAATATATATATATATATATAGGTATCTGAATATATATATACAAGAAATCAATAATTCGCGTTAATTATATAATGCGTATACAAATGTATTATAATGTTGACTTAAACAAGTATTTTTTTATGATGTTGAAGACAAAAAGGGATCACAACGTGTCGTTTTCTTTTAAAATGAAGTTACATAATATTCAAGCCGTCGATGGAAAATTTGTAAACCTAGTTGAGTGAACAACTGGCATAGACTGACTATTGAGTCGTCTACATATATTGATATAAACTCTTGCATTTAGGGCGCTAAGAGACTTTGTTTGGACATTTTATATATAGCTTTTTTGCTAGCACGCTCGGACTCAAGTGAGTTCACAGCCCCACTTTTACTGTTTTACTGCTTTTAACTTGGGGTGAAAAACATAGAAATAATTTATGCGATTATTGAAACCTGACAACGTATCTTTATGAGTGACTAAATTTTCATGTTGTAGCATAGAAGTCCTTTTGCTGACAATCACTATAACCATTAGTTAGATGACGCTAACCACTGAGTATACGGATAGTACTATCGGGGTGACATCCCTCCCACTGTTTTTAGTTAGTCGCGCTAACTAGCGACGTTGTTCCGCATCGAGGATCGTATACTTAACCGGTCCAAGGCAACTGATTCATCTTAAGTCGTGGTTTGGTTATAGGTTTAGTTCGGCATATTAACTCATAGGACTTGCAAACCTATTGGGGGATCACAGTAAGTGGTTTTGATTTATAATAATCGTACTGAGGCCTTCGATGTCACTCTTGAATTACTGATGAAATGTTTTTAAATAATGGTTTATGAATGAGTCATTAAACCTGTGAATTCACTCAACAATTATGTTGACGTTTTATAAATATGTTTTTCAGGGAATTAACAATGCCGTAAGTTGAATGAATGTAGAGACCGTTCCTGCCACGATGATTAGGATGCCATCTTTTGAAACTATGGAAACGTATTTAACTAATTTAATGTAGTTTGTTTATTGTTTCCTGGAGACTTATCTTTTGAATTAAAAACGATGTATTTGTTAACATCGATACTTTAACGGCCCGATAAGAGGAGTTATTTGTAAAACTTTAATGGCATCTTAATATATATTGTTATGCGATAATCATATGCTCTCGATATATTGTTATTCGATCGTTGTCACGCCCCAAAGCTTCTGCATGATTAACTAGACGTATTCTAAATTTGGGGGTGTGACAAACCGGATGATAAATTTGCGGTTGGAATTGTTGTGTTTAACAAATTATTCCACATATCTTGGGCTATATTTGATGGAGATGTTGTTTTGTTTTGGTTGTTAGACATTTTGTGTGTAGGTTTTGTGTATAAAATGGGTGAATTGTAAGTGTAGTAGTTGTTTTTGGTGTGAATTATAGTTGAAATGAGTATGTATATATATAGAATAATGGGATATGAATTAATAGGTTAAATAAATAAATAATTAAAAAAAAATTAAAGATTTTTGTTTGTTTGTGGGGGTGCCGTTTGACACATTTTTTAAGAATTCAAATATTTTGAATTTGAAAAATGTACGTTTGATATAAAAAAAAAGCAAAAAAAAAAAAAAAAAAAACCGAATTTGGCCCAAGTTTTCGTCGGAAAACCGACCCTCACGAATCGACGGACCGTGCCAATGGCGTCGGTTTTGCCGGTTGGAACCGACCCCCGAACCGACGAGCCGTTGGCATTGCTCTAATAGAGCGATATCATCTCCGGACGTCGTTCAAATAGCTGACCTCCATCTGAAGTAGTAGGTAAGTTAATTGTGGCAAAGTTGTGAATTGTTGATGGAACTTGTAATTTTGCTTTAGACACAACCACCATTTGACAGCCCCAACGTTTGTAATTCTTGTTGTGGATGTGCAACAATTAACATAAGATGGATAATTTCATTAGTAATTTGAAAAACCAAAAAGTTGAATGTTATAACAATTATAACGCATTGTGAGTAATACTTTAAAAGTTGAGCAAAAATTATTCTTTAATGAATTATAGTTCGCTGTGACATTTTGATTAACAATTTTGATTTCTATACATGTATTCTAAATTTTATATTATGTTTTCTTTTTTATTAAAAAAACTAATTAGCATGTATAAAATTTAAGAATGAAAATATCTCTCACTATTTTGAGTGATTGAAAAGATGGCTATGCACAGTAATTATGATTTGGGCCGAATTAAATGATACTTATGTCTTCAAATTGTAAAAGATATATAATTATACATGTGTATTAGTATTAATTATGTATAATTAATTGTTTTTTTATAACTATAATCATGAAATCATGAATAAATATATAACCTCTGTCGATATTTAGTCATTTTCTTTGCCAAGCAAAAAACACATTCAACAATAACAATTGTAACGTCTGTTTTTTTTTTTTTTTATCTAAAAGATTTCTGAAGAAAGGGGATCGACAAGCTCAAGTATCATTGATTTAGAGAGTGGTGTTGAAGTTTCTGGTAAGAAAAGAAAGTGTGATGACAACGGGTGGAAACCATGGCCAGAATCTGTTGAGCTTCTTACGCCTGAGGTTCTAGATAAAAGTATAGATTTTGTAGAATCGAACGACAGAGCACGACCAAATGTTGAGCCCTTGTTTGAGAAACAACGGGAAGATGCACCTATAGTCCAAAATCCTCCACCTAAGTATGATATTGTTGATGACAATATTGATGCTGTCCAAGGTAAAAAAAAATTCTCATTATTTTGTATGTTTTGACATCAACTGATTAATTTAAAATGTTATAAGTATATACTTTTATGCAATACTAAATATGAACATGATAGTTTCTGATCTATAGATTGTGTTTTGGCTTAAAGACTTTGTTTAAATGCGTGTATGCATTGAAACAGAGCATATATTAAGTAGGTTATACTTTTTTCTATAAAGACTTTTAACTAAAATATGTTGTTTGGTAAAATATTTACTAATGAAAATTAGTTCGTGAAATTGTAGAGATGATTCGCGTTCGTTATCTAGAAAGGTTGACGGAAGCAGATTTTCCTAGTCGCGAAGAATATGAATGGTTTTTTTTCATGAACATTCCCGTAAGTGATGATGAATGTAGAAGTTATTAAAATTAGGACTCTTTTGCTGTTAAAACTTTGTTGAACATATTTAGTATGTTTGGTGTTTGTAAATTTCGTTTAACTTTTTTGCTATGTTATAAGTTAGGGTAATTTTAATAGATGTATGCATGTTTAGTAGTTGAGCTTGTTGTTTGGTTGAAGATGACAAGGGTTGATTAACCATTGTAAAATGAATATTTAAACTAAAAATGTTAATGAAAACCTAAATTAATAAGATAGGTAAAGAATGGGATATGTAGGAAAGTTAGTTACATTTACTATTTGTAAACATATTAAAGTAGTAGTTAGTAATTTTTTTTTTTTTTACAAAGTAACCATGTGGTAACTACAAATAGTCAAAATTGTTATATAGAACTGTTTTGTAAGTTAGCATTTTTTTCTTCGATGAAATTGTAATAGAAATATTTCTTGTATTTCCAAAAAAATATAGTACACCTTAAATTTGGTGATATTATAAATATCTATAGATATAGATATCTGTATATATATTAAAAACATGTAACTATTTGTGGTTTATGTATTTGTTTTACACAATTTTATAATAGTTGTATAAACATGGGTTTTATAAAGTACATAATGAAACACATAAATAATAAGTGTCCCAATATGACAAACAAACCGTAAAAAAGGGTCCCTGAAAAGCTGGCCGTTGGTAGCTAGGTGGTGGTCACTAAAAGGTGGTTGTAAAAGGTCACTAAAATCAAATCCCTGGTAAGTCACTCATATAGGGTTGTTGGTCTGTCAGCTATGTAGGCACTGGTATGTTAGTCAAGTTTACTTGCTGGTCAGACACACTTGGTCAGTCACTGAAATCTGGTCTCTCAATTATACCCATTCTGCTCAGTGAGCTTAAAAACGAAATCTTTTGTATCAAAAGTCAGTGGCACAACAACAGATGCACTTTTCTTCGCATCATATACCAGGAACAAATTTCCTAAGTGTCAAGCTCTATATGCCATTAACAAATTTGCCATCACTCACAGATGCATCTAATCGCTGATGTGAAAATTAAACCTGGCAAAATTGATTGAGTAACCATCGAGCAAAATTGAGTTACTTGCGTGACTTACCAGCGACTAGAATTGCGTGTCCGATCAGCGACCAAATCCCTATTTGAGTAACCTTCCACGACCAACGTTCAGTGACCAGCGACCAACGATTATCCATTGTTGTATCTATGGCAATTTCTAAATACCATTAGAAGTAAATATTTGGTTCCATAAAAACGCAAGAAAATTAGAAAATAAAAAGGAGCTTGACATCACGTTATTCCATCTATATCTCAAAACTTGAAGTAAGGAAAAGCATATTATTTCAAAAGACAAATCATAAAAAACTAACCAAAAACCAAATCAGTAGAGATTATAAGATCGTAGATAAGTATCTTGAATTCATTTTTACTCATTACTCTCGAAATTGTGACATATAGTTGACCGTGAGTGAACACAGGTCGTGGTAAAAACAACCCAACCTACAAAAAAATTAAAAGAGGAGAATTAAATCTAAATATATATATATATATATATATGTGTGTGTGTTTATGAAAGGAATGAGAAGAAATATTTATAAAAGAAACAAATTCAGGTAAAAGGAAAAAGAACCTGAGATAGACTTTGCCCTTGACTTTTATTTATAGTCATAGCAAAGCACACATCAATAGGAAATTGCTTTCGTATTATCTTAAATGGTAGGGTCTTATCTGAAGGAGACAACTTTTATTACTCTAGCTTGATATTACTCTAGCTTTGATCAACGATTTATCGAGTTTAACAACTGTTAGTGTTGGTCCCGGTTTGTCAAATAAAGCGTTTAACTACTAACAACAAATGTAAATAAACAACAAATTCAAGTTTAAAGTTTTCTTTTATTGATTTGAATCAATTGAATACTTTTCAGAGTTTACTTGCAGAAATAGACAAGACAGAAAAGTCTAAGTAAACTAACTTGTGACAAATTTGGCCTCAACAGATTATCAGCGAATGACTCGCTGATAATGCTCAGTGATCAACACTTAACAGAGAAGTGAAGGCACTTGGTTCTCTGATTAGCAGGAACGTGCTTTAATCACTGGTTGATCTCGAATACAAAATTCTTGACATTTAATATGGTTGTTGAGCGTGGTATTTATACTCTCACACAATGAGAGATAAAACCAACACGTGTCACCACCATATTTGTTGGAAAAGTAATGCAACTTCCAAAGTTTGGATGTGACATTACATCCTAGGAATAAAGTTTATATATTACTTTAATCGCTGGTTACAGAAGAAGGTACAAGGAATTAAATGCAATTGTACAATAAGTGCTCGTACATATCTTTCAAAAGATATGCACGCTTTCTTGTATGCTGCATAAGTTGACCTTCTATTGTACATTAGGTATTTGTCAGACCTAATGTACTTTTCTAGGATAAAGGCATGGACCGCTGGTTAATAGAGCAGAGATGATTTCCACATCATTGAACTGCTCTTTGTCTCTGTCTTCAGTCCTTGACTTCAGTAGATGCTTCTTGTTCTTGTCAGCGACAAGCTAAGTAACTTCTGAAGATTAAGTGTTCATCAGTCAGTGATGAAGGTTTTATGAATACTTCAAGTTACAAGAGAATCACTGCTAACATATGCAATGATTAGAGTAGATCAAAAAGATATTCTAAGTATAATTGTTCGCTGATAAGTTTGATCAGCGACAATTTCTCTTTTCTACTCTATCTGTTTACTGCTAACAGATGCAGTGAACTTTAAGAATACTTAAATGAATTTTCCATTTATAAATTACATTTAGTGGGGTCTCTGACCCAACAATCTCCCCCTATTTATTTATGACAAATTATCTCTCTGATAAGTAGTTGGTGTTTTTGTCTTTTGTTTTTGGTTGACCTTGATGTTATGTTTTTGGGTTCTTTTTGTTTTTCATTTTACTTTATATAAACAGCAGTAAATATAAATCATCACATAGAGAATGTTGATTTATAGATAACAAAAAGTCAGTTACAAAACAAACTTTTATACAACCATCTAATCTAACAGCTCCTGCTTGACCTTGAAGAACTTGAGCTCATCATCATTTATCAGCCTCACCTTCAACTCATCATCAACTAGCTTCATAAATTCAGGATCACTGTTAGTTCCTTGGCCCATGTACTTGATTGCCACCAGATGCTCAGTTTTAGCAATTCCGATCTGACTGGCTCTCTGAAAACAATGCTGCTTATCATGATTCAGAAAGTACATCCCATACTCAGGTTCTCTGATAACTCTGCCAGGGATGGGCATGATGTTGGGAGGAAGAGAGATGTTGAGATTGGCTGGGTCAGGAAGAACACCCCTTCGCTGAAGATCTTTAATTAATGCAGCTTCATTAGCTTTGTTCTTCCTTGCTCTAGGGGTTCTGCTGGGTCCTTTGAACATTCAGCTTAGATAAAGGTTGGTTCAGACTAGCCTCAGTGTTGTTCAGATTTACCACTAGTTCATCAATGATCTTTAAAATTTGTGGCTTAGCAGCACTGGATCCATTCTGAACACAAGTATATATTTCCCCCAGTTCACTGAACCCAATCTCTTTGAGCTCAAAAAAATAAATAGTCTCTATCTTCTCAGACCCATCTCTGGCCAACTCCAGAAATGATTTCTTATTTTTGAAGACCTTGGGAGTGACCATGATGATTCTTGTAGGGTTCTTCCTGACAGACAGATAGAATTTTAGTCTTTTTAGCTCATTTGTTTTCTTCTCTTTTTCTTTCGATGCCATCTTCAACAGACGTTTGTTGATTTCGATGGCAGACTCTCCCTTTTTTACTTTCAATCTCCATCTCCTTGGACAGAGCCTTGACATCTACATCACTTTCCTTCTCAACCTGAGCTTGCTTCTCAGCTTCTAAATCCTCTTTGATAAACTCCACAGGAACTTTTAGTTCCTTGGCTTTCTTTTTAATCTAATCATCATCATCAGATTCAGAATCAACAACCAGCTTTCTTTTCTTCTTCTGACCACCAGCAGCAGTCACAATGATCATCTCTTCCTCTTCTTCATCAATATCATCATCAACTTGCTTTCTTCTTCTTATCAGTGATGATGATGATGCCCTCATACCTTGCTCCCCCATGCTTTGTGCAGCAGTTGGGGTTTCAACTTCTTTTTTAGTAGCAGCAGCAGCAATGGGTTTCTCAGCAGCGGTGGGTTCATGCACAGGAATTACAAGGGCTTATGCAGTTTTCTCCCCCATAATTGGTGATCCTGGCAGATCAGCAGTTATTCCAATCGAAGCCTTTGTGATTTTAGCAGTGTGAGATAGTTGAGAAATGACAGGCTTCATAATCGCCTTCATAGCAGAGACATCCTTTTGCAGAGATGACAAAGTGTTGCTGGTGATAAGTTGAGTTTTTCTGGTGAGGTGGAGTTGAGTTCTGTCAGCTGATGTGAATGAATCAGTTGGCGGTTGATTGATTTTTGTAGAGAGTGTGAGATGGAGTTAGTATTGGTGGTGAGTTGGGTTTTCAGTGATGAGATCTCTGTAGTGATTGGTGGGGTCACAAAAGAGATACTAGACTCCAAAGATTGACATCTGTCAAACAAAGTGATGAATGATTGATCAACAACAAGAATATGATTCTGCTAAATGGTTTGAATGGAATTCATTTGAGAAGATAGGGAGGTGATCTTCTCTAGTAGAAGCTTCAGAGAACTGGTTATCTTTGATGAAGACATGGATGGAGATGATGGTGGAGTTGTAACATGTGGTGGTGTAACAGTAGTAGTAATGAGAGGTGAAATGGGTTTATTAGTGATACCTGGAGGTGGAGATGGAGTGGCTTATGATGATGTTTGCTTGTGAGTAGTAGGGATGACTTTTTCTGATGGAGATGGTGGAGTTAAAGATGGAGTTCTCTGATGATGCTTGTGTATGATTGAGTGAGATGTGGTGGAGTCTCTGCAACTTCATCATCAGAGTTGGGCTGAGCAACTTCTTCAGCCCTTTCCATGGAAATATTCTCGTCTGAACCCAAGCTGCTTGGGAAGAATTCAGGCTCATTTACCGGTACATCGAAGAATGAATCTATAAATGAAGGCTGATCTAACCCATAGTGGGCTAGTGATTCAAGATATGGGTTCCTATCAGTTTCAGCTTGATCTACTTCCACTTCTTCCTCAACAGTAGTGATAGTTCTTTCATCCTTATTCAGATCTTTCTCTTGAGCTTGCTGATTTTTAGCAAAGAAATCCATAGCTTCATTTGTAATCAGAACTTGCTCATTGATATTCCTTGATTTATACATTAATAGTTGTAGCAATAACTCGTATTTTATCATGAAATCTTAAATTATAACGAACGTTTGGTACTTAAATAGATAGAATTGCATTTACAGGTGTAACGAGCCGATTTCAAGAAAACTAAGCAGATTACAAAAGAAAACAGCAGAAAAAGTCAAGTACCCGCCGGGTAGCCCAAGTACCCGCGGGTACCCTCTCCCCTAAACGGGTTCTCCTTGATTTAAACGGGAACTTAATGGACATAAACTTTCTGATGTCAAGTACCCGCCGGGAAGGGTGAGTACCCACCGGGTACTCATCACTTCCAGTCTTAATGCCTATCCGGGAACCAGGATCTCAAACGGGTGGGCAAGGCCCACTACCCGCCGGGTACCTCATATACCCGCCGGGTACAAATGCTAGATTCGATTTTCTGCCTTTATTTTCCAAGTCAAACCCTAATTATGGGGATCTTTTGAATATCATTTATTTATTGGAAGAGGGGGAAGGCGATTTTGGAGGAGAGCTTTTGGGAGAGATCCTAAGTGAGCAATTAATTGCTTCCTCATTAAAGGAGTTAGAGTTGGTAACATTCATTCTATAACATTTAATTATTGAATATGATTTGTTCTTTAATTCTTGATTATCCAATGTTTGAACCCATAACCATGGGCTAAATCTTAATGTTTGTTTAGGCTTATTTATCATCTAGTTGTCGGATATTATTTTGTGATTGGGTTTGTATGCTTTGATTTCTCGTTAACGATTGAACCATTGATATTGAGATTGATTTTTGAATTTGATTAGTGACTTTGTTATCTATGATTAGTGAAAGCTTCCATTATTCTTATTATCGCTTTACAATTGATTCAATGATTGTAGTTATCAATTAGACGTGATTGATAGAATTGAATTGAACAATAGATTATCAATATTGGTGAACCATAATTTAGAGGGATCTTGTATGGTTAATGGTTTTTATGAAAATATAATCATTAGTTAAATTGAGACTTCATTAATTGCATGACTCATAGTTGGGAGGTTTTAAATCACAAGGACACTTAGATTGTATAATCTTAATTAAGAGAATTAGTTAGTGAGAACTAGTAATTCCGAGTTGTGTCTTTTAAGCTTATAATACTCGATCTTGTTCTTAACTCATATATCCGATAGTTAGATGTACAACGGCCTAAGCAAGCATATCTTCTCCACTTGAGACAAATCTATCCTTATTTGCTTCAAAGTTCATTGTTTTACTTTTTAATCTTATTGACTGCCTGTCGTTAAGAGGCAACCTCCAATTGTATTACTTTACTTAAATTGCTAGAAATTATATAAAACAACGTTCAAAGTACATATTCTGTTCCTGTGATACGATCACCTGGAATCTTATCATTGTTATACTGCTACTCGATTAGGTACACTTGCCTAGTTGTGTAATAGTCTATACCTTGATTTCATTCTTAATATTTTTATAACTTACTTATTGCACATCACTCATCATCCTACTCTGCACTAGAGATTTCATCATCAGTCTCTATGAGAACTCTATCCAAAGGATCAGAGGTTGCCACCTCTTTATCCCCAACAGAGGATGCAGTAACATTTTCATTGAGATTATCCTTGGTCAGATCAATTGCTTCTTTATCAACATTGGTGGCAGAAGGAGGTCTAACATACAGTGGAGTAGGTCTGAGAACTGTGGTATGAGATGCTGATGGATGAGTTGGCTTGAGATGTGGAAAATCAACATCTCTGATGGTCAGCATGGTGGCTGGTATGGTTGATAGTGTAAATCCTTCTCTGAGGGCAGGCTTGTGTGTGTATACAGTTGGTCCCATTCTTGTCACTGGTAAGAAGGCTAAGCTGCCATATGCTTCATCGTGCTGATCTAATCCATACTTGTCATCACACGTTTTATCACCAGAGAGATGAATCTGATGTAGGGAATTGTTGACTCTCTCTTCTTAGCACAAACTCTTTTCTTTAAGTCTTCAACTAACAGCTTTGCAAAATCTATACATCTTCCAGTTATTAATGCTTCAGCAATTTGCTGTTGCATTCTATTTGCCTGATCATGGGAGCCTGTATTTGTGCCCAGACATTGGATTATATGAGCAAAGAGCAAATTCCACTCACCATTCATGTAGACTCTTGTGACCTTGCTGTCACCTTCAACTTGATCATAATCAATCAGATCAACAACAAAACGAGCTTCTTCAGGATTGATGGGCTCTTCATATTCAGAAACATTTTCAATGTATTTCAAGTAGTTTAACCCTAAAGCTAACTTGAATCTGGAAAGTTGGAAACAAATAGGAGTGGTTCCATTGTTTACAGTGGCTTTGAATCCAACATAGCCATCCTCTTCATCCCCATCAACATATCTAACAGTATACCGGAACTCAGATAAATATGGAATGTACATAGGAGAAGGATCTCTTGTTATAGCTTCATAAATAGGAGAGTTTAAAAGATAATCAACCATGGGCATATACTCAGGTCTGGAGGGAGGATAAGAGAGGTTTGCAACATAGTTACAGGGTTTGATGTCGATAGCATCTGGAGCAAACTTTACGTTTGAAGGTTTTGAAGCTCTAACAGCATCCGAGGGGACGAATGGAACACTGTCAGTGGGATTCTTTGATCGAACCATGATTGATTTAGATTGAGAAGATGGAATTTGAGATTTCTAGGGTTTGATTGCTTTAGAATTGAGGAAAGAATTTTGGGGAAAATGGAAACGGTGATGATTTGTGTAAAAGGGAAATGAAAAGGGAATATTTGGTTATATAGGTTTAATGTTTTGTGATTGGTTCATTTGAAATGAGAGAGAAGGTTGGAGAGAGGGAAATGGAAAAGTGGAACAGTTCTAGAGAACTGTCAATCAAAATGGTAATCATTTTATTTGGATAAGATAATTTTTATTTCTTAATTAAGAAATATAAAATATCTGTGATTAAAATAATCTTTTTGATAAAACATTTAAAATAGAATATATAAATAATACAGAATATAACCAACTTCATTCTTGCTGATCAATCAATTAGAGAGTGAGATTGGACATTTTTTAATAAATGTATATTATTCTGATCTGTCAAAGTATCACTGTCAAAGTATCACAGAGATAGGCTTTTGAGATCTTATTTAAAGGGCTTGAAAAGAGATAGAAGACATAGCTGATGTTTTCTCGCTGATCAATCAGTTAGAGAATTCATTAGATATATTCCTTGACCCTACACAAGTTTCAATCATAGACATAAGATCATCAGCTCAGATTCTCGCTGATAAATCAGTTAGAGAACTTAGCTGATGGATGAGTATCTGATGAGGTTTTAGAAAAAGATTTAGAAAAGTAATAACTTTCTTTAATATGTTTTCGCTGATCCATCAGTTAGATCCCATATTAAATTACTTATTAGAGAACACTATTATATCGCAGATTATACTCGCTGATTAATTAGTTAGAGCATAAGCTGAAATAAACAAGTGAGTTTTGAGAAAAAATTTGTTGGACAGAGATAAAACTTCACTGATGAGATCAGTTAGAGATTTTATCTGTTTGTTGGCATGATTAGATCTGACTCGCTGATCAATCAGTTAGAGTAATTTCTAAGTTGATTTTCTATGTTTTTCAGAAAGCAATTTGACAATTCGAAAATAAGTGTCAGTTTTAGATAGAAAAGATTGCTTAGATGATTAAGCATTTAGCATGCCCAGGTCACTAATCAAAAAGTTAAACCTAGATTCATCCAGGGGTTTTGTAAAAATGACAGCAAGCTGGTGTTCTGTGGGAATAAAGTAAAGTTCCACATCACCCTTCATAACATGATCTCTGATGAAGTGATATCTTACATCAATATGTTTTGTTCTAGAATAATGAACAGGGTTATTTGTGATAGCTATTGCACTTTGATTATCACAGAAAATTGAAGTTTTGGTTACCTTGACACCATAGTCAACAAGCTAATTTTTGATCCATAATACTTAAGCAGTGCAATGACCAGCAGCTACATACTCTGCTTCAGCAGTGGATGTAGAAACAGAATGTTGCTTCTTCCTGGACCAGCTAACAAGTTTTCCACCAAAGGAATTGACATCCTCCTTATGTGCTCTTTCTATCTAACTTACATCCTACATAGTCAGAGTCCGAAAAACCTGTTGGATCAAAACTTGAGTTTCTGGGATACCAGAGACCAAGGTTGGGGGTACCTTTAAGGTACCTGAAGATTCTTTTTACTGCTATTAAGTGAGATTTCTTAGGATTTGCTTGATAGCGAGCACAAAGACATGTAGAGAATAGAATGTCTGGTCTACTGGCAGTGAGATAAAGTAGTGATCCAATCATTCCTCTGTAAGTAGTCACATTCACTGATGTTCCATCAGTGTCTGCATCTAACTTGACTAGAGGAGCCATTGGAGTTTTCATGGTGGATGAGTTATCAAAACTATACTTACTGAGTAAATCTTTTACGTATTTGCTCTGACAGATTTAGATTCTTGTGTCAGATTGCTTTACTTGAAGACCCAAAAAGAAAGTTAACTCACACATCATGCTCATTTCATACTTTTTAGACATTAGAGAGGAGAATTCTTTGCACAAGTTTTCATCAGTGGCACCAAAGATGATATCATCAACATAGATTTGAATAATGATGATATCATCTCTGACCTTTTTATAAAACAGAGTTTTGTCAATTATGCCACGTGTATACTTACTTTTGCAAAGAAAATCAAAGAGAGTTTCATACCAGGCTCTAGGAGATTGTTTAAGTCCATAGAGAGCTTTATCCAGCTTATAGACATGAGAAGGTAGCTTTGGATCAGTGAATCCAGGAGGTTGCATAACATAGACTTCTTCTTGGTGTTCACCATTCAGAAATGCACTCTTGACATCCATCTGATAGACTTTGAAGTTCTTGTGAGCAGCGAACGCAAGAAACAATCTGATAGCTTCTAAACGAGCAACAGGTGCAAAGGTCTCATCATAGTCAATTCCTTCTTCTTGTCTATACCCTTGAGCTACTAATCTAGCCTTGTTTCTGATTACAATGCCATTTTCATCCATCTTATTGCGAAAACCCATTTGGTACCAATAATAGTTTTATTATTAGGTTTAGGCACCAGCTTCCACACTTGATGTCTTTCAAACTGCATTAGTTCTTCTTGCATGGCATTGATCCAATCAGCGTCTTCAATAGCTTCATTTATTTTGCTTGGTTCAATCAAGGAGACAAAATTAACATAGAGACACATGTTGCTTGTAGCTTTGGTTCTTTTCTGAATACCAGCTTCTTGACCACCAACAATATGATCAATAGGATGGCAGCGAGTCCATTTTGTGACTCTGGTGGGAATGTGAGGAGATAGAATAATCTGTTGATTTTGAGATTCATTATCAGTGACAGATTGATCTTGATTGTCTTTAAAAGGAGAATCAAGATTTTGGTTTAAGGGTGATTGATCAGTGATAGGAGAAGATGGTGTTTGATCTGAGTTTTCAAGGATAGAAGAGAGAGGAGTTGGGTTTTGAATATCATCAGAGATATTCTCATCAGGCAGTGAGAAAGGGTTGCTGAAATTTTCAAAGTGGAATGTTTCATTGCTATCAGCAGAGCTTCTCTTTGAATTAAAGCATTCTTCAAAGGTGACATGAATTGATTCTTCAATTGTTTCTCTTCTCAGATTGTACATCCTGAAGGCTTTGGATACCAAAGAGTATCCAATGAAGATGCCTTCATCAGCTTTAAGATCAAACTTCTTTAGCTGATCTCTGGTGTTTAGCACATAGCATGTACTTCCAAAGATGTGAAAGAAGCTTATATCTGGTTTTCTTCCTCTGAGAACCTCATAAGTTGTCTTATTGTGTCTTTTCACAATTATACTTCTATTTTGTGTGAAACATGCAGTGCTGACAGCTTCTGCCTAGAAATAACCTTTAAGACCAGCATCAGCGAGCATTGACCTGGCAGCTTCAACAAGAGTTCTGTTTCTCCTTTCAGCAATACCATTTTGCTCAGAGTACCTAGGAGCAGAGAAATTCTGAGAGATACCCTTGTCTTCACAAAATGATTCCAAGACACTGTTTCTGAATTCTGTTCCATTGTCACTTCTGAGCATCCTGATTCTCTTACCATTCATGGTTTCCATCTTTTTGATGAAACAAATTATTTCATCAGCAGCATCACTCTTTGCTTTTAGAAAGAATACCCATGTATACCTAGAGTATTCATCAACTATTACCAGAGCATATCTCTTGTCACCAAGGCTGGTGGTGCTGACTGGACCAAAGAGATCCATGTGAAGAAGTTGGATCACTTCAGAGATAGAAGAGAAGTGTTTGGAATTGAAAGAAGACTTGTGTTGTTTTCCTTGTTCACAGCCAGAACAAAGTTTGTCCTTAGAGAAAGTGAGAGAAGGTAACCCATAGACAAGGTTATTTTTGACGAGATTGTTTATAGTTTTGAGACTTGGATTCCTCCATATTGATGGTGTACAAATTCCTCTTTCTTTTGGCAGAGAGAACAGGTTTGCCTTCTTGATTGAGGATAGTACCAGAGAATTCATCAAATAGAACTTTGTTCTTCAGAGAACAGATCTGACTAACACTTAGAAGATTATGCTTTAGTCCTTCAACAAATAAAACATTAGAGAAGGTTAAGCTTCCATTGGTCAGAGAGCCATGTCCTCTGGTGAAACCTTTGGAATTATCACCAAATGATACAGAAGGACCATCAGTTTCCTGATAGTTGCTGAGCAGAGACTTGGATCCAGTCATGTGTTTAGAGCACCCACTGTCCAAGTACCAGGTACTCTTTCCTTCCTGCACATAAGATAGAGTTAATCCTTTTTGAGAACCCACCTTTTAGTGGGTTCAGATGCCTTTTTGACATCAGGTTTGGGATTGCTGATGTAAGCGTTAGTTTTGACAGACATGTGAATTCTATTGTTTGATGTCTCTCCACTGACACTTATTGAGGATTTAGTTTGATCAGCGATACATTCATCAGCTAGATGATCTTTCTTACCACACTTGTAACATTTCCTGTTTTTAGAGAGAAATGCTTTTGGCGGTTTGTGAGTGGGTACAGGACCCAAAATTCCTTTTTCTTTGTCAGAGATGACAAGTGTAGTAAGGAGATTAAGCTGATCAGACATTGACTTTATTTGATTTTTCTTTTTTAAGTCAATCCTATGTTTTATGGGTTTAATGATTCATTTACCCGTATGTTTTCTAGAGCATTCTTCCCTTATGGGTTGTTTGCCTTTATTTTTCAAAATAGGCTCACTGATGGGAATAGAAATTATTTTCTCTGACTCAGTTTTCTCATTGACTGAGATACTTGATTCAGAGTTATCAGTGATAGCTTCATCAAATTTGTTTATTAGAGAGGAGGAGTTAACAAATCTGTTGGGTTTTTTAGCATCTCCCCAGGTAAAACTAGTCATGGGAGATGTTTCATCTTGTGAGCACTCATCAGCCCACCTAGTCATGGGCTCATTAGCTATATTAGCAGCGAGCTCATAGTCACCACCAATGATGGCTTAGACTTGTCTAGGTATCTGGCTGTTAACACACTGAGTGGCCAGTTTGGCAGATTTACACCATGACTCACACACTTTCTTTAAGTGTGCTGATTCTTGTTGTGCTTTTGCGGTTTCCTTCATTAGGATGGCATTAGCATAACGCTGTTCTGCTAGATGTTGTTTAGCTTCTTTTAATTCAAAGTTTTCAAGCTCGCTGTTGGACAAATCAACAGCAAGTTTTGAGATTTTTTCATTCAAGTCCTTTTGAATTTTATGGGCATATTCAACATCACAGATTAGAGAGTCAAGAAGTGTATTTTTCTCATCATCGGAGAGAGATTTAACTTGTGTACCTTTATGAGTTGTTCTCTGTCCCATGTAGTGGCTGATGATGGATTTGAAGAAGAGGATGCTTCAGTTACATTGTTTAGCTGAACCATGAGACATTCAAGCTCAGCAATAGTTTCTTCTTCATCAGCAGAGTGAGTTGGAGATTCAATTTTTTCGAGCAAAGATACAAGAGAGGTCTCCGGTGAGAAGTTTTCAAGGAGGAGAGCATTCTCTAAACTTTCATTTTCATCAGATTCAGAGACATTTATGGAGTAGTCATCTGATTCATATTCACTCACTGAGTTGGCCATGAGGCACAGTCCAGCAAGATCTTCATGATCAGATGAAGAAGATTCATCAGAGGATGAAGTATCTTCACAGAGACCAAGTTTATTGAGATCTCTGTATTCAGCAACGAGCCCAATATCATTTTTCTCGATATGTTCTTTTAGTTTCTTATACTTGGCTTTGTATTTTGATGTCTTTTGTGACTGCAGCGATTTGTTGGTTTCAACACGCTGAGCCTTGCAATCAGCAGCAAAATGTTCATGTTTTTGACAGTTAAAGCATATAGCATCAGTTTGGTCAAAGTTCTGTTTCCCTTTAAGTTTCTCGTTGTAGGGATTTTTAATATATCTGGAGGAAGAGGCTCCTGACCTGATGGTTGGATTTTTGTTGTAGTTAGAAAATTTCTTGAATTTACTTGCCATCAGGGCCATCTCTTCAGCGAGAGACTCTAGATCACTTTCATCTTCATTTACAGAGATGTCAGCCTCACCTCCACTTTCAGAATGTTCATATGTTGACTCTGTAGAGGATGTAGAAGGAATATCTTTGATGGACAAGATTTTAGCCACTAAGGCAGAATTAGAAGGTTTGTAGGTCTTTGAAAGAGCAAGTTTTTGAAGTTTATTTTGCTCTTTACATAGAAAGGTGCCAAATAATGATTTCATTGTCATCTTTTCTATGTGACCAGTATCTCTAAGGATATCAATGGAGTTTTCATAAAAGCTGAGCAAAGAGTCTAAGAATTTATTCATTATGTCAATTGACTCTCTCTTTATACCAGCAGTATTCATATCATTTAGTAGACAATTGAACCTAGTATAAGTTTGAGTTATAGACTCATTTTTATTTGCTTTGAATAGTTCATACTGTCTGTTTAGAAGGACACGTTTAAGCTTAGATATTCGATCAGGTCCTTCATATATGGTACACAAAGTTTCCCATATATCTTTACCACTAGTGCAGTTTATCACATAGTGGTAGACATAATTTGGTAAAGACATGACTAAAAAGGATTGAAGCTTTGAGTCAATGTCCACTAGTTTCTTGTCTTCCTCAGACCATTGACTGAGAAGCTTTATAATACTCCTAGGAATAATATCCTCATCACTACCAGTAGAGGTAAGATTTCTTTCAAGTATGGTATGGGGAGTGAAATGACCTTCATTTAAGATTTTAATAAGAAGAGAATCTTGGGCCCTTAGAAAGAGAAGCATACGTCCTTTCCACATTTGGAAATGGTCAGCATCAAATCGAGGTGGTTTGCCATTGGAACCATTGTCAATATATGCATTCGTACCTTCAAGGTTATAGTTAGTAGTCATCACAGATCTAGATATTAGATTATCTAACTACTCTGATACCAAATGTTGGTCCCGGTTAGTCAAATAAAGCGTTTAACTACTAACAACAAATGTAAATAGACAACAAATTCAAATTCAAGTTTAAAGTTTTCTTTTATTGATTTGAATCAACTGAATATTTTTCAGAGTTTACTTGCGGAAATAGACAAGACAGACAAGTCTAAGTAAACTAACTTGTGACAAATTTGGCCTCAACAGATTATTAGCGAATGACTCGCTGATAATGCTTAGTGATCAACACTTAACAGATAAATGAAGGCACTTGGTTCTCTGATTAGCAGGAACGTGCTTTAATCACAGGTTGATCGCGAATACAAAATTCTAGACATTTAATATGGTTGTTGAGCGTGGTATTTATACTCTCACACAATGAGAGATAAAACCAACACGTGTCACCACCATATTTGTTGGAAAAGTAATGCAACTTCCAAAGTTTGGATGTGACATTACATCCTAGGAATAAAGTTTTTATATATTACTTTAATCGTAGGTTACAGAAGAAGGTACAAGGAATTAAATGCAATTGTACAATAAGTGCTCGTACATATATTTGAAAAGATATGCAGACTTTCTTGTATGCTGCATAAGTTGACCTTCTATTGTACATTAGATATTTGTCAGACCTAAAGTACTTTCTGGGATAAAGGCATGGACCGCTGGTTAATAGAGCAGAGATGATTTCCACATCATTGAACTGCTCTCTGTCTCTGACTTTAGTCTTTGACTTCAGTAGATGCTTCTTGTTCTTGTCAGCGACAGCCTAAGTAACTTCTGAAGATTAAGTGTTCATCAGTTAGTGATGAAGGTTTTATGAATACTTCGAGTTACAAGAGAATCACTGCTAACATATGCAATGATTAGAGTAGATCAAAAAGATATTCTAAGTATAATTGTTCGCTGATCAGTTTGATCAGCGTTAGTTTCTCATTTCTACTATATCTGTTCACTGCTAACAGATGCAGTGAACTTTAAGAATACTTAAGTGAATTTTCCATCTATAAATTACATTTAGTGGGGTCTCTGACCCAACAGTTAGCCTTGTACCATTACACAAACCGTTTCGCTGCTGATCAATATTCCGAAGTAACATAACTGGAACACCAAATTTTAAAGCTAAAGTATGATTACGAACACCAATAAACTTTAGGTTGTTCAAAAACTCAGGATACGCCATCCGAGTATTATCTTCAAGAATTTTCGGACTCACAAATACTATCTGAACTAAGATATACAGTCTCATCACCAGGAACCATTGATAGTAGACGGTCATTGATCTTGTCAAGTTGCTCATGTGTGGGAGCAAGAATAGCTCTCTGTTGAAAGTAAGTAAGCACATATAGATTTTTGATAACCTCGGGATACGTAGTGTTAATAATAGACAACAAAGTATCGTCACCTTCATTAATCAAAAACTCCTCTGGGATAGTAATGTCAGCTTCGCCATCATTAGGACCACCAACCGTACTATTCCCTACTTTTAAAATCCAATAAGCAAATTCTTTAATCTCATTCGTATCATTCTTATTGGATCCGGACTATAATCGCATGTCAATAATCAACTTAAAAACCTGAATGTGATCCCACAAATAGGAAGAATTTAAATAAGCATTAACAATATCTTGTCTACTTCCTTTAGGAACAACGAGAAGTATTTGTCAAAAATCTCCACCAAACACAACAACTTTTCGTCCAAAGCTTCGATACAGTGCTTGTGTAGGAGCCTCATCCTAAAAAATCAATAAAGTTAACTTTAATAATTCTGCTAGAGGACTATTTAGATTGATAGAGCAAAAAGAATCTTCGGTAACATTTATTGGAATTAGAAAGCGAGAATGGGCTATCATACCACCACTTCACAAAAGTGATGCAATCCCGCTTGATGCCACATTTAAAACAATCTTTCCTTTAGATCGAATGGTTGTGGACAATGTCTTCCATAGAAAAGTTTCGCCTGTACCACCATATCTTAAACGAAGAAAACTCCACCATCATCTTTATCAACCGATGAAACAATATTTTCATGTATACACTTTTGCTCGGGAGTCAAACTACAAAATAAATTGTGATGTTCATTTTCCATCTCTTTACAATCATAATGAAGCTCGTCATAAATCAGCCTATTGCTAGGAGAAAGAATGAATTTATCAGATGGATAAGGCATTCGAAGAAAGTTTTTCAAAGTGCTGCCGCTAGCATGCAAAAGTTTTTCAATTTCACACAAAGTATAATTGTCAAGATCGTGGGGTTCATAGTAAAACCTATAAAAGGATATAGATACTTCATTGACCAAAAACTTTGTGAACATAAACTTTAATCATATTAAAACATATATTTTTACTACTCACATATATAAAATTGTAAATCGACCTGGATATTTCATTGCATTCCTTTGTTTATGAAGTATGCCATCGGATAGGTATTGTTTACATTCATTCAATACATTATCCTGTCTTGAAAGGGTGTTCAACACTAACAACATAACAAATAACGATCGCAGATATTGACCAGAAGCCCATTGACTTGCTTCAATAATTGCATCAATGTACTCTTTTTCATTGTCTAAAATACCAAGCTCATAACAGGCATCCTTGAATATAGTATAAACTTTGCCTCTGACCGTCCTAATATCTTCAAAACATGTTGGACCTCTTACTTTATTTAGCAAGCATCGAAGATAATAAGCTTCTCCTGTTGAAGGAGGTACATGATGTAATCGGCCTAATTTAGGATGTTTTTTCCTTCGAGTCCAAACTCTTTATGATGCATTCCATACATATTGTCGTGAGAATTCTATATATGTTAACTTTAGAAATTCTTCATCAACTTTATTTTGTTCCATCCAACTTGTAAACATTGAAGAAGCAATAGTTGGCTTACCAATTATATTCAGAAGATCAACATCATCTTCATAAATCACAGGTTGTTCGCCAGGAAGATGAAATGACAACCTTTCCACAACAGACGTTCTATGATGAAGTTCATGACCAAAAATCCTCCAAGATGCTTCACAGGAAGAAATGTATCATCAATCATAATACTCTTTTATTTCATCCATATTTCCTTCTTGAACCTGCCCATTACTGTCAGTATTTTCCCTAATAACACCAGCAGTGATCCGATAAGGTCCCTTGTTTATACATTTGAACAAATATTTTATTACACCCGATTGATTACACCATTCCACATTGATATGAGCCTGATATATTTTGAGGAGAAACGCATTGTATGGAACAACAAACCTGTTGTCTAACTCAATTTTGCCTTTATACACACTCGAACCATTGTCTCGCCTTCGATAAATCGTGTTCATGAATTTTATGAACACTTTCGTTTTGATCATCACTTTAAAACTGTTGACTTCAAAATGAACGTTCAACTTATTCTGTTACAGCTTTCTATTTTCACTTGCTGCTTTGAACTTCCTACAACGGGAATTTAATACTTTTGTCGGCAAAAAGAGCTAGGATACGTAGATATTAGAATGATTCGTACAGGGGAAATTATTGATCACATTTGCGTTTAAAGTAGTAGAAGTAGATTAAAGTCGTCGCTTTATTGCATATCCAAGTCTTCGATCTTAAACCAAATTTTAAATTTTGTATATTGTATGTAACGGGTGACCGAATGACCAGAAACCACCTGTTTAGGTACATACAATAGACATTTTTTCAAGAGGAAAAAACCGGGTACCTGTTCGTCTGATCACCCGTTATATACAATATATGAAATTGTAAAGTTCAATACATACAATAACACTTTTAAAAGATGGTTACATACTATAGTAAAAATTTAAAGTTAGATATCTAACGAAACAATAAACTTATAATATCAATGTAATACTTGTGTTCAAAGAAGCGTGGTTTAAAATGTATTTATGTAATTTGCATTCGTTATGGAGATATGTTGAGAACTGAAATATATTTTTTTTTTATGTTTTTTTTTCATGGGACATTGTATTAAATAATATTAAACTGTCCTCCCACAATTTACAATTTATTATAGCAATTGATGTCAACGGCTAATCCGACGAGTACATACGCCAAACGCCATTCAACCCGAATTGAATGGACTTGAACCCAAACACCCGATTTCTTACAGGGTCGATTTACTGGTTAATTTTTCAAAACCTCTAACCCCGATTCAACCCGACTCAAAAAGATACAAAACCCGATAACCCGACCCTATAACATCCCTATAAACTACCACAGAATTTCAAAACCTCAATCGAATACAAAAATGTTGTCAACTACACTTGTACTTCCTGCATCACCACTTGTACCGTTACACAAAAATGGGCTTTTTCCTCAAGTGGGTTTTGATCAAGTCTGCGCAGTTTTGTCCACTTCAGTATTTCCGCTACCAACAAAAACAAACCAAATCTTTCTTCACAAAATCTTGCAGGAAATCAGCAGCAAGTTTGCAGCTTTCAATCATGAAATTTGTTGTCAGATTGAATTTGTAGCGATACCCCTTTTTTCAACACATGGTGATTGCAGTAAATCAGTTTGTTTTCATAGGTAACCCCAAAAACTTATACCCCACTTTTGAATTTTTGGTTCTTTATTACATGCAGATATATGTATCTGTGTATATTTGCAATGCAATGGTTTATTTATTTAAACTTGTGGTCATTTTTGAGGGAAAGTTTTATTCTTGAATAGTTTTTTGAGATACCCATTTGACTAATTGGATTATGCAATGGATTTACACGACCCCTGATAATATGTTTGATTTTTGAGTTTAGTGGCGTAGATGAAATTAAAATTTGTGTTTTTATGGAAACCCTCTTGATTATTTGGTCAAGTTCTTTGATTTTTGCAATTGGGGACTTTGTTATTCCAGGATTTTAGAGGTCTCTATATATAAATTTTCGAAGATCAAGTAAATGTGGTATTTATGATCGTAAGTGTTGACTTGAGGAGATTGGTGAATTAGCATAAATTAGCTTGGGAATGTTACCGTTTTACATTTTATACTGATTTTGTGGGTTGTGTTTTTTAGTCATTTGTTAACTTAAGTGTTGACTTGAGGAGATTGGTCAATTAGCATAAATTAGTTCTGAAATGTTACCCTGTTACTAGTTATATTGACTTTGTGGGTTATAAGTTATGACATTCCATATTCACCATTTTGTGGTTTTTATCCATTTGTTAGAAACTATTTAACTAACACCAACATAATCAAATATGCATGTTGCGATTACACTTGAGTATAAAAATATGTAAAAACGATGATACAGATATATATTGTCAGATTTGATTGAGTGTTGCTAACAATGAGACTTCGTGTAGTAATTGTTGATAGTTTAGTCCTGTATATTCGCCTTTTCGACCAATTTGGACTATTTAGGGAACTAGAATCAGAATCTTGGTTCCATATTATTGTGCTTAATCTGTTAATTTGGTTGATTTTAGGGCCTTCATGGTGTGGTTTGTGTCATTCTGATGGCATTGGTTGCTCTACATCGTATGGGGTCACTAGCAGTTGGATGAGATCTCCTGAGATTCCAAGAACTTCTGATAATTTTGAATCTAGGTATATAAGATAAACTAACATTATACAAAAATATAATGTTAAAGGATTAATTAAATGGTATCTAAACTGGTTACGCGTTACACCCATTTATCCAGATTCAGATGCAAGAATCAGTTTCTTGGAGATTCTCAATTCAATTGGTGGCCGTCTATTGGTCGAAAAAATTGCATGTCAAAAGTTTCAGTTGCTGCGGATTATCCAGATTCAGTCCCGGAATCATCTAATTATGTTGCAAAAAACGGATATCATCCACTTGAAGAGCTTAAAAATGGTAAAAGAGTTCGTGAAACTAAACTCACCGGTGCAGAGATAGCAAAAACAACTATTGAGGTTCTTTGTCAACAATTTTTAAATATATATTAAACACAGTTACTGATACTTAAAACAGTCACCAATTATGGTCTTCTTTGCTGCTTTGTTTAGGCTAACAGCAGCGGATTGTTGATATTTCCTGCCAGAGTACATTCTGAACCACATGAGCACATCTCGTGGGTGGAATATCCGTACGTAATTGACGATGGTGGAGGTAACGAATAATATTTCTCACAAGTTTTATCGTACGACTGTTTTAATTTTACCAAAGTGCCTGTGGCCTAGCAGTATGTGAGAAATCCATCAACCAAGAGGTTTTGGGTTTAAGCCTCGTGGGAGGCAATGTGTATATATGTGGGATAGATTGTTGGTTTGCATTTCTAAAAAAAATAATAATAATACTATTGTTTTAACTATATTTTTCTCTGTCCTTCAGATATATACTTCAGGGTTCCTGATGATGCAAACATCATGCATGATCCTGAAGCAACTAACCCGGTGGTAAGATCTTAAACTGATTTTGCTGATCTTTAGATAATCAGCAAGAACTTATTAATTGTAATAAAACATGCTATAGAAAGCACTGTTTGGGCTGATTGAGGTTGTAAAAATCAGATAATAGGATGTTTGTGTTTAACAAATTCTGATTTTATAAGAAATTAATAAGTAGCACAGCCAAAGAGGTATTCTTAGTACATATTTTGAAATGAGAGTAAATGTCTCTCAAAATTTGTAGCATCGTGTTTGAAGCTGTCCATTCAGAAATAAGCATATGACCTCTAAACAGTCAGAAAACATAATTTGTTTCTAAAAAACATTAGAAACTGATAATTATTACTACCTGAAATCGCAATAATCAGATAATCAATTACATATTGCAAATCAGAATATCAAGGAAGTGATCATCTTTACTGTTACATTTGTTTGTGAATTCTATATCATCTGTATCGATACTTAAATTCTTGCATGTTTTCAGAATGCTTTGATTGGGATGGATCTTCCACTATATGAGAATCAACTGTTATCTGTTCCTGAGACTCATATTTCTGATAACTCTATCAATGACATCACTTTCTTTGATGACTACTATGAAGTAATCCATCAACTACAGTATGTTTCACTATAGATCTTCACCCTTTTATACTTTCTATATTTTCAGATACATTATCTTTATTTGTATTAGGATGAGGGCCCTGATATGTTGGGTGGCTTTCTGGAATGGAATATACCGATTGATTCTGCTGGGGTTCACCCCATTTACTTTGCTAAGTGTTTGACAAAGGTGATATGCTTCTAATTGACTAAATCGCTATTATATCTATGTGCACTGCATATTTCACTTAATAAAGGTAGTTTCTAAATGTGGCAAAATGGGTTGGTCGGTTGAGTAAGGCGTTAATGGGTGCGGGTCAAAACAGGCCGTGTCACGTTGGCTCAAAAAACTTCATGTCTAACTTCTTATAACTACCATGTTAAACATGATTACAAAAGACATTTTATTACATTAGCAATCTAAGTTATTTTTAATAAAATTGTATGTGTTAAAGCAATACACTTTAAGGAACTTTTACCAATTTGACCCATTCTCTTCGTAGCGAAAATTCATGATTTTGCCAATGTAACCTGCTAGAGATATAACACAACCCGAATTGACGTATTCATTTTGCCACCGCTAGTGATATTTTGTGTTTTAAAAATCTACTTCTCTTGTAGGCTGCTAATATGGAGTATGCTAGAAAGATGGATCATCCCTCAAATGGTGTTTCGGTTCTCGGATGCCTCAGTCCTGCTTATGTTGATGAAGAGTTGTATCTAAAAAGGCTATTTAGTATTGAAGATGGTGATAGCTATGAACAAAACTGGAAAGGTTTTCGATTAACTTTATTAATCAAGATTCTTTCCCTTTCTTCCTTTACCTGTCTTTTCTTTTTACAGCGGTGGAGGTAATTTTGGCTTAGTGGTCTCTATGTTATAGATCACAAGCCTATAAGTCTTGAGCAGTTGTTTGAACTTGAAGTTGCAACAACTGGTTTTAAATGTTTGGATAAACTGCTTTTGATTACGATCATTTATGGGTCATATAATCAGGTTTTAGTGTCATACCCTAGAACTAAGCTGATCATCTATGGATAAATTTGAAACTATTTCTACCCCTTTTTAAAGCCTAATCTTAGACTTAAATTTCCATTTCCCAGTCTCTAGTTTCTTCACAAAGATCTCTTTCCTTGGTCAATTTATATTATATTTCTTAAAGCATTCGAACATTGGATGATTATCTGATTAATGTCATTCAAACAGCAGAGATACTCCAACTCACTATCTGATATTGATGATTACATTATTGCTTGGATAATGCACAATTAAACACCCCCATTGAGTTTGAGACTTGTGCATTTATGATTTGCATGTTTTGGAGCTTGAACTGCATTTATGTACATTTATTTTTGTCTATAACAAATGGGATGTCCAAAAACCTTAATTTGTTTGTAACTACGTGTGGGCAAGTAAATAACAGTTGAAATTGTAGGCGTACGTGATCTAATAGAGTTTTAAACATATCACTTATAATGTTTTCCTATATGCAGATGAAGATATCAACTGCAATGCCTCACTTTTCTACAGATTGGAAATTATGAGAATGGAGTTGTTTTCTGTGTATGGAGTTCAGGTATGTTTTATATAGTTTTAGCATTAGTAACCGCCATAATGTCCGTTTTTGGATGTCCTAAGTCAAATTTTGCATGTGTTACATTTCCCCTTCTAGTAAATATTGAATTAGCCATTAACTACTTGATTTCGATCTACATGATTACTTTGTTTTGTTGTTATCACGAGGTATTTTAGATCTTTCTCTGTGTAGCGTTGACGTGCAACTATTTTATATCTTTGTACAGTCAGCAATAAATTTGCAAGATTTTAGAGATGCCGAACCTGATATACTTGTACACTCGATTCCTGATATCATTGCACACTTTGATGAGAATATACTGAACTCTAATCTTGCACTTACATCTCTATGCAAAAAGAACGGATTTCATGTTGAGGTATAAAACTTGTGTGTTTGTCAATTATAATATTACTTTAGCAAACTTTTTGTTCTTGTTCGTTGTTCTTGTTCCTCTTTCGAATGATCTAGTTTTGGCTACTTTACAGGAAGCAAATATAATCAGCGTCGATAGTCTTGGCATGGATGTTAGAGTTTTCACCGGGCATGAAGTCAGAACTCATCGTTTTCCCTTCAAGATTCGGGTAATTAATCACACATCTTAAAAATTATGGTTGGTTAAACGCTATTTATTTTACAAATTTTCTTGTTACTTTGCAGGCAACATCAGAAACAGCAGCAGAAAAACAGATCCAGCAGCTCTTGTTTCCCAGAGCAAGGCGCAAACGGCTAATGAAGACTCGAGCTGATGCAGCTCAACAAATGGAATAAATTTGTAACAAGTTAGGTTTTGATAGATTAAAAATAAAAAGAAATGCATAATGTGAAATGTTGTTCACTTGATTTGTGATGTTAAGTTTACTTGAATAAGTCATTTTGATAGAAATGACTTACTTTTCTGTTGCATCAAGTGTGTTTCAGTAAAGAAAAAATAACATAAAATGCAAGTACGTTGCATCTTTTACTCAATTTGATTCTATTTCAATTAATAATAAGTAATAATTAAAAAAGAAAAGTCTATTAGTATTGTTTATCATCAGAATACTTGTTTTCTGTAAAATTCAATCTCGAGATCAAATCTTCTTGACCTGTCTCATTCCCTTTGTAACTACTGCTTGTTGTAGTAGATTCATGCTTCCTACTGCTGCTAGCAATGCCGACTTCTTCATCTAAGTATCTACTTTGTTCTGCAACTTCCGCATGGTTGTCTTTGTCGAAACTACAGTAACATATGAAAAAAAGTTGAAACAATTCGGTTATAAATTATGATTTGAGGAGCTAAAAACTAAAGCTTATTTTGTTTTATAAATGTTTGGCAAAATAGCTAGAGCTCAAAAATGTTAATCGAGTTAAAAGGACACATACAAAATGTAAACTAATATAAAAAAGGGCTTTTAAGTAATTTCATGTTTCATAAGCTCTCTAATTATTGTCATCCAAACAATACTATTAGCTTGAGCTTCTGGATAAAATACAATAAAATAAGCTTAAGCTCCTTTCAGCTCCAATAAACTTGTGGGGAAAACACACCCAATATTTTGGGATTATTCAAGTTTCAGGCATCTTATTATTAACCAACATTCCATTAACCATCCATAATGGGATGAATGCGAAAAGAGCAATCTTTTACAAAGATTAGAAGGATGTGAACGCGTACCCAGAATAGACAACAAGCCCAACAGAGACAGCAGCAAAGGCTACGAAATACATCCAGTCGACCTGATGATCAAAGTCAAGTCAAGTCAAAGTCAAAGTCAAAATTGAAAATTCCTTGATCTTTGCAAAAAACATCTTCTAACTAAAATTAACAGTATTACAGACAGTTGTTTGAACTCAATGAGCTTACAAACCTTTTCATGGTATGCAAATATACGAATCAAGACTGACCACATGTCAGATGTCAGCAAAGACAGATTTAGCATGGTAGATCCGCTCATCTGCAATTAAATTAACAAGAAAATACATTAGATAATGTAGATTGAATAATTACCAATAATGACAAAATAAAAATTATTGGTGACTCGAACAAATAACATCAACTTGTGATAACCACAATGAGGAAAAAGGTAACCGTAACTTCAAAACTTCTGAAAAATGAAAAAGTCGTGTCATAATAGAGTAACAAATTCTTGCAGCCATTACCTTTAGCAAAACAGGGACGCCTGAGTAAAATAGAAACATTGCCGCTGCAAATCCAGTATAAGGAAGCAACTAAAAGTCAAACAAAGGATACCATTTAAGATTAGAACCTAATACACAAAAATGATTTTTCTCTTATTATAAAGACACTAGATGATGCATAATGGAGGTCACTTTGCCATTCAAAAGAAGTGTTTTGAGATTTGTCAATTATCTACAATTCCCCTTCAAATTTCAATAAAAGCAAATATAGTTGAAATCGTAGAGATGTCAGTGGATCCATAAGTAGCTTTAACATAAGAAACTCAAAGAAAACACTAGTTGACATTTTCATCGGATAATAACTTTTAAGTCATAAAACTGCAGATACAAATAATTTATGTGCATAATATTTTTAAACAAACAATCTTAACATCTCTAAGAACAAACCAATCCTTGGCTTACTCCACCCTACAATAACCATGATAAACCTCGACGGTCTGCTACTATTTCAAAAATAAATGATCGAAGTTTATAGCTAATAGTGTAAATACTAATCCAAACAAATGTGTGCATATGCATGTATATAAGTTATGTGTGTGTATGTGTAGCGAGAGGGACAATGAGATTACTGCTCCTGACGACCAGTGGATAGACTTGAGTTCCTCTCGCTCAAGTATGCTTCTATTACAATTGTTAAAGTAAACAAACATGTAATGATCCTCGATAGATGATCTAAAAGGAATTTTGATTATACTGATAAATGTTAGACACCATATCGATGCAAGCAAGGATACATTTGTATACCACTGATAATTGCACCGAACAGCCCCAACATGGCCATGAGTTCAATCCTATCAGCTGTTTTCACAAAGAACTCCTGCACAATAAACAGGGATAAATTGTCACAAAAAAATAACATTATTTTATAAAGCTGACTTTACTAAATCTATATTTAAATCAGCATATCATAATAAGTCAACTTGCTCACCTCACTAACGTTGCTGACAGCATAAAGCGTAGCCCCCGCAACCACCAAAAAGTCTCCTTTAATAGGGCTGCTTCCACTTTCTGTGAAAATGTAATATAAAGATTTGTTAACCAAACTAAAGTTTGCGCATGACAATATGTATAGCAAAACCACAAATTTAATTAACCAAGACTCACGTGAACGGTCTGCAGCATGAACATCGGAGAAAATAACGAGAACAAGACCAGCAATACAAATAGCAACACCGGCAATTTTATTGAACCTATATTTTGTCTTTAGGAAGAGCCAAGTGAGCAGTATGACAGACGGGATTGACCAACAATCGAGTAGCATTATACTAGTTATTGATGTGTACTGATACGCCTTCACCACTGATCATCAAAGGGCATAAAAGTCAACATATTTGGCACATATGTGTTGCTTTTATTTTAAGACAGACTGAATGTATTCCAAACACATGATCCACATTTCATCAAATGATATTTTTGAGACAATTTATCTTGCAGAACACTTACCAAGATAATTTGCCTCTACATCTACCAGTCCGAGAAGTAAATAATAATACCATCTTGCCTGCAAAATTATACATAAAGTAGAACGAGAATCTGTCAAATGATAACTACTTGTACACGTGATATTTAAATGAATAATTTAAAAAATAAAGACACCAAAACCAAATGGTAACATGTAAAATTGGTATGATGCCGGGGTTCAGTAACTAGTCAAAATGGATATGAATTGAAAGAATATAATTACAGTAATAACCTAAGTGTCTAAAAATATGAATAAAGCGTTTTTGGAGGTTGCATGCATTCATAAGAATTTGGATGACTTTCAACCTTTTTGACCCGTTCAACTTGTTCGCCATTCAGCTAAATTTTTTATATGACCCATTTGAGATAAGAACACAACCAAATTCATTCATAAGTAAAAAAAAGGTCAAACTGATACCTCCCTAATAACAAGCTACCATTAGCCTCTTATAAGTGTAAATCCTAGCATAAATGAATAAATATATTGACCTCAACTAAGTATTTAATAAGGAGAAAGTACAGATCGAAGATAACTGACCTTGAGCCCACTTTTCCTGTATATTAGTATTCCTCCATAAACAATTGCCAACATCACATAGTTTGCTAAAGACTGAGAAGTAGGTGCATTGATCCCTAAGTTACAATATAAGAAGTCAATTAGAATACATACATTCATCATATATAAGAACTACAAAAACCATTAATATTGAATCTACTCATACATTTGGACAATTTCTTTCTGGCTTTTGGTTTTAAACAAACTACTGCTGTTGCAAATAAGCAAAAGTAACACTAGACTCAGCAAAATGAGTGATTTTGGACAAAAAGTGGCTCTTTTTGTACATATCTCAATTTGTCTTTTAACTTGGACAGAAAGTGTTTCTAACTTTTTATCTCAATTAGCGCTAATTCTTGCAAACTTATAGTGTGTTTTATTGGCATTTTTTACCATAAAATGGTTACTGGATTTTGTAGTGAGAAGTCAAGTAAGGTAGTAAAAAGTTAAATCACTCAAAATTAATTAAACACTAAAGCATAAAGCAAAGTAAATTATAACTAATAGCATCAATTACCTTGACTTTTAACCTGATTAAATAAACATAAAAACACAATTTGTACTCTTTCAAACCAAATAAAGATGTTTCTCTAATTAGACAACAAAATTCCACTTTTATGCACAATTCAATATTAGTACTTCGGTATTTTTTTCTATTATTGTATAACAGTCCAACACCCAAAACCAGAAACATAAAATAATAATAAAAAACAAAAATTGGTAACAGAAATGGAGCCCAGATGAAAGAACAAACCTCTTCTAGCAAGCTCAGATGATGAAAAACCAGTTGATGTAATCAGAAGAGATAGAATTTGTCCCAGAAAAAGACCAACTACTATCTTATTTGCCAAAATCTCCTTCAAACTAACCATGGTTATTTTTAATTTTTATTTATAAATAAAAATTTAACCCTTTTCCAGAATTTAGAAAAAAGGTTAAGAAAATACCAAAATTAAGAAGTCCCAGATAACCCAATTCAAGAAACCTCAATTATACACAACAAAAACCATACCCAGAAATCTTTATATTATAGGAGTGTGAAAAAACTAAACTTTTTCAAGAATCACAGGCAATCAAGTAAGAATATGAACTACCCACTTTGGGATTTTAAGTGGGTTGGTTTGGGTAATAAAGAAATCTTGAAATTGTCAAAAAGAGCAAAAAAGAATGATTGCTTAAATAGATAGAATCATAGAAGCAACAAGCAAGTCAACCTCAACGAGTTGATGATATACATGAGAGAAACAGAGTTGAAATGGAGAAAGCAAAAAAATATTGAATAAATAAATAAACATATATTGAAAATTAAAAATTGAAATTTATAAATAAATAATAAGCTACGGCTGTAAAGAAGTCCAAAAAGTTGTAGAACTGTTTGTTATTGGTAATTTTTAGCCGTATAGATTGGGGATATATAATAGTGACACAATCCTTCTTTTCATACTTTTATGTCAATTCTTTTTAATTTATTATAAAGCATAGGTTGACACTTTTTTTTTAATTGTTTATTCCTTTCTAGTTTTGAAAGATGATTTTTGGATGCCGTAAAAGTGTAAAGTTAGTAGATATACCACATTTTAATAAACTTCATAAAAAACCTATAAGCACAACAAGGGGGGTTATGTTGAATGAATTAAATTTTAAGATGTTATTATGGGTTAATTTTATTATTTCAATATTAATTAATATAGTTCGAATATCGACAAATTCATTATATTTACGAAGAAAGTTCAACCATTTTTGTAATTGCCAGACTTATATTCAATAAATATAATCCATAACAGCTCCATATTACGTGACAGAATGTGTATTCATCAAGAGTATTTTATTGGGAGTGTATATCATTATTCACGTAATATATATATATATATATATGCATATTAAATACTGTATGATATATTTATGGTAGTTGAATTTTTACAAGTCGAGTTAGAAATAGAGGCGACTCAAACTTCAACTCTTAAATAACTTTAACTCTTACAAGTTGTGTGTGACTCTTTCGAGTCTTGTTCGACTCTTACAATATAGAAAATCAAATAAACTTTTAATGTATGTAATACAAAAACAAAAGGATAAAATAGAAAAAGAAATGATTGTAATACATTTTACACTAAGCATTTGTGTTGATTGTCGGTAAGTGACTAGACCAGCTATCACAGAAAGTATAACTGTTGGCGCATTTGTCTTGTGATGGCTGTTTGGAGGTAAAAAACTTGGAGTTTTTCGGTGAAACCACTTTGGTTCGAAAACCAACTCAAAAAGATAAATTCTAGAAAAATTCTCACTTCATTTGGTTAAGAAATGAGTGAGTTATGCTCTTTCTGAGTCGAGTTTAGAGAGAAGGAGATGGGAGCATTTTTTTTAGTGAGTAAGAGAATTGAGTGTGAAAATGTAGGAAATGATGAGGGTATTGGCGATAGGGGTGAGTGTGGGGACGGGTATGGACCAAAACCGCCCCATAACCAAAATTTCGGTTAGTCAATATTCATTAACTGTTCAGTTCGGTTAATCAACGGATTGTTTAATTTAGTTAACGTTCATATATAAGGCCGTTAATTCGGTTTAGCAATTACGGCCTAACCCAATTTCTCCAATGGTCATATCTCCTTTTCTGAGATCAAATTATTCCGAACACATTACTAATAAAATGTGTACTCAATATTTATTTTATCGTACTTAAAAAGTATCTTAAGCATGAAATAAATTAAAAAAATAATGAGATTTTGCATATAAAGACGGGAGAAGAATAGAACAAAAATATAGCAACAAGGATGCTTCATGTCGTTTGCATATTGAAGTATTTAAATTAATTGTTTCATTTGTAAGAAAGAAAGCTAATTTGCGCATATATTCTTTGTTTGCAATTTAATTCAAACTCTTCAATCATTTCTATCTTTCATACTGCAAATCTTGAATTAAATGCTAAAAATTAAGATATATCTTTTGGTACCCACTTGTATTTAAGTTATTAAGTACTTAACGAGTTAAATATTAATACAATATAAGTATAAATATAATATTTTACTACTACATAAATTATAAATGGGGCGGGGCGGTTAAAACCGCGGTAGGTACATCCTATTTTCATAACCAAACCAAAAACTTCGGTTAATCCAAAAATGATAATCAAACCGTTAGACATATGTACGGTTCGGTTAATTCGGTTCGGTTTTGGCGATTAATATGGTTATGGTTCGGTTAATTCGGTTTTTTGCTCAGCCCGAATTGGGGATACAAAAGGGAAGGCAGGTTTTTGGAGTGGGAGGTGAAGGAATTGAGTGGTTTTTCTTGATGCTGAAATGGTTATAATTATTGTTTTTATTTTTATAAAATTTGACTAGTTTATTCTTTATAAATATGTGAAAGAATAAGGGTTATTTTGGAATGGTTTAAAATTGTGTAAGATGGTTTAAGCTAAATTTTATATTTATTTAGATAGATGTCACAAATAATATTGATTTGTCAAAGTTATACTTTTCAACATATATTTACATAATTTTCGTAACTTGTCATGAAGTTCGATTGTTGGCATTTATAAGATAGTTAAATAATTCAAGCAACAATATGAATGCTAAGTATACCTACCTCAAATTCTTAGTAGACATGACTTAGCTTATACAACTAAGTTTAGAATGTGATGTTGTCACATTTGGTCTTCTCAATGATCTTGTCAGCCCATGAAACCAGATCCTCGTATAATTTGACATGCTCAATCACCATCCTTAATAATGTAATAATGAATGTATGAGCTTCATCTCTTGCATCTTTTAATGTTTGAACTTCTTTCCTTGATAATGCCACATACTCTAAGAGTAGTTCCTGGGTACCTACAAAATTAACAAACGGGCCCTCTCTATGAAGTAAGTGAATAACATTATGACCAGAGAGAGCAGATGATTCGACTGACTCACTAGGTGGTTTTTCTAAGGAAGACGTACCTATAAGTTTTTCAAGGGTGGGTTGAGGTGGTTGACCTACGAAATGGTCAACCTGATCACCTATAACCAGTTGTAGATCAAGTTGATGCGACCCTGAGTGTTGATCACTAGAGAAGGAAGAATTATCCAGCTTCCTTAGTGGAAATGTATCCTTAGCATTGAGAGGATTACTGAGAGTTCTGGGATTGCTCAGCTGAGTGAACAAGGTTTATGTTTAGTTGAGAAGTTAGAGAACTTTCAGTGCCATCAAGCATAGCCGGTTCAGCACCGAACACTAAGATATCCATATGTGTGACTCCCTTGGCATCTACTGTAACACCCATTCTTACGGCCTAGGGGTAATCTGGTAATTTCCTTAATTTTATACTTAATTATAATTTTTATATTATATTAATATGTCTATTAATAGGAAAGTTAGTTAAGGTCGAATAGTTAATTGTGTCAGGTAAAATATTAATAGTTTTAAATTAAAATAGTTGTCGGTAAAATAAAATAACTTGTCTCGCAAAACGGTTTTCAGGTTCCAGACAATAAGCCAAACAAGGGATTAAAATTAACAAACATTTGAGTTGGTAGGTGATATAAATCACCAATTTCATTTCCTTTCATCTCATTTGGTCACCTACTCATTTCTTTCAATTCTCTCAAGTTCCTTCCTAAATCACCAAATTAACATTAATTGAGTTGTGATAATATTCTGCTGTGAATCCTTGTTTTACTTGTCATCATCATCATCTTGTTCTTACTCCTAATTGTAACATCCTCCCCAATAGCCTAGTATTTTTAGGTAAATTTACTTTATTTATTTACTTTATTTAATTGAGTCGAATTATATGAAATGTTTGAATGTAAAATTGTTAGAAATGATTAAATGGGAATTACGGTATTTTTAGTTTAAAATACGGATTAGCCTAACTATTAGAACTAATACAATCGTGTGCTAGATTAATGATAATAATACATCGTAGTATACGTAATTATATATATATAAACCCAAAATCTGGAAATTAATCCTCATTTCATCACCATCTTCATCTCACACTAGAAACACCAAGAACACACACTAAAACACACACTTGCAAAATTGAAGCTCAAATCAAGCCCAAAACATCCCCAAATTGTGCCATTAGATTCGGAATTCATAGAAGATCATTTCTACAACTCATTTCAGTGGATTAAATCAGATTAAGGTTAGTTTTGATTAGTTTTTAGTTTTTTTTCTAAAATGAGAGAAAAGTTAGTGATTTGATGAAATTATGTGTTTTTATGTTAAATTGATGAATTTCGAGTGTTTGTTTATGTGTTTACTAAGTGTTAGAACGTTTAGTTGGTGAAAAACGCTGTTAAGATTGAGATTTGAGAATTTTTGGTAAAATCAGCCCAGTTTTCTGCAAAAACGCAGATGAACTGGTTTAGGCGATATTGGTAATATCGCCACCAATATCGCAGGTAAAAATTAGATTTTGATGAAATTCGCATGGTCACTCGGAATCGATCAAGTAATCAAGACTATGTACCATAGCCCTGTAAGTTTTTTTGGCCTTTCGGGGTCGTCTTGGGCTTCAAAATGGCATTTTTCAGTTTGTAAATGACGTTCCGGGATTTTCGAGTTTCGTTCCAGATTGAACTCTTATTTCCTTAGACTTCGGGGAATTACCGGCTTGTAAGAATGTGCTATTATGATGATTTAAACTTGATAAATGTTTATTATCTAGATACTATGCGTTGAGATATGTTATTCGCTTACGAAATGAGTTACTAACTCATTATCTGTTGTATTCTCAGATCAGTCGAAGACTCAGTAATATTAGAATTCTGAGAGGTGGATAGTAGCAGACAGGTGAGTGGATCTACAACTCATAATTTGAGTTAGTTGTAATGGTGTGATTACAACAAGTAACGTAAACCTTGATTGACTGTTTAGTCTGAGTTATGATTGTGTATACCTACTTGTTATGCATATGTGGCCTTCGGGCATCTGTGTTATTCAGAGGTCAATTGCGATTGGACTTGGTTACTACTGTGTTCAACACAGGTTCCAGATACATGTGTTGTCGCTGGAAACTGAGTTGTTGTGTTGTAGTGCCAAGTTATCGGCCTATTCTGTATGGGCCTTTACAGATTGTGGTAAGTGTTACTGTGGGCCACCGCGGCTGTAGGGTTCCGCAGTAACCGCCGATCCTCTTGAGTTTATGTGTTTACTGTGCTTAGTGTAAACAGATTATTAAGCTAAGTTGAATTGTTAGTTGTACATTCATTCACTTAGCTTTGTGCTAATTCCACCATTTCCCTTCCTGCAGGTTATGCATGTCTTTTGTGGGTTGGGCAGGAAGGTGGTTTTGAAGAATGTTTGACACGTGCCATCACTCTGATATGTTTATGAATGTTTTGTAAATTAACGTGTATGTGGATTTTGTATAACAATTATATGTTTTGTTTCAGCAATATTTTAATATTGTAAATTCGCGAAAAATCTATGGTCATTTTGTAAGATAATTTATAATATTATCTTTTATCCATCGCTTCCGAGTCAAATTACTATTTTAACCCTGAGGTAATTTAAGGGGTGTTATACTAATTGTAAGCATTTTGTTATTTTGGTTATAAACTTGAAATTTGGTCAATCTTTGAAATGGTTGTGTAATTGATGTTTGAAAGATGTTATATGATGTTACCTGATGTATAAGAGATGTGAGAAAGCTTGTTAGATTGATAGGAAACTGAGTTTTTGTGTTAGTGAGAAATATGGTTCGGTTTTGGGGTTTCTGCAGTTCAGTTCGCAGCATGAACTAAGTTCCTGCGAACTGAGTTCCTACGAAGTGAACTGAACTGCGAACTGAACTGAGTTCCTGCGAACTAAACTGAACTGCGAACCGGACTGAGTTCCTGCGAACTGAACTGAACTGCGAACTGAACTGAGTTCCTGCGAACTGAACTGAGTTTCAATGCGTTGCAAACTGAGAATATTTTGACGTGATTCTGAAAGTTTTATTTTGCTAAATTCAAAGTATATAAGTATAAGTGAATCGTTATAATTTGATATAAATTGATAATTATAGAGTGGTTATAAATGATAATTTCAACTTGGTAATTGCTTGTCATTTTGATACTGAGTAGTGAAATATGTTATACGATTATGGAAAGAGTTGCTAACTTCTTAATTATTATATTCTCAGATCGGCAGAAGACTCAGTAACATAAGATCTCTGAGTGTGGACTGAGATAAGTCAAGTGAGTGGATCTATAACTCATGATTTGATTTAGTTGTAATGGTGTGGTTACAACAAGTAACGTAGATATTGATAGACTGTTTAGTCCGATTTGTGATTGTGTATCTACTTGTTATATATATGGCCTTCGGGCATCTGTGACGTTCAGAGGTCAACGGTGATTGAACTTGGTTACTATTAGTGATCAACACAAGTTCCATGGACATGTGTTGTTGCTGGAAATTGTGTTGTTGTATAGTAGTACCAAGTTATCGGTAAATCTTGTATAGGCCAATACAGATTGTGATAAGCGTTACTTGAGGGCTACCGCGGCTGTAGGGTTCCTCAGTAACCACTTGAGATTATGTGTTTTCGGTGCTTAATGTAAACAGATTGTTATGCTAAGTTGAATTATTAGTTGTACATTCATTCACTTAGCTTCGTGCTAATCCCACCATTTCCCTTCCTACAGGTTCTGTATAAGTTTGTGGGTTGGGCAGGAAGATGGTCTTTTGGAAGGAATGTTTGACACGCGCCTTAACTCTGATATATGTATATGTTTTGTTAGATAACATGTATGCGGATTTTATATAACAACTATATATGTTTTGCTTCATGAAATAGTTAAATGTTGTAAACTCGCGAAATTTTATGGTCCTTTTTGTAATATAATATATAATATTATTTTTATCCATCGCTTCCTGGTCAAATGACACATTTAATATTGAGTAAATCGAGGGGTGTTATATCTACAACTTGTGATGTAGTTGTTAGATCATCGGGAACAAAAGGGTTAACCGATATTCCAGAGTGTAACTACTCTTGAACATTGACAGTTAATGAAGTATTAGATGAGAGAAGAAGTGATTGATCCAGGTCTATGATCGTCTAGTCATGGGCAATAAATGTGTGAGGATGTCAAATGGCTAATTGGTTGACTCATTAGATGAGTGAGAGAGACACTCTGAACTTTGTTGGTTGTGTGTTGAGACACAGTGGCTGTCTCTAAGTTGCTCCTTTTTATATCAATGAACTTTCATGAGTCTTAGTGAAATAGTTGAGGTTACGGGTTTAACAGGGCTTCCCTCAGGATCTGAATGTACAATCGTTGATTCAGCCCTGACATTTGTAGATGTCTTCTTCTTTCTACGTTTCTTATCCTTCAATGTTAGTGACCCTAATTTGGATTTTCTTTTGAGAGTTTGAAAGACCCCATTTTTTTTAAAAAAATTTACAATTAGTATGTGTCAACTACAATGTTCAATCATTCAAAATATCAGCTTACTTAAAAATCTCAAAGATTTCTAGGAGTTTATACAACAATGTGATTACCCAATTTGACACATCACAAAAATTGGGGCACAAGCATAGAGTTGATATACACAACTAAATTTAAGGAGTTAAGTTAAGATTTACATAATGTAAGTAGAGATCCACCTTAATTTAAAGCTATACCCTTTCCCCGATCCTCTTTTTCTCCCGTTCTACTGGCACCTACAAGAATGCAATCAACTACAGTGTAAGCATAAAGCTTAGTAAGTACGTAGAAAAGAAATTACTAAATTTTAAAATCAATTATACTTTTGAATTCATGACTCGTTTACAGCCTCATGAAGTGTTTATGAATAGTATTAACTTAATACAATTAAATCTTTACTGTTGAATAGGTCTAAGACCTTTACCCCCTCTACCTACGGATCCGGGTTTAGATAATCTGCTGAATTGATTTACACTGCTGAAATTATTAAACTGCTGTTATAATTATACTGCTAAATCATTATAAGACGTAGTCATACTGATCAATAATTAGATTCGGCAATTATAATTCTCTACTACTTATTTCACATTTCCCATAAAGCATAGTATAACACATATGTCTACCATAATTTCGATGAAACCAACTCGAACATCATATCACTTAATCGAATACCATTAGGTACCTACATAAACTCACACGTACATAACTCTGAAGAAATGTGTTTATTTCGTTATTCTACTCCTACGTACTTACCTTGTGATTTGGAAGTTGAAAGTCCCCCGACAATAGATTCCTCTCATTTAGCACCTATTTAAAATCACATACTGGTTTAATATTACACTTCAAGCATGAACATTATCTCATACAACTCCATTTTAATCATAACATTATTGTATCCTTATGTGTTACTGCAGTTTGACTTTTAAAAGTCAACTCAAACATAGCACCATTCAATTTGCTAAATAATCCCTAAGAATTATTTATTATTCTCACTTCTACTTGTTTCATGACCACATTATCACAACTACATAGTTTAATTTATCAACTCCGTAACTCTTATCTATAAGTGATTCACTATCTCAAGCTTTTGGGTAAAACATTATCAATTTAACAATTTACTCACTCACCAAGTATACATCAACAATTAGTACTTACAATAACGAACTAAACATCATATTAACCTTATTCAGGATTCATCTCACTGTTGCCACCAAAAAGTCCCCCAAATCCCCCAATTTACATAAGTTAGGTCAAATACAAAACTTACACTTACTTGGTGAAGATGGAATAGACTCTAATTGGTCATAGGATAACTTAATCCTTCTTGACTAGCACCTTCAGGTTAAATGTGGGTTGATTTGTGTGTTTGGTAAGAATATTCACGAACTTGTGTGTTTAGAACAAAAGCTGATATCTGCTGAAAAACACACTCACCCGGACAGGTGAGTGGTTACCCGGACGGGTGACTATGTTTTGGCTCCCGTTTGAATACTCACCACCCGGACCAACCCTGCTGCACACAAACCTCACCCGGACGGGTAAGGACCCACCCGTACGGGTGATTTAAACATCTCCACTTTCTGTTCAAGATCACCTGGTTGAACCATGCTCCACCAGGTCGAACAACACCTCACCCGGACGGGTGAACACCTACCCGGACTGGTGATGCCTGTTTTCAGTTGTTTTCCTGCACTTGAATCTCGGGGGGTTACAGAGTTGCTGGAGATGGAGTTTTCTTGATTGGTGGGACTTTCGTGACAGTCACTAAGGTTGGAGTCAGTGATATAAAAGTACTTGGATGAGATGAGATAGGAGTGGGTGAGAAAATATTGTGTTATTGTCTTATACATGGAGTAAGGGTCACTTGTGGTTCTTTTTGATAAATTTGAGTCCCAACAACACTTGGAGTATTACCTTAAAATGGTAAATGGTATACTCTTCAAATTGATTTTGAATTATCAGAGATAAAAATTAGGTGTATGAAACTTATTTCAAGCATGTTGGAGTAGTTACCCTTGTGACCAGCTCGTTGAAAATTACTCCAACATAATAAACATTGTAATTGTTAATCGATAACCATGCGATTTGAGCCTCCACAGTATTCAATTGATCAAAACTTCCTTGTTTTGTTCCTAGGCATTTTATCACTGTTTGAAAGAAAACGTTTCAGATACCATCCATAGGTTTCTCGTGAATCGTACCAAAACGTCGTGACCTATCAGCCCAAATGGTGACAGTGACATTGAGCTTTGTGAGATCGATTGTTCCTTGATTAAAATCATCACCAGTAGGCAATGGGTCAAAGTTTTCAGGAGTTGGAAGCCCAAGAACACTACGGACATTGTCAACAGTGATAGTAACGGTTTTAGCCTAATTTTCAATAAACCACATAATCACTGATACACCATCCACAATCGAATATAAACAGGTATACCATAATTCACATAGTATTTAGGGATAAATTGTGCTTGGAGGACGAGTTAAGGCTTGACAAAGAAAGTGATTTTTTGAAAAGCAAAACAATTTCTTCAAAGCCCCATTTTTCAAACAGACGAAAAGTATAATTGTTTTCAAGTTCCTAAACGTTGTGGTCTTCATCATAGTTGTTAGGTTTTTGAGCTTTTTGCTCGTCTCTTAGTTCCAAACGTTAGTAGAAAAAAACTTCTCCCATTTTCTAAAAGATTTTATAAAATAATGTAGTTTTAGGGTTCAAGAAAAATAGGGATTTTGAAAACTGATGAAAAGATAAGAATGATAATGGAAAATGAGTAATTTAGATGTTACTTATATCATTTTTCTCGTTGTTTACAAAAATGTAATGATGATAAGTGATGGAAAAATGGTAGTGATGGTGGTGTACGGGGGGTTCAGGTGATGACATTAATGGCCATAAGAGGCGTTGAGCTAAAAAAAGGTCGAGTAGGAGAGAGCATGTCAAAAAGTGTCTAAAAGTGTTTTGAAATCGATAATATATTTTTTTGGGCATCCGTAATCATGACATTTATTTCTCGTTATTATTTAACGAAAATGATTTTTTAACATATTAAATATGTTCTAGAGAATATTTTTAGATATCATATCGTAAGTTTTATGATAAACGCAAATAAAAAAGAAAAACTCATTCGATTATAGACTTGCTAATAAGATTAGTTGGAGAAAATAATTAATAAGTTGAACTTACTTATCTTTGTGGAGACTAATAAAGATATGATATAAAGAAATAAATGATCATCAACTTTAAAGATTATATACTCGCTGATGTAGATCCCACTAGCCAGATCTTTTAATCAAATCATTCAATCACCCACGCGCGGAATTCGTAGGTTGGTAAACACGCGAAATATAAAGATTAAATCAAACTAGAACAAGAACAAAATCACTTTATATTTCTTTTCACAATTCTCTGATCAAATACAGCTGATAGAAACGCAGAGAAACAATAACCAAAAGTAATTAGACCTATTTATACTAATTTGGCCGACTTATGCGACACAGGCCTTGTGTCGCAGAGATCACTATCGCGACATAAGCACTATGTCGCAACTACAACTAATGCGACACAAGCCTTGTGTCGCATAACACAGAAAATGTAAATTTAACTAAGTCAATTACATTTACTAACACATTACAGACTCGACCAACTGATAGACACACTAAGATGTATCAACAGCTGACCATACCAATTAGAGAATTCAATCAAGAAACATAGATGATTTATTCCAAAATATTTATATTATAAATATTTTTAGATTTTTGTTGCATTTTATATCACTGAAAAAGATATATACTTCATAGATATGTAAAAGATAGATTCAAATGTTCTGACTTATAATATATAAAAAAGATAATTATTACTCAATCATAGTCTCGCAAACGAGGATAAGTTGGAAACTATAATAAGTGATTATATTTACATGTTAAATGTATTATATAGAACTATACGAAAAATGTAAATAAGTAAGAACCACTCACTCGCAGATCTATCAGTTGGAGAATGTAACCAGTGAGGTGTAGTTAGGTATTTACATATAGTCAAATTCAAACCATGAAAATTTAAAATGTTAAAAAATAATTACTCACTGATTGATAATCTTGTTGATCTGTCAGTTGGAGATCACAATCATTGAATACCTTTTACACATTTAAATTTAACATGCCAAACTCACTTGGGAGAAAATTAAATATTTTCTCATTTAAAGGTTTTGTAAACAAATCAGTAAGTTGGTAGTCAGTATGGATAAATGAAAATCAATGTCACCTTTAATTACATGGCCCCTGATGAAGTGGTAGTGAACATAATTGTGCTTTTTTCTGGAATGCATCATTGGATTATTAGCAATGGCTATGACACTTATACTATCACAATATATTGAAATAACATCACAATTGAAACCATAGTCAGCTAGTTGATTTCTCATCCCTCTTGAGTAGTGCATCTACTAGTAGTGATATATTCAGCTTCAACTGTAGAAGTAGAAACAAATGTGAATTTATATCTAGGATCACCTGCAGTCATAACACCCGTCCTCACTGCCACGACAGCTCACGGCGGAAAACTGGCCACTGTGGTGTTTTCACGATAGCTCACGACGGACAACTGAGATCCACTATTTTCATTTTTCTTAAAAACACATTTACATTTAATTAAATTTAGTTTCATATAATTAATTTAAAAACTAGTTATTAATTAATAAAAAAGATACATTAATTAATAAAATAAAAGATACATTAATTAATTAAAAAAAAAACATTAAATATATAGTTTCTAAAAATAAAATAAAAACGTTACAATAGTAAAAAAAATAGATAGTTCCTAAAAATAAAAAAAGTTTTACAATACGATAAAAGAAGCCTAAAACTATTCTTCGTCTTTTTCCACGTCGAGGTCCAAAAATTCCGCATATTTTTTGCGAATAAAAATTTTCATGTTATTTATTCGTTTTTTCTCCTTCAGTTTGTAACCCTCAGTAGTTTCTTTTAGAAAATTTAGTGACTCGATTGACGCACGCATTTTTTTGGCTTCTTTTATCTCACATACAACTTCTAAATGTTGATCTTCCATTCTTTCTTTATAGCTCGTTATGTTTTCGACCGTCACTTCGAGCCTTGAACTGGTACCATGAGAAGAAGTCGCCACGTCGGAAGAGCTTTGACTTTTAGGGACTTTCCGTGGTCGTGTACTCAACCGGCCGAGGGGTCTTGGAATCGCATCATCCCCAAATAGCTCGTTGGTAGTATCGTTTTCAAGATCCACCGCCTCGTTCTCGGGTTCTTCATTTTCGTCAATAAGTGCCTTGTTACGCCGCCTACTCCTAGTTGCATAAACCACTTTGGTTTGTCTTTTAGTACTTCCCAAGATTCTTTCATACTAAACGTTTTGAGAGTCGTGTTTGTGAATTCGACCATTGTCCGATCGTAGATATTACGGTCATCTTGCTCGCTTTCGCATGTGCAAACCTTTTCATTGTAAATTGCGTTAAATTGACCGTAATGTTGGTTAATGACTCACCATTTGGAAGTAAGTTGATTTTCGCCTCATTGATAACCCTTGTTGTTGTCGTTGAATTTTTTCCCCACTATTTCCCAAAAGCTAGCTTGTCTTTGGGAGTTTCCGTCTTTGGGGTCTTCCGAAGTATCGACTCAACATTGTGCCAACCATGCTTCTTTTCTTGGTGTCCATGGCTTTTTGTTACAAATAACCGGCATGCCTTTAAATTTTCCTTTGATTACTTTTTTCTTTCCTTTTTAATCCGTGGATACGGATTATTGTTGTGTTTGTTGTAGTGAATCTTATTGTTGTTTTTGAGTTGTTGTTGTTGTTGGAATTGCTGGAATTGTTGAAATTGTTGTTGGAATTGTTGGAATGGTTGTTGGTTGAATTGGAATGGTTGTTGTGGGTAAAACGTTTGTTGTAACGGATTATTCGGGTTTGGCGATGATGAACTAGAACCTGGGGTATTCGTAGTGCCGAAATTGAGAAGATTCGTATACGAGAAATTTTCGTTTGGGTTAGACATGGTTTATAGGATAATTATAGTGTTTGTGAATAAGTATGTAGGTGAATATGTTGTTGTGTTAAAAGATTGTATGTAGGTGAATTATAGTGTTGTAAAATATTGTATGGTGAAGTATGTAGGTGAATGTGATGAATTGTTGTTGTGTTAAAAGAGTGTAGTGTATGTGTATATATAGGAATTTAATTAATAAAAAATTAATAAAATAATATATATATAACCGTTTGAGTTTCAACGGATATATTTCTATATATTTAACCTTTTTTTTTCTTCTTTTGAAAAGTGACCATTGGTAAAAAAAAAAAAAAAAAAAGGTTTTTTAAAAAAAAAACGATGAAAACAGATTAAAAGGAATTAAATATGCCCGTGTGTCCCACCGTTTCTCGTCCTGGGCTCGTCCATTTCACCATGAGGACGGCTTACCACTGGACCACTCTGTCCGTGGTGGTCCATCCTGGTCCGTGGTCGCCTCCACCACGAATCACTGCAGGTGGTCCGTAACATCCTCTCCCGCGGTCTGGTAATTTCTATTATTTTAATTGATTATCTAATTGCTTTAGAAATTATTTAATATTATGTGTTTCATTGTGAAATGTAGATAAATAAGCCCTTTGACTTATTGTGATTGGTGAAATATTAGTCGTTTCAAAATTTGAAAATTTTGATTTTCTGCGACACAAGGGTAGTGTCGCAGGTGGTGTCTGTGCGACACAACGGTTGTGTCGCAGGACTGTGTCGCAAAACGGGCTGAACTGAAATTAACTAAGGAGCTTAAGTGTAATTGCGAGATTAAATATATGTACACACCGTCTAAGTCTTCCAGACCATTTCCAAAACATTTCCAAACCCTTAAAATCGTTTTTAGAGAGAGAGAATTGAGAGAGAAAGTGAAAAGTAACTTTAATCTCTTAATTGAGGCTTTTGATCCGTGAATTCAAGGTAAGAATTTGATTGTTATGTGTTGTTGTTGTTTTTAAGTGAATTACACCGATTGTAATAAGTTAATTTGAGTATTACATGTATGAATTCAAGAATTTCGAATCTGGGAACTGGTCTGTTCATCTTTGCGACACAAGGTTTGTGTCGCAGGTTGTGTCGCATGAATGTTCTGCGACACAGTTATTATGTCGCTTAAGGCGGCCATCATGTGGTGAACCAGAGTCATCATCATCATTTTCAGAGTCTGATGAGAAGTTATGTCACTTATCATGAGATGGTTGTGGACATGAGCTATTATCCTTAGAAATATTAGACGATTCATTAAAATTAAGTGAATGATACTATTTTGGATCAGTAGATAGCTCATCATAACCTTCATCAAAGCTAACATCTATGGATTCCTCAATGCATTCACTTTTTTTGTTATAAACTCTAAATGCTTTGGAAATGTTTTAGTAACCCACTAATATACCTTCATCAACTTTTGGGTCAAACTTACCTAAGTGGTCTCTTTTATCTAGTGTGTTACAAGTACTACCAAGTACATGGAGAAAAGTAATGTTAGGTTTTCTCCTTCTGAGAGTTTCATAAGCTGTCATGTTATGTCCTTTGACAACAATTGACCTACTTCAGGAAAACATGCAGTAGTCACTGCTTCTGTCCAAATATTGGTCCTAAGACTTGCTTCTATCAACATTGACCAGGCCGTGTTAAAGCAAAATAGGATTCATAAATTGAAATTGCATATGAAAATGAGTCAGACTCAGAGGACACATACTATAACTCAGTCTGTAAAATCCTTGAATCTGAATAACCAGTGTTAATCATTACAAATGAAATTTTGAATCCTAGAGTTGAAAAGAAGAACCATGTAGTTATACAAGTCAATACTAAGCTTTCTGCCTTAAATCAAAAATTTTGGGTAAAAAGGTTGATTTACAAAAGAGTAATTGCAAGTTTGTACATACTTCTATAAGTTTGTAGATAGTAAAAGAGAGATTGTGTCTTAATATAAAACATAAGGCACTAAACAAAATCACAATGAGTTCACTAGACCTCAAAACATGAAGTCTAAATTAAATTCTCTGTGTGGACAGAATAACTCAAAATTTGAGAGGGAGCATAAAATTGTGAGTGATCAAACTAAGACAATCAAATGCTTAATCATCAATTGATGAACTTATCCACAAATGTGAAAACTTAATATTTTATGATTTTCTTTTTCTCTTTCAAAAACAAGTTAAATGTGAAAGATAACAACTTACTTTTCTTGTACCGAATAATAATAGTAAGGGCTAAGGATGGCTTTACATAAGAGAAAGAGTTTTAGTGAAAATAAAAGTTGTACATTAGGATTTGAGTCATCTTCTCCAAATCAATATTCCTCCATTAAAAATTAAAATTTTCTTATTTCCTTCTTAAAATTAGTTAAAAATTATATAACAAGTATTGTTTTTGACTGTATATCATTATTTTTTCAAACTTTTACGGTGCCACGCCCCTCTCTACCCCATTAAAATCCGTAACTGCTTATAGATTTTTTGTTGAGTCAGAACTTTTACTCGAATCGGGTGATACGGAAAGTTATATGAATTATACACTTAAGGTTAATTAATAGAATCAAAATTTGTAAATTCATAAAACAATCATCGATAAAATAGAATATAACGATGTCAGTCTAACTTAGATAAGAATTTTATATTACCCTTCAAAATCTGAAATTGTTTGTAAATTTGAAATCGTAATGTTTATAAACTCCGCCACAGCGTGTGGTTAAAATAAAAACTCTCATTTTATAATAAGTTGAAGATGACACCACACCTTTAAGCAAAAAAAAATTGAAATCTTACCTACAGGATTAAAACACTATGAATGTGATGGGAAAAGAATCAGTGAAAAAAAGTACAGAAATCATCCTCATTTTCTCCGAAAATAAAATGCTTCCAGAAGTTGGTTGGTATATACATCAAATTAGTTTGGCTATTACTATGTTAGACCATCTTTGATATATGAATCACGATATCAGTTAAGACACTAAATTGATGTAAAAATCTGATAGAATATTATTTATTACTGTAACGGTGGTGTTTCAGGTGGTTTCACTAGGATGATGTAAAACTCTGATGTAATCCTATTTATCACTTTGATGGTGGTATTCTACGTGGTTTCACCAAGATGATATAAAACTATGAGTTGATATTATTCATCACTTCGGCGGTAGTGTTTTAGGTGGTTTTACCATATAATACTTTGTTTTTTGCAATAGTCTTTTCTTCGAGTTTGGTGAAAGGAGGGATGAAGTTAATAATGTTTTAGGTGGTTTCATTTGACTGATGATGTGTTATTTATAACTTGATTGATGTGTTGAGCCAACAATTTTGTGACCATAAAAGTGAAGTAAAGCAGGTAAAGAAGAAATAGAGTGAAGTATAAATGGAGTTGTCGAAAGCCAACTAATCTCATCGAAATTCTTTCAGAAACTTGTTGAAGGAGAAAAGTGCATATCTTGTCACTTTTTGCACAAAACAATTGATGTATAAAGATTATAACATCAAATAGAAGTCTTTTGTCTAATATACACAATACAAGTCAATACAAGTCAATACTTAATTATTACATTTTGATACACTTAATACATTAACAAGTAGCAAAACCAACTAATGTCTATGAATGGTAAGTATTTTGCAAATTACCCTTTTATGACTAAAAGTGAGCTATTATCCTTTTATATAGAAATCATATTTTGTCCCAAACTCATAATCCAACTTCATCCAAGAACCATTATTGACCGAATATGCGGAAACATGCTGCCCTCCAAGATCATTTGACGTGGTCCCAGTTGTAGGACTTGTGGCCTGACGACGAACCATTGAGAGTGTCCCGTAGCGTGTCCGTCTTGGAGGGGGTGACGGGTAAAAACGTGAGAATATCGGGCCCACGCGACTTTTTGTCTCGGTGTGGTGTTGTTTATTGCAAAAAAGGAGAAAGAAAAAACAGGTAGCAAGTGTGGGGGAAAAAATAGCATAAAAACCATAAACAAGTATAAAAATAGGCTACAAAAGCGTAATATGTTGTTATTATATTCTTATTAGTGCGATAGTTTTATTAAATTTAAAGTAATTTTTATTTAACATACATAGTATTTTATTTAATTAAAATTAATTGTTTTTAAAGAAAACCGAAACGACGGAAAATAACGGGACTCAGATTACAGTCGTTGCGAGTGGTCATAACACATTTTGTTGCTTTGAAACACCGAAAAATATCAGTTTGTTAAAGATGAAATGATTAAATAAGGAATTATACAATAAGATGTTTCTAAGAGCACTTGGTGAATTTTAAACCACCCGAACGACATCAAGATAGTACAGAAATGAACAACACAGTTCATCAATTTTGTCACAATTATTGAACAGTTCATCAATTCAAGCCCTAACTTACGACGAAGTAAAATTGCCTACAGATTCTTTAAACTTGTGCGCTTCCATTTGTCGACTGCTTTTTTAACCCTAACATCTTGTTAAGGGCACCAACATAGGCTCTGACACTGGATATAACAATATCCATCGATGCTCCAGTTCCACTGACAACAAAAACCATGGAAATAGTTTATTGTGCATTCATTAATACCAATCTCATAACATAAAATCATAGTTGTCGACTACCGACTCGAAATCACTAATTTCAACTCGTGACTCGACTAATAAGAGTCACCAACAAACACATATATAAAATTAGACACCAATTATGAATCCACTGCTATATGCTATGCTGATATGAAAGAGAAAAAAAAACGATGTAAATGTAGAAACCACCATGGAAATTGGTATATTCTTAAACAACATGTGCATTGTTGTGTGCAAGTATGGTTGTTGACACCAACACTATGTCTTCCATGCTACCCAAACCACTGAAGTCTTGTTTCTTATTTCTTATATTATAGTTTAATACAAGCACGATCCGCAAGCTCATGGAAATCTAAAATAATGTAAGGACTACATATAGGCGGTGTCATAAGACTCATAACAGGTGGTTTGGGATAGTTGATACGTGTCAAAACAGGTTTGTTGAGAAGGACCAATCCACATATACATTTTTGTTCAATTAGTTTATGTAAATCTGTTAGTAGAATACAAAATCAATATTGTTACGATAGTTCTCTAAACTTCTCTTGCAGCCTTGCTAAACTCCTAAACCGTTTTAGAAGGCTTCTACTAAACACACCTAATATTGCTTTTAACCCATTTGATATGCACAACCCACGTGGCCCATTTCATTGTTTATTGGACTATTTAGCCTAACCTATTTGACCCTTTAGAGATGCAACATAACCGAAATCAACCTTTTTGTATATATATATAGTTCCGAAGACTTTTACAGCGCATTGCCAGAAGGCTAAATAAGAAAACATACCTATATGTCCGTGCAATTTTGTCTCCAGAATAATGAGTTGATGTGTGGTTGTTTTCTGAATCAATTACAACACGGGTGCTGGCTATAGCATCAATCCCTGCTGTAACTGCAGACATCGAGTACTCAAGGAGTTTCACAGGAGCCTGTTTAATAGACATCATGATGAATTAATGAACTGCATTAGAACAAGTAGTACAGAGTACAAATGTGCTTATGCCGTTTAAAGTTGCAATGATCAGATGATGTTACGTTTTGGTGTCAGATATTTGTAGAAATAATAGATAAAATGATCACTAAAAGATAACTTATGTAAAAAGAAAAAAGAAGAAGAAGAAACGTAATGTTAGTCTAAGATAAAGGGTAATAAATAGATAATGTTAGTCTACCCTTACCAAATTCACTTGTATCTGCTTATCCAAATATTAAAGACAGAAAAATGCGACTTTAAATTGTAAAAGTCAGGTAACGAATTCTAGATTAAAAATCCAAATACCCCTAATGTATAGCATCATAATGCAACTTGGATTCACAAATACATTTACACCACAATTAGAATTTGGGATACAAACCTTCACAATGAGATCAACAGCCTTATAAGCTGCATCGACTGGTCCTGTTCCAGTAGAACAAGCAATATGTTCTTTCCCATCAATATCTATTAATTTCACTGTTGCTGTAGAAAGACCTAGAGTCCCACATGTAACCTGTAAACTATAATCAATTTCAACTAGTTCGGATAATAAACGTAATATGTGTGCAAGTAGGATCCAATACATACCTGTACGTCTCCAAACTTCCAAACAACTTGTGGCTGGAACACCTCATCTGATACTAGTGCTACTAAATCATCATCAGTAATAACTTTTTTCATTTCAGCAACAGATTTAAACCGCCAAAATAGATCATTAAGTTCTCTCCCATCAATATCATAACCAAGCTGAAAAAAATAAAACAGATGTTAAAAGTACATAAAAAAAGCGTCTGTAACCTCATCCACAGATTAATGAATTCAAAATGGCACTATACCTCAAAAAGTTTAGATTTCAAAGCATGGCGTCCACTGTACATGAATTCATAGAAATCATTAAACTAATCAATGAACAGAATATGAAGCAACGGTGATTCAGCATACCTCAGTTTTCCAAGTGTAAGTCCAGATTCATTAGATCTAAAAAGTCCAATATCTTCAGGAGACATGATTTCATATGTGCTTCTGTTCTTTAGCATTCCATCTTGATGGATTCCACTTTCATGTGCGAAAGCGTTAGCACCAACAATAGCCTTGTGAGGCTGCACCAGCAGTCCACTATATTCTTCCACCTGAATAACAATACTCATAATGAGCTGTGATTTAAGTATTACAACAGCTTATCAAACATAAAAAAACTCTGATGTATACCATCTTACTAGCCATGACAATATGTCTTGTATTAATTCCTGTGTAAAGACCTCCAAGTAATTCCCCTTTGCATTTTAAAGCCATCACCACCTATTATCAACATAACTTTTCATAAACATAGAGCTCTCTCTTTAAAAAAGAGAAACATTAAACTTACCTCTTCTAAAGAAGCATTACCAGCTCTCTCTCCAATTCCATTTATTGTTACTTCTAATTGTCGTGCACCTGAATAAGCCCCCTGAAAGGCATATTAAAATTAGCATACAAATGAAACACAACTTTAAAACATAAAATTGTATGCACCTACCTCTAAAGTATTGGCAGTAGAAAGTCCTAGATCATTCTGGCAGTGGGTAGATATGATGACATTCTCAATGCCAGGGGTATTGGCTTTTATGTCTGCAATGAGCTGCCCAAACTCACGAGGCCAATTATAGCCAACAGTGTCAGGAATGTTAAGAGTTGTTGCTCCAGCCTTAATAACCTCACCCAATATCTCATATAAAAATTCCCTCTCTGATCTGTTAACAAACAGAACACAATTCTTACTTTATGAAGATCGAAGCAAATAGGTAAACAAGACGCTTTGCATGAACAAACGATCTTGTTAGTAACTGATGAGTCCAAACAATGGTTCTTTATCATAACTGCATGTAAAAATTTGTCCACTATGGTTCACTACAAAGCTTGTAGGGTAAAACCATAAACCATAATACATTCACCTTGCACAGAAAACCCCTAATCCTAACAGAACTATATCACAAAAATCAGAATCAAGCAAACAAAATAACACTTCCTTCTTCATATTATACAAGAAAACAGCCATGATTTATATATAGACATTATTTTGGTTCATCATAGCCTCCACAAACTAGCCGTTTTCATCAAAACTGATCAACAATGGTTCTTTTCACAAGTACAAGCTCTCTTTCCACAAGATCAACAGTTAGTTTATTACAAATCACTACAAAAACTTTCATTTTCAAACCCATAAACCTTAATTCATAGAACAACCTCCAAAAAAAAACTATCCTAGAGAGCATCTCCAATGTATACAGCAAATATTTGCATTATTTTGGGTGCAAAAAAGTTTTATTTTTTGCACCAAACTCATTTAAACTCCAATCTATGCACTAACTTTTAAATCACCCTTTTAAACTAGATATTTTGAACTTAAGCACAAATTTGTTCCAATTATATTATTACTCATAATTTGATTTCTTCTTTAATAATTATAAATGTATACGCATAATCATTAGTAACTTAAAAGTAATAATTAGTTCATAAATAAACAATATATAAAAAGGTTAGAACAGTATATTCAGAACAAAACTCATCTTAACGATATCAATCAATAAGATAACTCTCTGTATTGAATTAATACAGGAGCCTTATAAACATTTAGTCTGTTGAATACGGTTACACCAAATATGATGCAAATAATGGATTAAATAGTGAGACAACAAAAGTTTTCGTACCATTTTTATATCTTAGTTTGAGAAAATTTACACCTAATCACAAAATCAAGACCAAACAAACAAATGTTTTAATTAAATCATTTCCAATCACATTATCCAACAAGTCATACATGCAATACAATATTATATGTGTATATATATACATCATGTATCTATATTTGTAGATATATAATATATACCTTCCAGCATCTTCAGGACTAAATTCAACATCATTACAACCCAAACTTCTAGCATAAGCAACCATACTTCTAGCTTTTTCAACCACTTGTTCTTTACTCATTTTCAACTTATAAACCATATGAATTTCACTAGTAGCAATAAAAGTATGTATTCTTGGATACTTTGCATACTTAACAGCTTCCCATGCTTTATCAATATCATTCTTATTACATCTCGCCAATCCACAAATCACCGGCACGTGACCTCCACCCTCCTCCTCATTATTATTACTAGGGTTTCCAATTTCAATGGCGATTAATTTCACAGCTTCTAAATCAGCATCTGATGAAGCTGGAAACCCTGCTTCAATTATATCAACACCGAGTTTTGATAATTGACGTGCGATGTCGACTTTTTCTTTTGTGGTCATGGTGGCGCCGGGAGATTGTTCGCCGTCGCGAAGTGTGGTGTCGAAGATGCGAACATAGTTAGGGTTTGGAATGTGGTTTGGAATGTATTGTGGACGAGTGGAAGAACAGAGGATTTGAAATGGTTTTGCGGAATGGTTGTGTGACGTGTAGGGTTTGAAATAGAAGAGTGTACGGATTCCAGCGTTGGTGGCGGTGGCCGGAGGGAAGAAATTAGGGTGCGAGAAATATGGCGGCGCCGCCGCAGACATAGTTACGGGGGAAAGCAGAGCTTTTTGTGTGTGGAGTATGAGGGATGAGGTTTAAGCAAGGGGTTAACTTTTTTAGTATTAAACAACTCTTTATTTAAAATAGTACCCATGCAATGAGGTAGTAACATAATATTATTTAATTGTATATTTAATTAGATTTAATTTCGTGTGATGTACGATAATTTAAATTAAGTAATTTTTATATTCATAATTTTTATAAATTTTAATAATTTAATGTTATTTTTCAGTAAGTATTTGAATAGGATAATAAATTTTTTTAATTAATAATATATTCAAATATTATAAAAATTTATTTTTTAGTTTATCTTTTAATTTTAAATAATTAAAAACTTTTAAATTATGAGAAGCTGCCTACGTGACATTTTGTCTACGTGGCAAAATATGAAGCAACCTTCTATTCTCCTTTAGTATATATATAGATAAGGTATCAGTTAATTTTAAATTGTACATTTTAGATCAAACAAATAATATAAAATAATATAATAAAAAATACTTGAACAAAAAATCATGTAACATTTAAAAAATATCACATGCCAATATATATGAGTACATTATATATACTTTATTAATAAAAAGTACATAAAAGGGTAGTTGAGAATAAAATTATACTTCAAATAGCAAAATCCAAATACACATGAAGAGATTGGTTTCATATCGTCGACCATAAAATTATCTGCAATAATAAGAGATAGTTTAATTTACATATAGTGAAATGATATAAAAATATATGTCTACCAGAATAAGAAAAATTTAAAATCCATATAGATTATTGCGTAATATCTTCAAATGTAGTTACAAAATGACAGGTACGTAAACTGATTTGTGTTCATCAGATGTAAATTAATATATGTGTGATGCTTATTTATATGAAGTTATTATTAATAGTTTTTTTTTTAGCTTGGATTTTATATCATTTATTATACTATTATAATATATCATGTTTTGCCATTTAAATATCTATGTAATTGGTCTGCACAATTGTAAAGTCAATTTGAATGTGTTTATAAAATTTGACGTATCAACTTTATTAAAAACACAAAACATGTAAATTATTTGCAAATATTTATTTGTTTAATTTATTGATTTAATCAAATCAATTTACATGCATTTTCGTAATGTTGTTATTAAGTATAGGGTAGAAAAGTAATATCTCATCATGAAGTTGTAAGTTAATAAGGTTTTAACAGCAAGACTAATATAATAAATTCATATTTTAAGGATTGTCTAAAAGAAGGTAAGAGAAAACTAAACGAAAATATAATTTTGTACATTATGTGGTGAGAGTAAATAAATATCAAATAAGAAATATTCACGTGTAAATAAAATTAGCAATAAGAAATATTCACGTGTAAATAAAATTAGCAATGTACTCTGTTAATAATGTCTTTTTTTAAATAAATTTATAGGCATTAGAATTCAATTATTCATTTCAGATAGCAATGTAAAGTCGATTGTTTTATAATTTTGTAAGAATTAAAATTTAGATTCATAGACTTTGTCGCTTAAAGCTTAAAGAGCATATACTCCCCACTAAAAAATTAGCTTTAAATTCTTACAAGAAAATGAGACCTTAAAAGACCTAATATATATTCCCTCGAGGCATCTATTTTTTTTTTTTATATGAAAAGGTCTCGCATAGGCTTAGTTTTAATATTAGTGAATTCAATGATCAAATTTAACGTTAATTACATAACTAGAACTCTGTTAGTCTGTTACAGATGGATGCTGCCCTGCTAGTAAGATTAACATCTTACACTAAGAAATGTTAATTATTCAATTCGTTTTGTGAAAACACAATAATTGATGTACATATTTGTTAAGTCTCGTACTTAATCTATATACCAAAGTCTAAGGAAATAAATTTAAATATGATTCATATTAATGGGATCATAATACCTTATTTGGTTTCTTTATTTATCATCTGATATTTTAATTGTCTGACATTAGAAGGTAAAACTAACATTACTTTTATAATCTTTCAGAAAAGATTTAACTTTGAGCTTATTTCAATTTTGTAAAATACTATATTGTTGGGGTAATCGGACTTACTCACAGGTTTATGTATGAATAGAAGAGAGAATACTAAGAAATATAATATATTAGATTGTGGTTCACCAAAATGTTTGACCATACATACTTACATATTTATAGACACGAAAAGGTATAAGTGTGTTGGTTCACCAATCAACACCTCCATTCCTTTAACACTAATTACCAATAGACATAACCTTTCGAATAGACATACCTTTCTAACTAATAGAAACACCCTTTGGCAAAAACCTTTTAAGGTTAACCGTCTTTTATTAACTAACTAACTAACTAACTATAACTAATTTTGTCATTACTTTCCAATATTCACCCCTAATGACAAAATAGTTATTTCTTCATACTTCGGTCTTCCTTCTTTCTTGATGGTCTTCACAGAAATTTAGGTTCTTCGTCGCTTTGATAAATGAGATGTGCCTCCTTCTCTTTGTCTTTCTACTTCAATTTGGTGTATTCGTGTGCAAAGTGACCAAATCCACCACATTCATAACATCTCATGCCGTCCTTGTTTCGTTGTCCTCGACTTGTACCTCATCCACGTCCTCTTTCTCCTTTACTAAAGTTTCTTCCTCGACCTCTTCCTTGGCTTTGATTACTTGAAATTGCTAGTAGAAGTTTGCTTTGGTAATCTTCCTTTTCTTCATCTTGACTTTTGAGGCGTTCTTCAAAAGTTATTATTCTTCCAATTGCTTCTTCAAATGACATTTTCTCCAAGTCTGAATATTGTTCAATGGATAACTTCTTTGGAACAGAGTTCAATAACTTTCTTAAGAGTGTTTTGTCTTTAAGACTCGAACCAAGACCTTTAACCTTGCCTCTTATGCTTCCCAATCTTCTGGCAAAGTCGTTCACAGTTTCATTGCTTTTCATTTTCAAGTTCTCCAGTTCGCTTCTCAAAGTTTGTAGGCGTGCTTTTTGAATTGGGTCTTCACCTAGATATCGTACCTTAATTGCCTCCCATACTTCCTTCGCATTTGGGTATTGTGCAACTTGCATTAGAATATCTTCTGGCAATGTTGTTAGAATCATTGCTTTTGTTGTGTGTTCCTTTCTTTCATTTACTCCTTTTCCATCTTTTCCATCTTCTCCTTTTCCAACCACTTCCCAAAGACCATAAGCCTTCAAGATTGTTTCCATCATAATTGCCCATGATGTGTAGTTTGATTCATTCAGTTTCGGGCATTGAAGTGCTACATTTTGCTCACGTGTAGACATTTCTCCTATCTTCATGCTTGTTGCTTTCTTTCTTGCTTACTTGGTTTCTTATGATCACTAAACGTGATCAAACTTACTTCTTTCTTACTTACTACTGATGGAGTGATCAGTTTCTTACTTTCTTTTGAAACGCTACATTTGTTTTCTTACTTACTTACTTTGAAACTCAAGGTTTCTAACAATCAGTAGGTTTCTTACTTACTTTCTTTGTAACGCTAAGGTTTCCAACAACACACAGTTGTTTCTTACTTACTTACTCGAACCATGCGGGTTCGGTTTCTTACTTGAACCGAAAGGGTTCACTTACTTACTTGAACCACGAGGGTTCGTTTTCTTACTTTTATGTATTTTTAATCTAAAGTGAAAGATGTTTATCTTTTTAAATTAAAAATTACAAAACTTGCTATTACTCTTTCAAATAATTTGGATCTAACTTTCAATTTTTTCTAATCAATAAAACAAATTAAATTGAAAAGAAAATATAAATCCTTACTTAAAATATTTCCAAATCCTAACTAATGTTTTGAGTTATTAATTTTCACCACCAGGCACCAACCGACTTTACTTACTCCCCTTTAACTTTTCTTTTTTTATATAAAGAAAACTTAATAGTAATTTTGGAATAAAATTGAAAGATGATAGGGAAATACCAACCACACGTTACTGCCTTCTTTTCTTTCAACAAAGTCCACAATCCAATCGACATATCCTCATTTTTCTCTCTCGTGCGTGAAATAAAGGTGCGAAATATATTGGGTGTAATAAAAAACGAGTTGTTTTCTTCAATCAGTGATTCTCTTTGAGGGGTTTTTGATATGCGAACATGAACCATACCCTCTTTCTGGGTTGTCTTCAATCGATGTCTTCCACAAAGGTTTCTTTTCTTTCTGGTGGTTGTAAATCGTTCCTTCGATTTGGGTGATCACAATCGGTGGTGTAATGATCCGGTTGTCTTCTGCCTTTTTCTGTTTCGTCTCTTTCGATTGACGATTCAACATGTATCCTTCTTCCCTTTCTTTCTTTCTTACTTTCGTACTTGCCTTTGATCCCGGAATCGTCTTGCTCTGATACCAATTGTTGGGGGTAATCGGACTTACTCACAGGTTTATGTATGAATAGAAGAGAGAATACTAAGAAACAGAATATTATTGATTGTGGTTCACCAAAATGTTTAACCATACATACTTACATATTTATAGACACGGAAAGTTATGGGTGTGTTGGTTCACCAATCAACACCTCCATTCCTTTAACACTAATTACCAATAGACATAACCTTTCGAATAGACACACCCTTTGGCAATAACCTTTCAAAGTTTAACTAATTAACTAACTAACTATAACTAATTTTGTCATTACTTTCCAATATTTATATCTTATCGTGGGAACGGTATCTTGATCTAACAACGATACGTTGAAAAGCTCTATATTTACTAAAAGTAAATGACTATTCAATGAATTATAGGGTTTTTTTTCTTTTAATAAATTTCATTTTTTAAATAGTTGAAATATTTATAAGTTCAATAAAAATTACTATGTATTTTGACATATTCTTTTTAGTAAGGTTTATTTTTAGTATCGGTCGAAACTAATTATTTTTTTCTTATTTTTTACATATTTTTATAAAATGTATTCTTTAAATGGTTGAAATATTTTTATAAGTTTAATAAAAATTACTTTGTATTTTGACTCTATCTTTTTTAGTAAGATTTATTTTTAGTATTGGTCGAAACTAACACCCGGAGTTTCTTTTGAATCGTTCGATATACATAACTAATATATTTTAATTAGAGTTAGGGAGTGATTTCATTTTTATTACGTATGTCAAATATCTAGAGTTGGAATATATGGTATGAACTACAAATTTGTTAAATTGCACGACGTAAATGGAAAAATGGTTGAAGATTGGATATATTGTATTTGAATATATGATTTTGAAGTTAGGGTAAATTACAATCCCTGCCCCTGTGTTATTCTGGATTCACACGCCGCATCCCTAGACTCTCATTTTCGCAGTCCCTACCCCCATAGTTGGCATTTTCGTAACAAATCAACCTCTCCCCTAACGCCCGTTAGTTTTTCCCCGTTAACCTTCTTCCTTTCCTTCCTTCTTGAACTCGTTGGTTCCTAAATTTCAAAATCAAATAATTACTATGCGTGCGATTTTGCCAGTCATCTGTTCGAACATCAATAGTGAAATTGGGGCAAAACAATGGTGGTCGTCTGTTCTTGTAAACCCGCAGGTGTGCGAACATCGTGGACAAACATCAATCCAGACCGTCGATTTTATGGGTGTACGCAACTTGTAAGTATTTTGAAAACCCTAAATCTACAATTCATAGTTTGAACCCTAAATTTTCATTATCGTTTTTACAGAACAACAATTGTGGATTTAATGGGTGGTATGACCCACTAATGTGTCAACGGTCTATCAACATAATTCCCGGATTGCTACGTGCTAAAAACCGATTGGAACAAGAAAACGATGCACATGGTGGAGAAATTCGTAGGTTGAAGAAGTATTAGATTTGTAGTTGGGTGTTTTTTGTTGTTTATTTCTACTTTTTTTTAGGATTAAGTAGGGTAATTTGTTAGAATTTTGGTATTTTGACTTTTGAAGTCAAAGTCTTCAAACTTTTGTTCTAAAAGGTGTAACTTTGAGTTTGAAATGAAATACATTGCACTATGAATCCTAATTTTGTGTGTTTAAAGTTGTTGATTACTCTCAATTTAATAAAAACAAGTATTTGTACTCACAACCTAATTGAGCTATAAATATGCAAACCTGTAAAGCTCTAAATATGAGTGCAGTATGTGACAAAAGCACAACTTTAAGTTATTACAAACCTGTAAATATGATATACCACTATGTGACAAAATTTCAACAGAAGCAACATATATTAGTGTGATTAACAGCATAAGTTGACCCTAAGTTAAGAACATAAATGTTTGACAAAAGCATAAGCTTGACACTAAATTAACAACTATTATCCCAATAGAAACAACATAAATGTTGACAACAATATTTCCAACAAAAGCAAATTAACAAATTTTTCTAACCCCTCTTTCACAACCTGCTCCACCAGCTTGACTGCTTTCAAACAACAGGCCTCTTACCCTCTGCTTTCAATCTTTGACTGCTTCTTGTCCCTCTTTTGACCTCTGATCCACCATCTTGACTGCTTCTAACTTGACTGCTTCCTCTACCTATAACACCATCTGCTCCACCACCTTGACTGCTTCCAACAACAGTTTGACCACCTTCTCCAGCACCTTGACTACTTCCAACTTGACTTTGACCATCTGTAACACCACTTGAACCCCCTCTCCTACCAGCAGTCTTAACTCTGACCCCCTCCTGTTCACCTTTGCATGTCAATGAATTATGTCCCCTGTTCTTACACTTACTACATGTTACTGTTTTCCCAGCTCTTGATAACTTACCACCTCTCACCATTTGACTCTCTACCTGTGAACTTAGTTCATACATCCACCTAGTCCTCTTTTTCTTTAGTCCTCCAACTGGAGCATGATGCAATGGAGGCACAACCTCTATAGGACATTGACTCCTGGGCCACAAGGTAATTCCACTTATAGGCTCAATCTTAAATGAATACATTTTTCTCCAAGTTTCAAGCTTATATGCAGGATGAACCCAATCTTCAAGAATACCTACATCAAATCCATTCATTCCCATGTTCCAAATTGAAGCCACAACATGTTTACATGGGATCCCAATCAACTGCCACCTTCTACAAGAACATTCCTTTTACCTCATATCTACAACGCATTGTTCCAACCATTTCCCCTTACATTGGTACTTGTCACCACCATTCCAAGTGACATTAATACTGGCAACTTGTTTTTTTATTTTCTCAAAAATGGTCATAACAGTAGGTGTTAGAGGACCCTCATTCCTATCAATCACTTGTTGAACTATAACAATCATTTTCATCAGATACTCTATTATTTACTCTAAACATGATATGATAGGTTGCTCTCTTGAATCTACAATCTTGCTATTAAAAGACTCACAAATATTGTTTAACAAGATATCACAATGTGCTCTACCTGTTGAATAACAAATATGAATAAATTACAAACTACTTATTTGTACAGTGTGTTGTACCTACTTGTAGGTATTCAATAATATAAATTTGTTTAAACAAATATAAATATTAAGTCATTTTATAAAATTACAAACCTGTAAATTGTGACATTTCCCAATGTTTTGCTGGTATGTCAGTCAACCACTTATGAGCTCCAGCATGGTACTTTTTAAATTCATCCATTGCAGTCTCAAATTCTCTTAAAGTTGTTTGTGTATCACACTTCCATAGCATCTCCTTAAATATCCCTCCTTTAAAATGCGACTTCATGTTCTCATGGATATGTCTAAGACAATATCTATGTTCTGCACAAGGAAACACCTTTGCAATGGCTGGCACTAGACCCTGCCACATATTATAGTGAATTCATCAATGTGTGTAAATACTATGAACAGAAGCATGTATATTAGTGTAAACTTATCATCAAATGTGTGTAAATCAGTAACTTTTGTCTGTCTGTGATGGAAGTAAAATTGCACCTTCTTGTCAACTCCAAATCATCTTCAAGGTTTTCCAGAAACCATATCCAAGAATTGAGGTTCTCAACTTCTACAATTGCATAAGCTAGAGGATAAATCCCATTATTTGAATCAACCCCAACAACACTTAACACTTGACCTGGATATGATCCTTTCATGAAAGCACCATCTAAACCAATAATCTCCCTCAAGCCTGCTTTGAACCCCTTTTTTAATGCACCTAGACATATATATATTCGTTTTAAAAACTCTTGTTGGTGAATTAGGGTTAGCTGCTGGCTACACATCAAGCCTTATAGTTGTGCCAGGATTTGTGGTTTGTAACTCCAAAATATAATCTCTTAAAATCCCAAACTGCTGCTGATAGTCTCCCCTCAAACGCTTAGTTGCCAGATCTTTAGCCTTATAAGCCGTCATCTTATTTATATTCAATTGAAATTGTTTTTAAAATTGGTCTTGCAGAGCCTTACCACTAATTCCTGAGTTACTTTGAACAGTGTTACTTATTTGATTTGCAAGATAAGTTGAAGTACACAGTTTAAGTTCCCGGCTTTGGAGGCATTTATGTTCATCAATAAATGTTTTCACCATCCAATAATCCTCATGTTTTCCTTTTGAAATATGTAAAGTCCAAGGACAGGCTGGCTTGTCCCTTACTTTTGTGTGACTCTTTTTTACCTTTTTACCCTCATCAGATGGCAATATTCCCTTTTGTTCTTTTTTGGGCACTTTTTGTTTTTTCTATTTCTTTTTCCCAGTAAATGCCTTATCCACCACACTCTCCTCTTTTGACTTTGACTACACTCTCCTTCTCCCTCATCCCTTTTCTTGCTAACTCTAGGTCTATACCCAAAACACCTAACCCTAATCCGAATTTATTCACTTTTAACTACCAAAAGCTCCCTTCTAGTTTCCACTGCATGTGTCCTTACAAGATCAGTTATTTGTTTTTTCACTGTAAATGTTTGCCCCACATAGAAAAACTCTTAGGTATTTCATCACCCATATTAAATTTCTTCAGTTTTTTCAACCTTATCTTCCTTTCACTATCAGTTTGATTTTCATCCCCACTCTCAAAGTCATCAAAATTCATTCCTACCACCTCATCGTTAACAACCATGTTCCCAACATTTGGTTCAATACTGATTCCAGCCCATGCCACATTCCTATCTGTGTGACAGTTGAACCCCTTCATATCCACCTCCACATTGTCTATAAAGTCATCCTCTTCATCACTACCTGGCTCATTGGCATCATCACCACTCTGTGCAATATCATCCTCTACCTCATCATCCTCTGCATCATCATCCTCTGAATTATCACTACCTGGTTCATTTAACTCTTGTTTTTCTAATCCCTCTGTCAATGGTTCATTTAAGTCTGCATCTCTCAATGGTTCATTCAAGTCTGCTGTCAATGGCTCATTCAAGTCTGCATCTCTCAATGGTTCATTCAAGTGTGTTGTACCTACTTGTTCATTCAACAAATCAGCTCTCAATGGTTCATTCATATCTGCCTCAGTCACTTGTTCATTCAACCCCATCTTAGTCACTTGTTCACTCATATCTGTAACAGTCACTTGTTCATTCAACCCCAACTCAGTCACTTGCTCATTGCCTAATTATGTAAAGAAAGGATCCAAGAATGGATTTTCATCATCATTGTAAGTCTCTAGATCTTGGTTAGCGATAACGAATTATCTTTTAGGTATTGAGGTGCGGAATCCCTCAATACTTAAGGTTTTAGGCTTATATAACTAATCTATCAATTAACAAGCTTCGTTTTGATATCAACTAGTGTTAAACAATCAAAACCGAGCCTATTCAATGATAGCCTTTTTATCAGCACGAATTTCGAGGAGAGAATATATAAATATTTGGTGTGTCCAATTAATGGCACGGATTTCTAGCTGTATAATAATGAGCAGCATTTAAAATATTTATATCTGGTTCAACTCGCAGGCCATGGGCCTTGCGAGTTGACTCAACTCGCAACCCATGGGCCTGCGAGTCCAGATGGACTGCGAGCCCACATCTCAGCTCGCAGGTAGGTCCTGCGAACTGAGATAGCTGCGAGCCCAAAACTCAACTCGCAGGTAAGACCTGCGAGTCCAGTTTACAGCGAGCCCAGATCTCAACTCGCAGCTGAGAGCTGCGAGTCCAGATTGGACTGCGAGTTGAGATCTCAACTCGCAAGTCTGTTGACCTGCGAGTTGACTTCTCAATTCGCGATTCAGTCTTTAACTTAAAATCGATATTTGTCTAATAACATTTAACAAATAATACTAACAAGTTAATATCATATATTTACAAGTCTAAACCAATTTATACAAGATTGATAATAAATACACTAGTCCTATTACAAGCTAGATCTATTGTCACAATAACATGTCCCAACAGACTCCCCCTTGACAATAGCTCTAGTGTTGTTATCTTCAACTTTGTCTTTGGTCTTTACTTGTAAATACTACTGCCCATATGAATCTTCATTCTAATACAAGTCTTCACCATTAATTGATAATCTCTTGCAAGATCACCCCATGCTTCAGTCGTTAGGATCCTGTTTTCGTTTAACTTCAACAGGTCCTTCCTCGACAGATTCATCAGGTGTCGATGGTCATAGACTGTTAGAATTACTCTTTCTCCTCCTTCGACTTCATCATCAGCTTCAACCATGACAGCTTCACCAGTCTCTGAGTCCACGTGCCAGTTCAGAAGATTTCCCAGAATATTCTGTGGCATTGTCTTCAGTGGTATCTGCTGTATGCACTTGACACATGGATAAGTTTTCTTCCTTAATCTTCGGCCAGTTCTCTGACTTCGTTCCTTTAATTTGATCGTCTTTCCGACTCTTGGCTTAATCTTCTCAAACTTCATTGATCTACCCTCAGTCCGAATGATTCTCTCAACATAGTTGCGTAGGGATCATTACTGGGATTTATCAGTTCTAAGCGTGCCAAGTCTCGAATTTCAAATCGAGGAAGCGAACTGAATACTTTAAGCTTCTTATCGAAATATTGAACTCCGTCAAATCTTTTGATAGCGAAAAGTTTCAAGTCAGAATCAAAATACCAGCCGATGATCCCCTTCCTTGGAGCTTTCTTTCCAGTTATATCTACTTCAGACATCCCAACCTTTTGCTTTCTCCTTTTCAGAGGTCTAAACATGGGATTATTTCTGAGTTTTTCTGGAAGGTCATCTTCTGATTCAGAACTGGTTGAGTCATCTAGACTTTCTTCTAACTCAACAACCCTTTCTCCATCTTCTTCCTGGATGACCACTTTAGTTGTAGATGGGCTTACAATGTGTTCAACAACATCAGCGTCAAGATCTACACATTCGTCTGCCCCATCATTAACAATGAAAGTCCAATCTTCAGGAGGTACAAACTCTCCTTCTTCAAGGTCAAAGTCAATGTCCTCATCTAATTCATCTGGCATGTCGCTTTCAGAATCTGATAAGTTCAACATTTCATGACCTATAGAAATACATACACAAATAGATTAATATCATAAGTTCTTTCATTGATTTCCCTGAATCAATCTAAGATTTTTCTTATTAATCCCTTTGTGTATTTAAAATATATTATATATATATACTTATTCAAATCTTTTATCGATTATGATAATCGATCTAAAATTTGAATAAGTCTTATAATATGCGAACATCATATATTATATGATCCTATAACTCTTTTATCGAACAATGTCAATCTAGAATTACAAAAGACTTATAATATACAAACATTCATCATTTTAGAATTATAACATTTAAACATTAATATTTTACATATTCAAGTTCAAACATCTTAATTACAAAATGATTCAAAGTTACAATGTATTAATAATTACACTCAATCTATATTAATACAAGTGTCACCTTCTTCAGCTCCACCCTTCGCAGTACCAGCACCAGCTCCACTACCACTTGCTTCAGCAGACTCCCCCTGAAATGTAGTCTGCTACCAGTCGTTGAAGGACCGGCCAGCTCACTATCCTTCTGAGCTGAGGGATCATCATCTTCATCATTCTTATTCTTCTTCGCCAGCTCATCTTCCTTGCAGGACTCTTGATATATCAATACCTCCCCTTGAGATGGCTTGTCCTTCAGAAGGCTGATGACCAGGCGATCAAGTCTATCAATTTGCCTCTGCTTGTCAGCTACATCATCTATCAGATTGTTATTCGTCTTGATGAGCAGTGAATAGGCATCATTCTGATTAGTCATGTTATCAGACATAGACAGCATTTGAGAAATCAAGAATTTGACGGTTTCTTCCAACTCTCGAACTCTGGACTCTAAGCTATTGATACGATCAGAATCAGTCGCAGAGGAGGTGGATGGAGCAGCAGTAGTGGTGGTTGGTGGCGTGGGAGCGGGAGGTTGCATTTTCTTCGCTATCTCGGTAGCAACATCGGTTAATAGACGCGCCGCAACCCTGCTAGATTTGGTGGTTGGGTGCGAAGACGGGCGAACCAAAGCAGCAATCATTTCAGCCTCTGAGGGCGTAGAACTTGATTGTAGATGAGCTGCAGAGGTTGAAGCTGTTTGTCTGAGCAGCTTGCGAGGTCGAGTAATAAGCACCTCCTCCTCTTCTTCTTCATCCTCATCTTCATCAACCAAAACAAAATCGGGATCTTGGTCCACGGCTTTCCTCTTTAACTTCAATGCCGGATCCATAATCAATTTTGATCCTTGACGAATCATCCCTTCAGGGATACCAGAGATAAACCCTGGTGGTCCAGTCTCATCATCATCCTCATCAGCATCAGACCCAGATTCAGAAGCAGAAGCAGCTTCTCCATCTCTGCCCGATGGCCCAACGGCATCAGGTGCCTCTGTGGATGGTTCTTCAAACCTTGGTGCCTCAGCAACATACTGATCCACATCCTGCATGATGGGATCATTGGCATCATCGTTCTCAGCCAGTACTTGCTGCACCACTTCAGCTGCAATGTCAACATCAACTTGTTGCTCTTGCTGATTTGCTTGAATAAGAACCTCCTCAATCAGTTCTTGTGGCTCAGGAGCACCCTCGGCCACATCAACATCTAGCCAACCATGATTTGGTGGCGTCACATAATCGGGATGGATCAAGAACCCAAACAGCTCTGTCGGCTGTGGTTGCATCTCAAACCTTCTTGAGGTGTGCATAAACATGGCATTGTAAGCCCTCAGCCCGATGGTATCAACTTTTAAATCGGCTTGAAAGTCTGGCAAGTCAGGAATCGAAGCCCGAATGATAAGCATACAAAATCTGGGATATAGCATAAACTGAGACCTGACACCTCCCAAGATTTGTCTAACAAATTCTCCAAAAACATAGTCTGAAAAACTGTATGGTTTATTGTAAACCAGTGACAGTGCAGTCGATAATAGAGAAGAGCTAAGCTCATCATATCCTCCTTTCTTTGGCCGAAAGATCGTGACCAAGACATGGAGTAAAAATCTCCATTCTCCGAACACGAGGGCTTTCAGAAACTGACGGCCTCTCTTGGGTCCAACATACCCCATACGTCCTAAAGCTCCCTCGATAAAGTCCAACGGAAACTCAGTTGGTCCATCTTCCTGCTCCACAGTTCCCAACTGTAAAATGTTCCTAAGATCTGAAGCAGAAAAGATAACCGGACGATCATTTATCCTTGTCTGGATGACCGGAGGATTCACCGATGTATCATATACAATATTTGCCCAAAATTGGGTAAGTATATCTTGAGACAAAGCAGGTGAATTGGTGATTGCAAATTGAATCCTTGATCGACTCAGAAAGGTAAGAATCCGAGCTATCCTGGATGCACCTCGTGCATTGATATCCAGATCGACGAGCACATTGTGCTGAGCAGCAAATTGTCGAACCATTTCTGTAATAACAACAACATATCACACTAATGTTAGACAAACAGTTTAACAAATATTGATAAACTTATATGATCTACAACTCATAATTGAACTATTAAGTCGTGAAACTTAATTATCAATTATAGTTGTTCAACATATATAGAATCAATAAGTCTAACTTTCAAATCAACCTGCTACACAAATATATTACTTATTACAGAAAGTCATAAGTCTTATATATAGAGTATACGGTTTTACGTGTTTATATTTAAGTCGACACGTCTAACCGTAGACTATTTTAACTTATAAACGCTGAATTAGTTAACTAATCGAGAGATCGTAAATTAAAATTAGAAATCAAAAGTTTCAAAAAGTCAACTTGCAAGTTCAGCTCGCAGTCAACAAGTCAACTAGCAAGTTCAACTCGCAGTCAACAAGTCAACTCGCAAGTTCAACTCGCAGTCAACAAGTCAACTCGCAAGTTCAACTCGCAGTCAACAAGTCAACTCGCAAGTTCAACTCGCAGAGTTCAACTCGCAAGTCAGACTTGCAAGTCAACTCGCAGGTTGGACTCGCAAGTCAACTCGCAAGTTGGACTCGCAAGTCAAACTTTGAGTTCAACTCGCAGAATGAATGTTGACCCGTTGACCTGCTGACCTGCTGACCTGCGAGTTGAGTTGGATCTCAACTCGCAGGATGAACTGCAGAAATGACATCATCAAAAATTTGAAATTCTTGGAAGATTTAGCATGATCAGTTTATGTCATCTTGTTCAATATACTCAGATTTACATAAACCCTAAGGTTCTTGTTAATTTAAGCCTTATTTCAATGAATTTTGTAATTTAAAAAAACAAAACCCTCATTTTTTATAAAAATGCCAATTTTGAATTAAATACGCAGTGAAATTCCTTGAAATATACCTTAAATTAACAAGAACCTTAGGGTTATTGTAAGTCTCTAGATCTTGGTTAGCGATAACGAATTATCTTTTAGGTATTGAGGTGCGGAATCCCTCAATACTTAAGGTTTTAGGCTTATATAACTAATCTATCAATTAACAAGCTTTGTTTTGATATCAACTAGTGTTAAACAATCAAAACCGAGCCTATTCAATGATAGCCTTTATATCAGCACGAATTTCGAGGAAAGAATATATAAATATTTGGTGTGTCCAATTAATGGCACGGATTTCTAGCTGTATAATAATGAGCAGCATTTAAAATATTTATATCTGGTTCAACTCGCAGGCCATGGGCCTTGCGAGTTGACTCAACTCGCAACCCATGGGCCTGCGAGTCCAGATGGACTGCGAGCCCACATCTCAGCTCGCAGGTAGGTCCTGCGAACCGAGATAGCTGCGAGCCCAAAACTCAACTCGTAGGTAAGACCTGCGAGTCCAGTTTACAGCGAGCCCAGATCTCAACTCGCAGCTGAGAGCTGCGAGTCCAGATTGGACTGCGAGTTGAGATCTCAACTCGCAAGTCTGTTGACCTGCGAGTTGACTTCTCAATTCGCGATTCAGTCTTTAACTTAAAATCGATATTTGTCTAATAACATTTAACAAATAATAATAACAAGTTAATATCATATATTTACAAGTCTAAACCAATTTATACAAGATTGATAATAAATACACTAGTCCTATTACAAGCTAGATCTATTGTCACAATAACATGTCCCAACAATCATTTACAGAAGGACCCTCATTTTCATCTTTCCAGCCTAAATACAACTTCTTGTTCACTTCCATCTTGGGTTTTTGCACCTTTTTAGGAGCATCATCTTCTAATTCTTGTATCACTACTTTACTTTGTTGTAGGGATCTCCAATAATTCCAAAGAGTTGTTATACGATGTTCAATATATACATATATAAGCTTTTATCTATCAGTATAACTTATCAAATTTCTTATATCTTCATCACAAGCTAATGCTAACAGACCATAGTCTAAATTAGAATCCGGCTTCTTAAAATGGTAATACATTTTGTCATCTAAACTATACCCTAATGTTTCCACCATTTTATCAGGTTCATACGCAGAAAAATAATCTCGACTTACAAGATCGAAGTAAGTAGATGTACCACCAACATATCTTCTACCCGGATACTTTGAGAATGTACCAGCATGATGCATCCTGTTGGAGAACAATTCATCGTATTGCTCTGTTTGTTTAATTTTTTTTATTAAATTATAATTAAAAACTCAGTAACTACACAAAATTACGCTTTTCTAGTTCAACAAAATCAACATAACATATTGCTTACAAATTTATTACCGTATAATTGTCGCAAGTCTTCAACTTCTATATCGTCCTCTTCCTCCCGATGATACCAACGAGCTCGCCCATCCATGATGCAAACCAAAACTTTTCAAAAATTGACGACGAACAGTTTGCGAACCCTAAACCGCTAAAAGGCTAAAAAGGACGATGAATTGTTTGCAAGATTTGAAAATTTTGAAAAATGACGAGCTATTTCTTCGCACAGTAAAAACACACTAAATTGATTTTGAAATTTGGGAACGAAGTTCAGTTTAGGAAAGAAGAAGGTAATAAATTAGGTAGATGACTTAAATTTTACAAACTTAACCTCACGTGTTAGGCACGTGGGGGGACTTAACGGGGAAAAACTAACGAGCGTTAGAGGAGGGGTTGATTTGTTACGAAAATGCCAACTATGGGGGTAGGGACTACGAAAATGAGAGTCTAGGGATGCGGCGTGTGAATCCTGAATAACACAGGGGCGGGGACTGTAATTTACCCTTGAAGTTAATAAGTTAGTTAATGAAGCTAGACAAATAATGTTTCGACAGTATGCTTTAAGTATTAATGTTTTAAGATATCGTTAAAGAAAAATACATTGTACAAGTTTATATGTAAGAACTTTTACATAAATGGTTGTAGCTTTATTTCAATTATTTAACATAAACTTTATGAAAATATAAATATTCATATAACAAATTCATAATGGGTTTTCAACATAAAAGAAAATGTGACATACCACATAAAAAGAGATGCATTACGCTCCTTCAGAAAAATTTAGCTAAAAATTTTATACTTCCAACTTGAAAATAAACCATTTTTCCTTATTTGAACATAATATATATTTTACTTAGTATTACATACGGTTGTTGATATAAATCACAAGTAACATGTATTTATTATTGTAAAAATATTTTACATTGGGTAACATATCTATTTGAATAAAAAATATCAATTATTTCTATCTGCATGTTGGCCTTAAATATTTTACTAAAATTGTAATATATTTTGTTCTTTACATAGTAAAATTAATATGTATCATTATAATATTTTTAGTTTTGCTATAATTTATTCATTCTGTTAGATATTAACATGTATCAAAGTTTACAAGTAACTAAGAGTAAATTTATATGAAATAAATTAAATATTCAAACTTAATATAAATATTTTATTTTTTTATATAACAAAAAATATTATTTAAAATGTTCCGCTGCAATGCGCGAGTAAACATACTCATTACTATTAAATTAGGTATATTGACATATTGTTGAGTTTATTTCTTTGATATTTCTTAGTTTATTTATACGATTTACACAAATATTACACACATAAACAGTTTCATCTTCTAATCACTTTCTAACATCATCATATCGCCATTTTCATCACCTATACTTGCCATCACCGCACCGCATCGCATTTGTAAAATGTTATTACTAACTAAATAAGCAACCATGATAATTGTGTTACACCCCTTTGGTTTGCGTTCGAATATGAATGGATATGTGTTTACATAAAGGGAGGATTCGGTATGGGTTTCAATTTGTAAACCCACCACTTTTGATACTTATGAGAAAACCTTCATTTGGCCGGTTTCATTTTCAAATTTCAAATCCAAACCTTTAAATCGAACACTAATATTCATACCTCTCATACCCTTGTTTTTTAAAACCCATAATCCAAACACAACCTTATATCATCATCACTGATAACCTGATGAACCTTAATATTAGAACACGGACAAAATATTTTCAAAGGTGGAAAATATGTACAACTCGCATCGGTTAAAAAGAAGAGTTCTCCTCTACCTTTTTCATTACAGCTTAGAATCTAATGCACCCAAAGAGATCATTAAGTTTGTTTTCATCATACTCATAACCAAGCTGAATAAAAATATAAAACAAATGGGTAATCTACATCAACTGAAGTACGATTTACTTCATCAAGGAGATCAATATTAAATTACCTCAAACACTTTATATAAGAATGACTTTATTCAAAAGCTAACTTGATGATTATGCTTCCATGAGGAAAGGCATTAGCACCAATGATGGGCTTGTGTGGTTTACTCGAATTCCACTATACTCTTCCACCTAAATAACACAAGTCAAAGTGATTTGAGATCGGAAAGAAGCATTAGCTCTCTCTTCAATTCCATTTATTGTTACTTCTAATTGTCTTGCTCCTGAATAAGCCCGCTATAATTGATCCACAAACATTAGCTAATTATATACAACTCAAGCAAGCACATTAACTAAATGCACAAATATAGTACACGCTTAACTAATTATCTCTAACGTGCTAGCAGTAGCAAGACCCAAAACGTTATGGCAATGGGTTTAAATGATGACATTTTCTGCACCTTGAGTGTTGGCTTTTATGTCAGTAATGAGTTGCACAAACTCACGTAGCAAATTATAGCCACAGTATCTGGAATGCAACGCATGCTTTTATGGCCTCACTCAGGATTTCGTATAGGAAATCTCTATCCGATCTAATAATTAGCAAACACACACATATGCACATATATCTTTTTAGTATAAAAAGGGAGCCTTTACCTCTTTGAAAATCACCACACGTTGATGTCCTTTTAGATTGACACCTCATGCTTCCTTGATCAATATAAATGACTTGACTCTCATTTATCTTTATGATATTTTTATTGCCAGCTCCTACTTGCCTGTATCACTATAAGTTGCTCATGGGCTTACCATCTGTTTGCCTATATTTGGTTACTAACAAAATATACACCAGCTTTGGAATTCTTTTCTAATTACGTTTTTTGTTTCAATCTTTCAAGTTCCGTACCTAAAATTAGGAAAAAGGTAAGTGTCGATTTATTGCATATCTCTTGATTTAGTTGCTATTTTATATTATTAGTTTATTGGTTCTTGATTATTCATTTGGAGTTCCTAAAACGGGAGGGAAGGGGTATATCACTACTACAAAATGAGGTTAACGCAACACTTTAAAAGTAACACTTATAAAAAATATTGCATAACAGAAAACATATATTGAAAAGGCAACACAATAAGTGTCGCATCTAATGATCTAATGCAACACCTTTTTAGAAGTGTTGCAACTTCAATAATAAAATGCTAACTCATTTAAAAAGTGTTGCATTTTTGAAAGTTTATATTATACGAAAAGTGCAACACTTTAAAGTTGTTGCATTTCCTACACCTTAATGACCACACTTCACCAATTGTTGTATCTTTTTCAATGACTATCACCGGTAAAATATTTGAATTCCCACTAGACTTGAATATTTGACTAAAACCTCTCTCAGCCAAGTCATATTATTTGTCGTTTTGAGTCCCTATTGAACCTTTTGGTTCACATATAGGTCCAGAATCATATGCGTTAGATCATAATGAACCTATAGCCATTATATAAAGATTGGGAGATGTCATAAAGGGAGATGTTGATTCTACCAAAGAAAAGTAATAGGGAATTTCTTTTTCACGTTTTTCAAGATTTGATTTACCTTTTTCACATTTATTGAATTTATTTGTGGGAATTTCTTGTGGTTCTTGGAAATGTAAATTTCTCTTTCCATAGTTAATTCTTGAGAATAGATACGCTTTTGAAAAAGATGAGTCAACACCTAAAATATTAAAATTGTATAGATAAAATAAACTTGTACACTATATAAACTATGATTTACACATACTAGTATAATATCTTCTTTATCATATCAATACAAATAAAAATAATATAGTATGTACAAAGTGAAGAATTGTGATATTTCATTCTTTGCTATCATCACGTTTTATGAACTCAAGGTATTATTATTATTATTATTATTATTATTATTATGAACTCAAGGCAACACAAAATACAGGACGCTCTTCTGGTGTTGTCACTGTCACAAAAAGATCAAATAAACACCCAAGTGGTTTCGTGTATAAAGTTGTACTCATGTGTCATCGTGGCGGTAAAGATAAAGTTAAAGATTCAAGTAAAGTTTCCGGTACCAAAAAAAGTAATTGTCTATTCGAATTAGAAGGAAAATATTCAAAAATGATTACTGGACGTTAACGGTGATATGCGATGAACATAATCATCACCTTATACAATACATGGAGGGCATCCATATGCAAAGCAATTATCTGAGGATGAAATCAGTTTGGTGGCATATTTAACAAGGAAAAATGTGACGCCACGAGATATTTTGTCAATACTAAAGGATCGGAATCCGAACAATGTGTGCACACTCAAGACCATTTATAATATGCGACAAAATATTCGCTTGGCCGAGCAAGTAGGCAGATCTCCTATGCAAGTTCTTATGTCAATTTTGCATTCGAATGGTTACGTCTATGAGTTTACTACGAACGATTCAAACGAGTTAGAAAATCTATTTTTCGTTCATCCAATATCGTTCGACATTTGGCGCGCATTCCCACACGTGGTGACTATAGATGCCACATAGTAGACGAACATATATAATCTTCCATTTGTTGAGATTGTCGGCGTAACTTCGACCAACCTAACATTTTCCATAGCCTTTGCCTTTATGGAAAAAGAAAGGGAAGCCAACTATACATGGGTGCTAAATTGTCTAAGCTTAACACTAGATGCGTGCATGCACCCACGGGTTATAATCACTGACAGAGAGTTGGCTCTGATGAATGCATGCCATCAAGTGTTTCCGGATGCTACTCGATTGCTACTCGTCTATGAGTTTACTATGTTCTAATATTTTTTGGAATTGGAAGTGGACTTCGAATGGGAGTCTAAGCTTGAAAGGGGCGAGAATTATCTTGGGGTGGAATCCTAATGATGTTGAAGTCTCTATTATTGCTCAAACAGAGCAGGTTATGCATACGAAAGTTACCTTTAAAGCTGATAGGAAAATTCTGTTTTGTTCTTTCATCTATGCTCATAATAGGTATTCTCAAAGACGTGCATTATGGTATAATCTGGGTATGCACAAGTGTTTAGTTCAAGGTCAGCTGTGGTGTTTGATGGGCGACTTTAATTCTGCTCTTAATTTGGAAGATCAATTGGTTGGATCTTCTAATATTGATATTTCCATGCGTGAGTTCAAAGATTGTGTAGAGAACATTGATGTTTTTGATGTCAATAGAACATGTCTTCATTTTACCTGGAATCAAAAACCTTCGGGTGATAATGGTATTTTAAAGAAGATTGATCGTGTTTTGGCTAACATAGAGTTTAATAGTGCCTACATGGGTGCTATTGCTTTATTTCAGCCTTACCGTATTTCTGATCACTCTCCGGTGGTTTTACGTATCCCTCGTACATCCAAACATAAGCCTAAACCTTTTAAATTTACCAACTTGCTTGTTCATAATTCTGATTTTAAAAGTATTGTTGCTTCGAATTGGAATACTTACATTTAAGGTTTTAGCATGTTTCGGGTTGTCAAGAAACTCAAATTGCTTAAGAAACCATTGAGGCTGCTTTTATATAATAATGGGAACTTACATGATCGCGTTACGTGTCTTCGGAAAGAGCTTGATGAAGTGCAAAGGGCCCTTAATTTAGACCCCTCTAATTCGGATCTTCGTGAAGAGGAGGCTTACTATTTGAATTCGTTTATTGAAGCTACTTTTATGGAAGAACGGTTTCTTCAACAGAAGGCTAAAATTAAGTGGCTCAAAGTGGGGGATTCTAATTCGGCTTACTTCCATAAGTCGGTTAAGAGTAGAGCTGCTCGTAGTCGTATTGATGCCATTTCTGATGTCAATGGCAATGTTGTCCATGGGGCTGATGTTACTCAAGTGTTTGTGACACATTATACCCAATTTCTCGGTGTTGAAGGTACTACTACTAATCTTAATACTCATGATCTGTTTTGTAACAGGTTGTCTCAATCTCAGGCCTTAAATATGATTCGGGGCGTTACGAGCAATGAGATCAAGGAGGTTATTTTTTCGATGGGAGATGATAAAGCTCCTGGTCCGGATGGCTATACTTCTGCTTTTTTTAAGCACTCGTGGGATACTATTGGTAGTGAGGTTGTGGCTATGATTCAAGAATTCTTTGTTAATGGGAGTTTGCTGAAGGAGCTCAACCATACGATTATTGCTCTTATTCCTAAGGTTGCTTCTCCTTCTCGTATTAATGATTTTCGGCCCATTTCATGCTGCAATGTGTTGTTGAAGTGCATCACTAAGATTCTTTCAAATCGTATGAAAGAAGGTTTAAATGCGCTTGTGAGTGATAATCAATCAGCTTTTGTCCCGGGTTGTAGAATCTCGGATAATATTCTTCTGACTCAAGAGCTTATGCATAATTATCATCTTGACCGTGGTACCCCGAGGTGTGCGTTTAAAGTGGATATCCAAAAGGCTTATGATACGGTTGATTGGGTTTTCTTAAAGGCAATTTTAAGTGGGTTTGGGTTTCATTCAAAGATGATTGCTTGGATTATGGAGTGTGTTTCGAGTACTTCATTTTCGATTAGTATTAATGGTGTGCTTCATGGTTTCTTTAAAGGTAGAAGGGGTCTTCGTCAAGGTGATCCTATGTCTCCTTATCTTTTTACTCTAGTTATGGAAGTCTTAACTCTTATTATCAAAAGAAGGGTTCGAAATTCGGATGCTTTTGCGTTTCATCATAATTGTTTGAAACTAAACATTGTGAATCTTTGTTTTGCGGATGATTTGTTTCTGTTCGCCCATGGTGATGTTGGTTCTGTCCGTGTTATTAAGGATGCTCTTGATGAGTTTAAATTGGTTTCTTGGTTGGTTCCAAGTATCCCGAAGAGTACTGCTTATTTTTGTAATGTTCGGCAACATGTTAAGGTTTCTATTCTTGATATGTTACCTTTTATTGAAGGTACGCTTCCGGTTAAATATTTAGGTATGCCGCTTGTTTCCACTAGATTGGTTTATAGAGATTGTCAGGAATTGATTGAAAAGGTCCAGAACAGAGTTAATGATTGGAAGAACAAGTTTCTTTCCTTTGCGGGTCGATTGCAGTTGGTTCAATCTGTTCTAACTTCTATGCATGTTTATTGGGCCTCATGTTTCATCTTACCTACTCGTATTATTTTAGATATTGAAAGGCTGATGCGTGGTTTTCTATGGTGTCAAGGGGATATGCATAAGGGGAAAGCTAAAGTTGCGTGGTCCTCGGTTTGTCTTCCTAAGAGTGAAGGAGGTTTGGGAATCCGTAGTTTAAATGCTTTTAATATTGCTTTGGTTACTTCTCACATTTGGAGTCTTCTAACCCGAAAGGAATCTCTTTGGGTTAAGTGGATTCATGCTTATAAGTTAATGGGTCGTAACTTTTGGGATTTCCCAGCCCGTGGAAACATGAGTTGGGGATGGCGAAAATTACTACAAGTACGCCCAATGATTCGTGAGTTTGTATGGTATAAATTGGGAGATGGCAAGACGACTTCCATTTGGTTTGATAATTGGTGCGAGTTAAGTCCTTTGAGAAATATTCTATCGATTAGTGATATTACGAGGAGTGGCTGTCTTATTTCGTCCAAAGTGGCTAATCTGTGTCGGGATGGGGCATGGCAATCGCCAAGTATATGGGCTGCTCACTTTCCGAGTGTTTATAATATTGATCCGCTTGGTCTTGTTCCTAATACCCATGATGAGCTTCTATGGAAGGCTAGAACTGGTCGTTTACAAGTGTTTTTAGCTGGTATGGTTTGGGATTGTATTCGGTCTAGAGAGGTGGAGGTGGAATGGGCTAAGGTTGTTTGGTTTGCGCATTGTATTCCTCGGCATGCCTTTGTTCTTTGGTTGGTAATTAAACGTAAATTGAAGACGCAAGATGTGTTGAGACAATGGGATGTTAGTAATATGGCTAACTTAAACCTGTTTCAATGCCCTTTATGTGAGTTGCAGCCGGACTCGCATGAGCATCTGTTTTTTGAGTGCAGGTTTTCGTCTCAAGTGTGGAAGATGGTTCGGTCCTTGGCTGGCATGGATTCGTTATCCCCTATTTTAAAAGATATTCTTACTCGGCTTGTTAAAGGTGTTCTCCCCAAGTTGGTGTTCGCTGCTGCGGTTTATTTTATTTGGCAGGAGCGTAATCTTCGGCTTTTTCAAAAGACGAAGCGGTCCACAAAGCAGGTGTGTGCAGTCATTTTATCGACGGTCCGTCTTAAACTTATGTCATTTCACTATAAGAAGTCAAAGAATGTTACTTTTCTGTTCGAGAAGTGGAAATTACCTAAATTACTTGTTCATGATAAAGTTCAATGTTAGAGATCTGTGCTTGGATGGTTCAAGATGGGAGATCCTTCTGAGAGCTGTACTCTTTTTTCCTTCTCCAAGGTTTTTCCCTCTGGGTTTTTCTTGGGAAGGTTTTTTAAGGAGGCAGTCTCTTTTGGATTATTATTCTCCTATGAGGTGCTAATGATATGGTTTTGGAGTTTGGTTTATTGCTTTGGTTTACATGTCCTAACTATGCTTGAGTATGGTTAGATAGTTGTTTAGGATTTTGTTTGTGTTTATGGCATGTCATAAACACGTTAGTTTTGGATGTTTAAGCTTGTAGCTTGAGGTTATTGTGGTTTTCTGCCACATTCCATTTGTACTTAATTTGTGAGTAATATATTTTACCGGGTAGATTACCCTTTACCCAAAAAAACATACATCAATTAAAGAAAGCTTAGAGAAAAGCATAATTGTGCACATTCATCAACACAACCAACCTACATTGTTTCTTGCCATTACGCGGTTTTGTTTCAAATGTAGGTCTCAATATAATATTTAAAGAACTTCAACGGTTGAAGGGTTCCCAGATAGACTCCTCAAATTGTGGTTGTCAACTACGCAATAGTTGTGGGTTACCATGTGCTTGCGAACTTGCAATCATTTTAAATTCTGGTTAATATATAATTATTACATCTAAAGTATATTGGATTTATTTAATTTTGAAATTTTTAAAATTTTCCAAAAATAAATACTTATTTATATCTAAATGCAGGTCAATGTATTCCCTTGGATTTGATAGATATCTTTTGGAGGAAGTTAGATATTTCGCCGTCAACGTCTACTCGAAATGACTATATTAGTTGTGACGATGAAGTTGAAGCTTTTAAATAAAACTTTAACAAGGAGTCTACGGTTGTGAAAAAAAGTTTGTTACGAAAGTTGAGGGATATAATTGGTCGAAGTACAACATTCACTAAAAGACTTTCCTTAGCTCCTTAGGTATTATAAGATGAGACCATGAATCGAACCAGATCGAAACGAAGCTGACGCGTCAGTCCTCTCTTATTGCCTTATTTGCACCGGCGTAAGGAGGTTCAGTCAAGTATACATTCGAGAACCGCGAGTTCAGAAAAACACTCGTGGACAACCAAGCTTGAAGAAACAACAACAAAAAAAGGCGTGTCGATACCAGCAGTCGAGATCCTCACAGAAATAGTTATTCCACCATACCAAATGTTTTTGGGTTAGATTCGATCAAGGAGCCAGCAAGACATAGTTCATACGTGATGGACTTGAACAAGGAACCAACGGGAGCCTTGTAATATAGTGTATCGCCACGAAGTTTTGTCTGGAAGTGTTTGTGAAGGTGTAAATTGTTAAGAATATTAACGATCAATTGTTTTGTCTGGAAGTGTATGGAATTAAAAAATTAGGGTAAATTGTTTTGGGGGGAAAACATGTGGATCATTACATGGCATACAACTCATTAATTTCGTCCAGTCATATGCCACCTACAAATTGAAACCGGTTAACGTCTAAACAAGTTGCCTAATACACAAAATTTAGGTTTTAACGAGTTCAGTACATTTAATAGATGCCCGTAAAGTACGATACACACAATAGCTTTTTTAACAAAGTTTAATGCATTTAGAAACACATAGCCCATACCAATTTGAGTAAGAGAAACAATGTAATACACATTTAGAGTACATGGGCAGGTTTATCACTTTGTTAATGATTTTCTTTCGGAGAACAACAATGCTAAAAATCTCTAACTATACTTCCATGACACTGACCATGAGTTACAAAATCGTTTAGCGTGTTTCCCGAGATTATGTGAACCAACACTCGAAAAATGAATAAAGTCCTTCCAAAAAAATCGTTACGCCTATTTTTTTAGAAACCTAAAAGAACTCCCTCAGCTAGACGACTATAATATTATTCTTAAAACAATTCAGTCATAGGATCAAAGAGTATACAATAAGCCAGAGGTGTCCCAGGTTTCCGCGCTTTGAGTCGAGGGAATAGAAAACGGAGAAGTAGGTCGTAGGGATATTCAAGTTAGAACTCATACCAACTTATCTAGAAAAATTGAGTATTATATTTGGTTGTTATGACCCATTACAGTATCCTATGATGTTCCCACGCGGAGAACTTGGTTAGCATCAAGGAATTCTTAAAAAGGATGTCAACCAAAATAATTTCCCCTGAAACTGCTATGAACACTAATTCTTTATTATTGTTGGAACAAGACGGTAAGGAAACCTTTGTTTGTTACCTGTGTTTTGTTACAGAGTTTTCTAATTTATTAACATCGATTCTCCTTATGTCAAGATATAAACACAAAGGTTAGACTTTTTCAGATCACAATAGAGAGAAATTAGGAAAGAAATTCTTCAAGGAGTCGTAGATGCCATGGCTAATGGTGAAACTCAAGGTTCAGGTGTTCGTCAGCGAATAGTACTTCCTTCAACTTTTATTGGTGGCCCAAGAAACATGAAACGAAAATACATAGACGCCATGAAGTTAGTGCAAAAATTTGGAAACCTGGTATTTTTTTGACAATGACATGTAACCCCAATTGGCCAGAAATAAAGGACCATTTGATGAGACAAGAAGAGTCACAAAATAGGGCAGAGTTAATTGTTAGAGCGTTTCATGCTAAACTTGAACAACTAAAGCATCAACTCTTTAAAAAAGACATATTTGGTGAGATAGCAACGTATACTTATGTGATAGAGTTTCAAAAGAGAGGTCTTCCACATGCACATTTCTTAATCATACTAAAACCCTATTGCAAAATGGTGGTCAAACATATGCTTCATGATCCTTGTGGTGAAAAAAATCCATCAAATGTTTGCATGAAAAAAGATGGAACTTGCAAAAACTCATATCCAAAGCCCTTCTCTAATGAAACTACCCAAACAATGGACAATTACCCTATTTATAGAGGGCGAGATAATGGAGTAATAGTGGTAGTTAGAAACGCCAAACTAGATAACCGATGGGTTGTTCCGTATAATGCCTACCTACTTGCTAAGTTTGATTGTCATGTGAATGTAGAAATTTGTTCAACAATTAAGGCAGTCAAATATATCTACAAGTACATATTCAAAGGTTGTGATAAGATAAGCTTTCATTTATCATCTAATAAGGCTACTACATTAGTTGATGAAATTGAACAGTACCAATCAGGAAGGTGGATCTCTCCTCCTGAAGGGACGTGGAGAATTTTTAGATTCACATTGAGCGAAATAAAACCAGCTGTTATATATTTACAACTTCATTTGGAGAATCATCAACCTTTAACCTTTAGAAAGAAAGACAAGAAGGAATGTACTCAACAACCCGATCCAAAGAAAACCCATGCTTTCGGGAATTTTTTTATACAAACAGAACCAACGACATGGCAAAAGCTTTACGTTTAACCTATGCCCAATTTGCAGATTATTTTGTTTGGGAGGACAAAATTTTTTGGAAACATAGACAATCGGGTATTCAATAGGTCGTATAGTTGCAGCGCACCTAAGCGAAGGTGAAAGGTACTACCTAAGGTGTGACAACCGTCAAAAAAATCTCAGGTCAACATCGCACTAGAATCCCTAGTACTTTTAATTACGTTTACAACACTCTAAAATCCTAGTGAAAAGTCTAGGTTCGACTCCTTAAGTACCGAAACCGTAAGTTACCGAAATCACGTGACGTCTTTGAAGATGGCTTAGAGGACTCTAAGACCGTGAGGAACATTAAATTAGGTTACAGAGTGCCAAAGAAAACAAATGAAATTAAATTTCATAAGCCATCACAAAATATTCATCTATCTCAAAAATCGGAATTTAACCGGAAATTCCATAGCTCGGTAAACACGACTGGAAATCGGTTTATTAACTCGCGAATGTCAATCGTGATCGAATCAAATACATTTTGATGAATGCTATAAACTTATAAAATAAAGTTTTATGACTCACACTTTAACCAACAAAAAAATCACGAAAATCGGAAATTAACCGAAATTTCGTAGCTCGGCAAACGCGACCCGAATCGAATTAACGAAACTCGAATCCGACAAACTAATACTTGAATATCCATTATAAACAATCTAAAATACAATTTGAAGTATTTTAGAAATTTAGAACATCAATTTTTATAACCCTTATATTAAGCATAAAAACAACACAATTTAAAGCTTTGAAATGTGCAAGACTTGTGAGATTTTAATACAAATAAATATCACAAATAATATATATGATATTTTAACAAAAAAATGAAAATAATAACTCATTTTGATGCCCAAAAACCGGCCTCCCCCTTTGACCACTCAAAACCCCCACTCACATATCAAGATTCCATGCAAAAAGCCTTCTACACTTACACACTCTTCCACTTTCATCATTTCTCTCATTTCCACTTTCAAAAACACACACAATTCTCTCTAAACACACACTAAACTCCATCAACTTATCATCCTTAAATCATCTCTTTGAAGGTGTTCATACACCTAAACCAACATTCCAAGGTATGAACACCATCTTTAACTTCCATTCTTGCATTTTCATACTTTGAATCTTGTAAAAATATGATTTTTATGCCTTTTAACATGGCTAAAAATCTCATACAAGGTTTGATGGTTTGTAGGTTCCCTTACACTTGTTTAAGTGTTAAAACAAAAGGGCAACCTATGATCAAACCGAAAATCAAACCGAAAAGTCGACTTTTTGATGTTATAGAGTTTATTTACATGTTCTTGCTAGAATAAATGGTTAAAATGTTAAAATATGTTTATGTTTCTGTATAACACATGTTCATGCATAAAAGACAAGACTTCAATCTTTGGATGAGGTCTAAAAATCATTTGGTAGTGAAATCACACCAAAAAGATCACTTTGTCATGCATGTAATCTGTCCAGATTTTTACCCTACTTTGATTGACCATAACTCAGTCAATATTGGTCCAAAAATCTTGATTTTTCTTCTATAATTTAGCTTAATGTCTTACCTTTAAAACCCCACTGGTCTCACTCAAATCCATTGAGTTTAAGACCTCCAAATGTAACACACGAATCTGATGCGCAAACAGTAACTTTTCTGTTAGCACCTTGATGTGATATTTGTTCATGGGTCTTAAAGTGTTCAATAAATCTAAGAAAAATTATTTTAGACTCCTAACATATATATCTCAGTAGAATAAAAAGATAGAAATTTATCTTGATGATTAAGTATTTTTAGAAAATGCATGAACATCATGCATTATTTTATCCTTGTAGAATGCAAATAATTGTGTTGTGATTAATCAAAAATACAAAAATATTAGATAAAACATGTTAAAAAAATTTGGGGATAATTTTTTTCAGTAACTATATCATGAAAAGAACTTTGAAAATAAAAATGTGAATTGTTGGAAAAACATAAGTATCGTTCCTAGTTTAATACAAATAAAGTCTATAAAGAGGAAAAATATTCATGAAAAATACTTTTTGACATCAGAAAAATATGGGAAAATTCCTGTGTCATTTTCCACAGAAAATGACACTATCCTCAAAATTTGACACACATTGGAAGTGATTTGATATGTTTTCCGATTATGTCTCGTTCAAACGCATAATGTTTGGAACTAAAGTTTCAGTGCTCAAAATGACTTGAAAATTTTACACAAACCTAAAAATGGTTAAAAACTGATCTGGTAAAAATTCCAGAATTTTTTTGTGAATAATTACTATTTTTCCCATATTTATCCCACTTTTTAGACATAAAATGATTATAAATAATCCATAAGTCTAAAAATCCCCAAATTTTCACAGAAAATTTGTGAACTATATTTCATGTTTCATACCAAGTTTGGTAATTTTTATATGCTCTATTCATGTATTTTCATTATTTTGTTGACAACTCGAACAATTACCGGCAACGTTAATTAAAGGGAAATTCGAACTTTTTCGGCACTTTGTAATTTAATTAGCTAGCTAAGCAATCCTAACAAACCGTACTAGTCGAGAAACTAATTAGAAATCTTGTGTTCTTAGGAATTGAATAGGAGTCAAAACCCATTCGGTACGCGCATTACATCCATCCGTACGCTCACGCTCAATAGTGAGTACTCAACCCCTATTTTTAACGTTTTATTAAATATTTTGGGGTGAAAAGCATGCATGAATGACTTGAATGATTTATATACTTGAAAATGATATGTTTATGATGCACTTGATTTACAAATGCCATGATATGATTATTGTGCTATGCTATGCTAAATTTCAAAACAATGCCGTGAATGCTTATCGATGTTACATGATTATATGCTTGATTTCTATCGTATCTAAATTTCCCGGTATATTCAGACGACCATTAACTCTATATGAGCCAAATGATGCATATGAATAGTACTATTTGGGAGCGAGACCACCTCCCCACTCACGCGGCCACGTGAGTGCATTCCATCATCCTAAATGCCAACGATAGGGCATCTCTCTTTGCAAAGGTTTATCGGTTGTAGGTTTGGTTGTGGAATCAAGCATAATTTAATCATCGATTTTTATACACAAAAATGTAATAGCATAGTGATTTCATAAACATCTATCAACGAATGACGTTTTGATATGAAAATGACGTTGCTTTGAAACTATAAACCTGTGACAAGAGCTCTACAATGACGTTGTTATTTGAAATAAATCTTCCTTAAAACTATAAACATTACGATTTGAACCTTACCATGACATTGTCATTTGAAACGTTACTTCTTTAGGAATCATACAATTATAACCGGAGTTTTTTTTTAAATTATAAATCATGGTGGTCTTGACAATTATAGACGTAGTTTCAAAATAACGCCTCTTTTCTCATGATACTCGATAGAATAACCTGTCTAAAATATGAACGTCTTGATATTAATATAAATTCACCATCTTTATGAACTTGACCCTAACTTATTAAATGTTGACAAATGAGTCTTATATTCGTACTTGAAATTAGTAAACGCTAAATCTGGAGTTTTATAAACGTGATTTGGACGTTTCTTTTAAAATACGAGTATGGCTTTATAAATGAAATTACGACCTATAATTGAATTCCCAAAAGGAATCACTTCTAAATGAGTCTCGTTTTTAAATAAACTTCTTTTGCAAATAAAATACCGGTTCACGAATAGGGCTAACCTTTAAATAAATATCGCTTTAAATGAGTCTTATGTTGCCAAATCACTTTTATAATTACCCTTGTGATAGCATTTGTCTATCATCAAGAATTGATTTTACTTAAGTTTCGGATAATTATCTTCGTCCTATGAGCTCGACACTGAACAAATTATCCTTGTAAACTAATCACGTATAACGTGTAACGTTTAAACCAAACTTCATAAACTTTTAAAGAGGGTCTATCATTACACAAAACCTGGGTACTCACTAACTATGTTTCATAGTTGACCTGTATTTTACATGCTTTTCAGGAATTAGTCACAATTTGTCAATTAAAGCTAAACCAGCTATTTGATCTATGCTGCATTAGCGTACGGAATTCGTATCTTTTGGGATGTAATAGCATGTTTAGGATATTTACTTTTGTGTTGTAACGCTTGTAAGTCTTTATGTAATGTATTAATGTAGACCGTTGAACGGTGATCTTTTGTAATTTTCGATTATGAAATCATTGTACTGTTACATCTCGTGTTTCCGCTTTAGCGGGGTGTGACATAAGAATACTCTTATCTAAACTACAGTGTCCTATGTATTTTGATAACTTGAAAATGTGTGATGGTGTTCGAGCAAAGACTTTTCGAGAGGCATCATTAATGCGCGGTTATCTGCTTGACGATAACAGTCAACAATTATGTTTGCAAGAGGCATCCGTTTGCCAAATGCCATTTGAACTAAGGAGACTGTTTGCTACCCTTCTTGTTTATTCATGTCCTACCAATCCTCGTCAATTGTGGCAAGCTTTTGAGAATGTCATGCTAGAAGACCTACTTAGATCTAATTAGATGACATATAGAGAGGCAAACAAAAATGCATTGCAACATGAAGAACAAGGATCAGTAATGACAACAACCTGAGATATCGTCATCACTCGTGAAGAGTAAGAACAATATATAATTATTGTACACAAATTATTTCCTTTCTAACACTAATGTCTTTCTTTGAAGGAAAAAGCTTATGTTGTTAACGTTATGGAACCAATTTGATGACAACGAAGGACGCACACTTCCTAACATTCCCGAATTGACACCAATGATATTTGGAATGAGACTAAAAGTCACAACATTCAACTATAAGTAAAACATGTTACTTATACACACTAAACATGTGCACATTATTTAAACTTCAGTATACGTTATTGATCCCATATATTTAAATGTTGATTTAAAAACATTTCCAGGCATTTCATTAACCGTGAGAGCAACCTCTGGCCTAATGATCAACCCATCTTTAACTCAAGATCTACAAATGCACGACTGGTAAATTCATTATTAATGCAACAGTTCATATAAAATTTCGTGTAATTTTTTTATTTATAAAATGCCTATATTTGTACGTTTTGCACTTTCAGGTACAACACGAATAGGCAACAACTCCAACAACTTCTTGAAATGGAAAGCTATAAAAATAGTGACAATCTTCTCCCTTACCCCGAGAACAATGACGTCGTCTCTGTTGCTACAATTGTTCATTCGATAAGTGTAAGTAATTACTACAATTCCAATATCCAATCAACCACTATACTTATATACCTCTGTAGCCTCTAACTTTGCTTTTTAAACAGCCAAGAACTGCTGGGTCAAAGGGAAGGTTACCCTTGATACCAACGACAATAGAAGCTTTTGGTATACCGCCTGTGCAAGTTGCAAAAAAACATCAAACACTGATCTCACTTGGATGGTCACATGCCCATCATGTAAACAAGAGTCTGATGTTAAAGCATTATAACTAACTTATTTACTTTTAATGTAGCACCAAATACATATCCAAAAATTCCTATTACATTATTTCAGCTTATAACAAAAAAACGTCATCATACATAACTTAGATCTCGACTCACAGTCGTCATTGATGATGGAACTGCAAGAATTAATGCAACTATATGTACGCCTGAGGTAGAAAAGCTCGTACCATTTAGCGATATCCAACTCAATGAGGCAGAGGAGTTTGTAAGTTTACCCCACTATTTCATTAGTAAACTATGTACAAAAATTTCCACCAAATTCATAATTACAAATATATACCTCTCCTAGGGTATCTACGTGAGGGAAGACATTGCAAATCACTCATACAACAAACAGTTGTCGCCTTCATACGTTCTTATGAAGTGACGTACCACACGGAAACTGAAAGGAAAGTGAATGCGGTAAAAGTGTATGCATCAATTAACCCACCTCCCCTACCGGATGTACATTTAACAACAAAGCCTACATTAGCCTTCCCTCCTGCAACATCCTCCACTCTAGATCTGCCTATAGACATACAGAAAGACTATTGCACCCCATCAACTCCTATTAAAAGACAGTTATCTACAACAACATCCACCTGTGGGAAAAGGAAATGTTGGTGCATTTTGTGTGACAATAGTTTCTAGTTTGTAATTAGTCTAAGTAGTTAAGCATTGTAAATATTAACTTAGTTTTTGATTGTGTATTTTGTAGGTTCGTACGAACTTAGCTGCTTATAAATACCAAGTCCGAATTTGTTGTATTTGTGAGATTTTTAACAGAGTTTCCAGGAGACTAAGTTCGAATACAGTTTGTAATATTGTCTTAGTTTGAATATAATACAAGTTCATATTTAATAAAGCTTTGTTTGTGTTCTAAACATATTTGTATTACTCGTTTGATTAACGTATAATTTATTAGAGGATTTTGCACTCTAATAACTTGTTTACCTCGTGGATTCATTCACCGGGGACTTACACTTGGTATCAGAGCCATACAAATCTGATTTGGTTTGGTTCGGTGTATAAACGTTAAAGAAACAAGTGTTTGCAAAAGACTTTGATGTTAGAAACTTTGTTTTTAACTTCCAAAGGTGTTAGAGGTCACTTCTTACAAAGGGTATTCGAAGTTGTTGGATGAAAAGTTCCCAGATTCGAAGTTTTTTAGATCTGAGATATTTCATCTTTGAATCGTACGAGCTTAGAAAGTGTCGTACAAACTTACCTGGAATATTTTCGAAATTACAGCCTGCCATTCGAACTTACAGCTGTAAATTCATACGAACTTGAAGCCTTCGAACTTAGTCTAAGTTCGAACAATCAGTTTTTGGCAGTCAAGTTCGTTTGACCTTGTCGAACTTAGTGGGCTCTTCAAACTTACATTGTATTTGAACTTCCCTAAGTTCGTACGAACTTGTCAGTCTTCAAATTTTGTTGTTAGTTCGTTTGACTTTTGTTGAATTTCTTAATCATGTCAAATCTAAGTAAAATGATCGAAATGGATCATGAGGTGCCCAAGTCCGCCTCACCACCAAAACTTCTGAAAGGGGAAGATTATTTTTGGTGGAAGGATTGATTTGAATCGTTTGCAAAGTTTAACGATGTGAAGATGTGGATTTGCATCAGCGAAGGCTATGATTCCCCTACATATGAATTTGAGGGCAAGACGAAGGTTCTTTCATATTCGATGATGAAAGAGGAAGACAAGAAAATGTACGAGGCATAGAACAAGGCGTTATCTGCAATTACATTGTGTCTTCCACAAGAGCTTAAGCATACGTTTAAACGTTATAATACTTCTAGTGAGCTTTGGTTAGTTCTGGAGAAGAGATTTGACGGGAATGATCAAATCAAGGAAAGTCGAGCCGATCTGCGTACTAAACAGTTTTACGTTTTTAAGCATATGAAGAGCGAGTCATTGGAGGAGATTATCACAAGATACTACCACCCGATGACCGAATTGGACAAAAACGGCCTTTCATTTACTGATACAGTGAGAAACAATAAACTTCTCGAGGCGCTACCACCAAAGTGGGATATTTACACTTTGATGATTAGAGAAAGTAAGGAATATAAGACTTTCACGCTTGATGAAGTTGTTGGGAAGCTGCGTGTATATGACTTAAACATGCAAAGGAAAGAGACCGGATCCGATCAGGTTCAGGATCCTAACGTTTATCATGGTAAACGGTCTGATTCTATTGAATTAACAAGTAATGGAGTAACAAAGTTTTTTACTGGGGATGCTGGGACAGACTCGGCTATCAGGAAATTCTGGTAGCAATGTCTGTTATGTGGCATCATCTGAAGACACGGGCAAGGATAAGAGTTCAAAATCTGGAATTATAAGTGGATTCAAATCGATGTCGATGACTATCAAATCGGCTAAAGATCAAGTTGCTTTGCTTGCATCTTTCATTGCATCACACGAGAACTTCATTAAGGGTAAGGTCACGGATCCTGAGATGGTGAATGAGGATTATGACCAACTAGACCCTGGCGATTTAGAGGAAATAGACTTGCAGTGGCAAATGGCTATGAGCGCAAGGAGAGCGCAGAGGTTCATGAACCGAACTGGCAGGAAGTTTGTTAGCAGCAAGCTAGGATTTGACAAGGCCAAAGTCAAGTGCTATAACTGTGATGGTTTTGGGCACTTTGCACGGGAATGTCAGAGACCTAAGAGGGAACAGACTTCAGGTCAGAATGGACAGAGGCACTCTTATCAAGGAACATCAAGCAGTAACCACAACTCAGGGAATAATACTAATTCTAGAGCTCTGGTGGTTCAGACGCAGGATGGGGCGTATGATTGGAGTTCCAAAGCTGAAGAACCTTAGGCGTTTATGGCCTCTATTATATAAGAGAAGGAGGAAGATAAGGCTGAGTCAGATTTGGAAGAAGCTTAGAGAAGAAGATAGAGGTTGAGGTACCTACTTCAGAGACAAAAGTGGTGCGGTTGGAGTCAACTGAGAACATGAACTCACAGGACTTCATAGCATATATGGCCAACTTGGATGCTGAGAAGCATAATGTATTATTTAATTTGGATTCTACTGTGAAAGCATGTGTTTTATGTACTAACTTTCCGGAACAAGTTGAGAAACTGATTGAATCATCTAACTTGATGACGACTCAGCCAAATTCTTTAAAAGAAGAAAACATTGTTTTAAAACAACAAATCTACATTTTACAAAGAAGATTTACAAGTTTTAAAAGACAAAGTTAAGGAGCAGAGTCAAATAATTGATTTAGCTCGTGAACACGTGTTAGATTTAACTCGACAATCTTTTGAAAAAGAAAAGGAATTAGCAGATGCTAAGGTTAGGATTGGAGATCCTAATAGAAAACTTGAATTAAGAAGAATTTCAATTGAAACCTTAGATAATTTGTTACGTGTACAGAAACAACCTAGAGATTACCGTGGAATGGGATAAACTGAGATCCCTCCACCATTTAATCAAAATTACACTTCCATATATCATGAGACTGAGCTGTCAAATGTAAATGACTCTATTAATCAATCAGCAATCCCTGGGTTGATACATTTTGTTAAACCAGAGAGAACTGAGACACTTAATGAAACAGAGTCATAATCTACTGAGACTTCCACGACACCAATTCCTAAAAAGAAAGTAACTTTTGAAAATGATAGTGTAATGGAAGTAAAATCAATAAAAGAGGAGTCTACTGCAATAGTTAAATTTGTTTCACCTACACCTGAACATGATAATATTAAAAAGGATAAGGGAATACAAATAACTGGTCTCCTCTCAAACTTTACCTGATTTGGATCATCAAACAGATCATAAGGCTCCTAAGAAAGCCTTAGTGAAACGTTTGTTCTTCACTTTGTTTCTTGGCAATGCAAGAAGCAAACATCATTTGCCATCTCAACTTGTGAGGCTGAGTATGTCGCAACAGGAGTTGTTGTTCACAAGTATTGTGGATAAAACAACATATGCGTGACTATGGGTTAAACTTTTCTAACTCTCCTATTATGATTGGTAGGCATACGACATAATGGTTTTCAAGTACCTAATCAATATTAAATAATACAATTATTCTGTGCAATCTCTATTTTGATGTATGACTTAAGTCTTCATTCTTAGGTGATAGATTGTACCATAATAAATGTCATTGGATAGATGTAAACAAATTCATCTGGGAGGTCCACTGACTGTTTCTTCTGCTACATCATGAAACATGATGACCTAGACTTAGTAAGTGTATCCTAAAAATAGAGCAAATGCAACCACGAAACAAGAATACCGTTTTCAAGGTCTCTAGTCAAACTATGTCTCTTTGTTGTACGAAAGTACAGACCCGTCACCTCTGGTTTGATTTTAGATCTGTTTGCCTCTAACCCTAGTCTCGTCCTATGGCTAAACATGTACCAAAGTACATTGCTCGAAATAGAAAAGGAATTGACTTTAAAGATGACATAAAATTAAACACATCTTGGTACATGAAATTATGGACTTTCTTGATCCTTAGTGTATATCAGATATGATATACATAGAAAAATCGTGAACAATAACTAAAAACGGGTACTTGAAAATTCTGAGTGTTAACTGCTTAAGTGGACAACAATACAGATAATCGTCTTGATCTATAACGTACATACATAATAACATCGGAATAGCTAAATTCCTAACTGCGTATTTTACGCATCATGGCTAATTCGATCTTTGTATCAGTGACACTCTCAAAAAGAATGTACGTTTCTAAATATGAACAATTTCATAGTTGTATCTTTCATTTTAGTTATCTTAAGTTATAAAATATAAGCTCTTAGTTAACTGGAGATTCTTACATTGATTAACTGCTCAAAACCTGATAAAGTGGAAGCCGAGGTATTTTGGTCATCATGTAATGATTTTTATTCGAAAAAATAAATGTTCTTAGAACTAAATTCGTACAAGTTCGTACGGACTTAGGGTCCTAAGTTCGAATGTAAGTTCTAAGGTCTAAGTTCGTACGAACTTAGACCCAGATGGGTATAAAAGGGTCTGACCAGTCAAACCCCTTTCATTTCCAAACCCTTCGAACTTACAGAGCCTTCGAACCTACAGACCCTGCGAACTTACATACTGTTACATCATTTTCGAATTCAAAATCAATCTTTGATATGTGTTAGACTTTTTCAATCTGTTAGATATCATTCATTTGTTCATATGAATCTAAGTAAGTAACACATTCGCATTTTGAGCCGTTAAACATCAACATAATCGGATTTTATTTGAGTTTTATTAAAACAAACTTACAATCAAAATTGTGAAAGTGTTTGTGGTTAAAAATCCGGTAAGCAAGCAGGGGAACGGCCCCCTTCTGGCCTTTGCTTGTTTACTTTCGTCCACCTTCTCAGTCCCCGGTCGGTGGGGTTTCTTTGTTACTTTCACTAAACCGCACCTAGGCGCACTTGTTCCAACTGCTTGATCATGTTTTTGATCCAAAATTTTTGAATTTTGAAAAAGAAAGGGTTTATACGTTCAAACTTACTAGTTCGTACGAACTTGGTAAGTTCGCATGAACCTAGTCACTGTGGTAAGTTCGTACAAACTTAGTTTGACTTAGTCAACCTTAAAGTTCGTACGAACCTACCCAAGGTTGTAAGTTCGTAAGAACTTACACTTGTTTTGAAAAAATGTTTTTTTTAATAATGTAATATAACTTAATTTCATAGTAGGATCTTCGTTGCAGGGTTCTAGAATGATTAACTTATATAACTAACATTATTATTGCATATCTTTGGTGTGTTTTTGTCTTTTGTGTAGGCATAGTTGATCAAGTCAGACAATTCCACAACAAGCACAATCTCGCGATATCTTTTGATCTTGCGGATCCAGCCACCGAGCAATACGGAGGCATCCTGGAGTTTCTAATGCGCTTGCGAGTTTTCTATGCTCTTACCCATTCGCCGACGTTGAGGATCGTTTATCTCCGTCAATTTTGGGCGAATGCGGTATATGATTGTCGACCTAACCCTCCGGTCATCAGGACCACGGTCAATGGTGTAAACATCGAGTTTTCGGCTGCATATCTTCGGATAATTCTTCAGTTGGGTATGGAGGCTCAGGAGAATGGCCGACCTCCTTCCCACTCGAGATGCGAGCTGGCACTTTTCAGCGCATGGATTATCTTGGGGATGTCACCCACACCAAGTTCACCAAGAGTTATCTCTTCGGTCAGTGGAGATATCTGATGCATGTGTTAGTGGTCTCGTTCGGACCAAAGAAGGCCGTGTTTGATACCATGAACCATAAAATGCAATCTTGCATGGTTTCATTGGTTTACAACAAGCCTTTCTGCTTCTCACAGTTCTTGTTTGATGAGATGGTGCAGCAGATCAAGGGCAGTGTTAAAGATATATTCATTCGATACCCGAGAGTAGTGTATTTGTCTTTAGTTGATAAGAAAATCTTCATGCACTGTCTGAGTCACAACAGCAGACGTCAAGCTGCCGATAGACCTCAGGCCACAACTCTGTTTGGGGCAGTACTTAATGCCAATTATGTGGCCCCACCGAATGATGGATGGTGGGACGGGCTACAGCCCCAAGCAGCTGCTGAAGTACCTGTTCAAACACATGTTCAAGCACAACCTCCAATGGCTGCTACTGAGATACAACAGGAGGTAGTTGAAGAGATTCTGCATCAGATCGAGCATCCCCAAGAGGGCGACAAAATTGTTTATGATATTGCTGAGTCTGTTGTGCATGAAGTGCTTCAGGGCGGTGTTGGCACCCAGGTCAGGGATCAAGTGGATGCGTTGGTCACTGGTCCACAGCCTGACCTTGATGAGATTTTCCACGAGATGGATAATTATGCTGGCGATGCTGATGATGAGTTTAGATCGATGGATAACGTTTTCCGATGTCTGGATCGCGAGTCATTGTCGTTGGGCGACCAAGAGTGACCCAGATAATGATGACCGGCTAACTTTGGGGGTCCATGGGTCGCGAGTCGTTGGGATTCGCATCGGTGCGCGCTCTGCGAATGATAAGGGCAAGAGAAAAGTTAACGATGATGATGTCTTCGTAATAAGGGATGAAGGACATGATGATGACACTCCTCCGCTGATTAGGGCGGTGTTGGCACCCAAGTCAGGGATCAAGAGGATGCGTTTGTCACTGGTTGTTAGCCTGACTTTGAGGATGTTTTCACTGACATTGATAATTATGTTGGAGGTGCTGACGAGGAAATTCGATCAATGGATGATGTGGTTAGAAGTCTCCCAATAGATCTAGAGGCGACCGAGAGTGACCCGGATAGTGAAGATCGTCCAACTCTAGGGGTCAATGGGTCGCGAGTCGTTGTGATTCGCACAGGTGCGCGCTCTGCCAAGGATAAAGGCAAACAAAAAGTTAATGATGATGATTCTGATGATGATGACACTCCACCGCTGGTTAGGGCGCCCAAACGAAGACACCCTAGCGGAGTGGTCATCGAGGCGCGTGTTGAACCTGTAAGGTCACTAGATCTTGGTTCGATAACGGATTATCTTTAAGTATTGAGGTGCGGAATCCCTCAATACGTTAGGTTTAAGCTTATATAACTTTACTATCAATTAAAGGGCTTCATTTTGATTATTAACTAAGTTAATCACTCAAAACCGAGCCTTTAATACTATAATAAATATATCTGCACGAAAAACGAGGTGGTGAATATTTTAATGCTGTGTGTAATCAATGGCACGGATTCCAATAAAAGCATATAATTATTTTATTTATATTTGTTTCAACTCGCAGGCCATGAGCTTTGCGAGTTGACTCAACTCGTAGCCCATGGGCCTTGCGAGTCCAGATGGCTTGCGAGCCCAGATCTCAGCTCGCAATACATAAGTCTGCGAATCCAGATTTCATCTCGCAGGTCCATGACTTGCGACTTGAAATTGGACTGCGAATTGAGATCTCATCTCGCAAGTCTTTTGATTTGCGAGTTGACTTCTCATTTCGCAATTTTGACTTTAATTCGAATTCGTTACTTGTCTAATTATATTTAACAAATAATAATAACAAATTAATATCATTTATTTACAAGTCTAAACCAATATACTAAATGGATAATAATTACACTAGTCCTATTACAAGTTAGATCTGTTGTCACAAAACATGTCCCAACAGACTCCCCCTTAACAATAGCTCTAGCGTTATTATCTTCATCTTTTGTCTTTGGTCTTTACTTGTAAATTTTACTGCCTATATGTATCTTCTTTTTAACACAAGTCTTCACCATCATTTGATAATCTCTTGCAAGATCACCCCATGCTTCTGTTGTCAGAATCCTGTTTTCGTTTAACTTCAACAGATCCTTCTCCGACAGATTCATCAGGTGTCGATGGTCATAGACTTTCAAAATAACTGGTTCTCCACTTTCAACTTCATCATCAGCTTCAACTATGACAGCTTCACTAGTCTCTGAGTCCACATGCCAATTCATCAGATTTCCCAAAATGTTCTGTGGCATTGTCTTCAGTGGTATTTGCTGTACACACTTGACAGCTGGATAAGTCTTCTTTCTCAGTCTTCTCCCAGTTCTTTGACTGCGTTCCTTTAATTTGATCGTTTTTCCGACTCTTGGCTTTATCTTTTCAAACTTCATTGATCTACCCTCAGTCCGAATGATTCTCTCCACATAGCGTGCATAAGGATCATTACTCGGATTTATCAATTCTAAGCGTGCCAAGTCTCAGACTTCAAATCGAGGAAGAGAACTGAAGACATTAAGTCTTTTATCAAAATATTGAACTCCGTCAAACCTTTTGATAGCAAAAAGCTTCAGATCAGAGTCATAGTACCATCCGATTATTCCTTTTCTTGGTACTTTCTTTCTAGTAATATCAACCTCAGATGTCCCAATCTTTTGCTTTTTCCTTTTCAAAGGTCTAAACATTGTATTGTTTCTGAGTCTTTCAGGAAGCTCATCTTCAGATTCAGAACTAGTTGATTCATCTAGATTTTCATCTAAATCAACAACTCTTTCTCCATCTTCGTCCTGAATAATCACCTTAGTTGTTGATGGGCTTACGATGTGTTCATCGATATTTGCATCAGGATCTACACCATCGTCTAGCCCAACATCAATACTGGAAGTCCAGTCTTCAGGAGGCACAAACTCTCCTTCTTCTAGGTCAAAATCAATATCCTCATCTATTTCATCTGGCATATCGCCTTCAGAATCAGATAAGTTCAACATTTCCAGACCTATAGAAATATATATACAAGTACTCATTAATATCATAAATCCTTTCATTGATTTCCCTGAATCGATCTAGGGATTTCCTTATTAATCAATAATAATTAATATTATAAATTCTTTCATCGATTTCCCTGAATCAATCTAAGAATTTCCTTATTAATTTCTTTGTGTATTTGAAATACATTACATTATATATACTTATAAATCTTTCATCGATTTTCATAATCAATCTAAGATTACAAAAGTCTTATAATATACAAAGATTCATAAATTATGAAATTTAAACATTTATGTATTACACATTCAAGTTCAAAAATCTTAATTTAACAATTATATTACAATACAAAATGTTGTTTCAACAGGCTTCACCTTCTTCAGCAGCTTCACCAACACCAGTTCCACTTCTGCTTGCTCCTGCAGACTCCCCCTGAATATTAGTCTGCTGACCAGTCGTTGAAGGACCAGCCAGCTCACTATCCTTCTGAGCAGTGGGATCCTCGTCTGTATCATCTCTTCCTTTCTTCGCCAGCTCATCTTCTCTGCAGGACTCCTGATATATCAATGTCTCCCCCTGAGATGGCTTGTCCTTCAGGAAGCTGGTAACCAAGCGATCAAGTCTATCAATCTGCAGTTGCTTGTCAGCTACATCATCTATCAAATTGCTATTGGTCTTGATGAGCAGTGAATAAGCTTTATTCTGGTCAGTCACACTCTCAGACAGTGACAGAACTTGAGATACCAAGAAGTTGACGGTATCTTCCAACTCTCGAACTCTGGACTCTAAACTGGTTATACGATCAGAATCAGTCACAGGTGAGATGGATGGAGCATCAGCAGTGGTTGGTGGAGTCGTGGCAGCAGGCGGTTGCATTTTCTTAGCTATCTCAGTAGCTACATCCGTCAGAAGGCGAGCGGCAACCCTGCTGGACTTGGTGGTTGGGTGCGAAGATGGACGAACCAAAGCAGCAATCATTTCAGCTTCAGAGGGCGTAGAACGTGATTGTGTAGGTGCTGCAGAGGTTGAAGCAGGTTGCTTAGCCTGCTTGCGGGGGCGAGTGATAAGGACAAAGTCAGGATCTTGGTCAGCGGCTTTTCTTTTTAACTTTAGTGCCGGATCCATAATCAACTTTGATCCCAAACAAATCATTCCGGCTGGAATCCCGGTGACAGACCCAGATGGTCCAGTCTCAACATCATCATAATCAGATTCAGAGGCAGAAGTAGCTTCTCCATCTCGTCCTGATGGCCCAGCATCACGAGATGGTGCATCAAGTGGAGTCGGTCCAGAAGTACTTGGACCCTCAGCCGAATATTGATCTACATCTCTCAAGATCGGATCAGTGGCATCATCATGTTGGACCAACACTTTTTGCACCAGCTGTGCAGCAATTTCAGGATCCACCTGAGGCTCAGGTTGGTTTACCTGATCTAAAACCTCCTCAATCAGCTCCTGTGGCTTAGGTATAGCTGCAGCCACATCAACATCAAGCCAACCAAGATTTGGTGGTGCCACATACTCAGGATTGAGTAAAGAGCCAAACAGTTCTGTAGGCTGAGGCTGCAAGCCAAACGACTCGGCTTATGCAAAAACATTGCATTATATCCACGCAAGCCTATAGTATCCACATGAAGATCCGCTTGAATAACCGGCAGATCAGGGATAGCAGCTCTAATGATCAGCATACAGAATCTCGGATAGATCATAAACTGTGATCTAACACCCCCTAAGATCTGTCTATTGAGTTCCCCAAAAATATAATCTAAAAAACTGTATGGTTTGTTGTAAACCAGTGACAGTACTGCTGATAAAAGAGAAGTGCTCAGCTCATCATACCCTCCTTTCTTAGGGCCAAATATCGTGACCAAGACATGGAGTAGGAATCTCCATTCTCCGAATACTAGCGCCTTGAGGAACTGAGGGCCTCTCAATGGTCCGACATATCCCATTCGTGTCAAAGCTCCCTCTACGAAGTCTGAAGGAAACACAGTGGGTCTATCTTCGTGCTCAATAGTGCCCAACTGTAATATATTGCGAAGATCAGATGCAGAGAAGATGACCGGGCGATCATTAATCCTTGTCCGAATGACCGGAGGATTCATAGCTGTATCATATACTATATTAGCCCAGAACTCAGTGAGTATATCCTTGGACAGTGGAGGCGACTCGGTGATGGCATATCTAATCCTTGATCGTGCCAGAAATGAGAGAATCCGAGCAACTCTAGATGCTCCACGAGCAGTGATGTCCAAATCCACAAGTACATTGTGGTGAGCAGCAAATTGTCGAGCCATTTCTGTAATATCAAAAATCACACAAATTCAGACAATTAGTTTAACATATATTGATGAAATTATATGATCTACAACTCATAATTGAACTATTAAGTCGTGAGACTTAATTAACAATTATAGTTGTTAATCATATAATCACTAATTCTAACCTGTTAAGTATATAACTTATTACAAGAAGTCATAAGTCGTATACGATCAGTTATCAGTTTAATTTATAACTCTTAATGTTAATTAATCTAGAGTCCGTAAATTAAATCAAAATAAAGCAGGTCAAACAAGTCAACAAGTTAAATTGTAAAAGCTGGTCAACAAGTCAACTTTCAAGTCAACTCGCAAGTTCAACTCGCAGCTCAACTCGCAAGTCAGCTTGGAGCTCAACTCGCAAGTCAACTCGCAAGGTTGACTCGCAAGTCAAACAAGTAAGTCATCTCGCAAGTCTGGTCTGCGAGTTGAGTTGGATCTCAACTCGCAGGATGAACTGCAACAGTGACATCACAATTAATTTTTTAATTTTGGCGAGTTTTAACACAATCAGGCTATGTCATTGTGTTCAATACACTTCGATTAACATAAACCCTAAGGTTTCTTGTTAATCTAAGCATTATATTAGAGATTTTTGTAATTTTTAAAATCAAAATCCTCATTTTATTTAAAATGTCAATTTTGCATAAATTACACGGTGGAATTCGTTGATTTATACCTTAAAATGATCACAAAGATAAGATGTATAATATCTATGGAGTCAAAGGTCGAATCCTTGAACAGAAATTTCGAAAATGAAATGCAATATGGTCTCGGTTCGCAGAGGTCAATTCGCAAGCAATTGTTCAACTCGCAAACGTATTTTTGATTTGTGAACTCGCAAGGCTTTATACCTGTTGACTCGGCTCGCAGAAAGACTCAACTCGCAAGTTTAATTCAGCTCGCAAGTCTAGTTCAATTCGCAAGTCCAAGTCAACTCGCAACTTTTGTCCAAAAATACATTTTATTTATTTAAAAAAATGTAATTTTTAAGTTTAAAAATAAACAAGTCCAAAATAAAATATTATTCACTTGTCTTTCTTAGAATAACGTGCACATATAAGTCTAAAATAAAATATTTTTCAATTGTGATGTAAATCCACGAAAATACGAATGACAAAAACATAAAATAAAATAAAATTAAAAGAAGATTAACTAAAATAAGAAAAATACGAATAAATGATTCATAATAAACATTGGTATCAAGTACCCTTGTATTAATGAAATACATAGACGAAAAATAAAATACAATAAAATAAAATAAAGACATCCTAATCGAGGGCGTTAAGAAATTATCGACAGTGGGATCATATTAGAAGGAAACAGCTGAACCAATTGTTGAGTAATAATCTAAGAAGATTGTTAGTATGCATACCTTATGAAATTCACAATAAGTTACAGAAAAACTTACAACTTAACCATTTGTCAACTTATATTTATAAAAGTATAACTTGGTTACCTATCTCCACAGAATATAACATATTTATCAAAAATGAAGCAATTAATTATCGCAAACAGTTCAAGACGATTACCGGTATTATAATCCATATAAACAAAGTCTACACTGATTTCCAAGCAAACTGTTATTGTTGGTATGTGTATTACTTAATGTGATCCAAAAGACGATATACTGAGAGATCAAGTAGAACACATAACACTGTATCCTTCACTTTCAAGGTAGAGGTCACTAAATGATGTTCTTTTCGAAGCATATAACATACCCTTGAGTGAATTTAAAATGTGACAAACATCAAACCCGTTTTGTAGATACTAGTGGTTCTAGATCTGTACTTAGTACAATAAAGACACCAGTTGTTTTACTAATAGCCATAATTCTTATTATTTGCCTTGACATATTTTCATAGATTCTTGATAACAGTGTATGGTCAGACTTATCTTTCATCAATTAAGACTTATGTCATACATCATATAGTAATTCACACGAGATAACACACAGAAGATTTATAGCTTATTATATGCTCAGAAATCAAAGCAGAATTTGCCTACCAGTACATCATATAATGAAGCTTTCTAGATCTAAAGTTTTCAAGCAAATTATAACATGTGGAGAGAGGTGTATACTAAGATAAAGATAAGTAAAATCCTAGTTTTAAAGATGTAAAGTTAATGTAACAAACTTGAATCTACTAACACATCTAACTTAAGACTTTTACCTACAATTATTAAGCCGATTCCTCTAATTTACTATCATTTCCCAGCAGATAAACACTTAACCTTTTTATCGGAGGCGATTTCCCTTAGGTAACAAGCAAATGAATGCCACACGCCTAAATCCCCCCCCCCCCTTTTTTTTTTTTTTTTTTTTAGATAATAAAAGAAAAACGACTAACTATTACATAAAAACCCTATGGAAGACTAATCACTCTGGATTTCTGATTCCATTCAGTTGCACCAATTTCTCGAATTGAGCTCTGTCGAACGCTTTGGTGTATAAGTCTGCTAAATTATCCACAGATGGAACCTTAGCTAACTTTATCAAGTTCTTCTCAGCACAGTCTCTAATAAAGTGATGTCGAATATCAATGTGTTTAGTTTTACTGTGCTTGACCGGATTATTGGTTATAGAGATCGTTGATTCATTATCAATCATCATAGGAGTATTTGTTATACTCAACCCATAATCAAGCAGTTGCTGTTGTATCCACAGAACTTGGGAACAACAACTACCAGCAGCAACATACTCAACTTCACATGTAGAAATGGCGACTGAGGTTTGCTTCTTGCACTGCCAAGAGACTAGTCTACCTCCTAGGAATTGACATCCACCAGTTGTAGACTTTCTATTCTGATTGCATCCTCCGTAATCAAAATCGGTGTAAGCCACAAAATCTAAGTCTCCATCAGTTGGATACCAAAGTCCCAGCTTCGGCTTCCCTTTGAGGTAACGAAGAATTCGTTTTACAGCTTGCATGTGAGATTCCTTAGGAGTGGCTTGATATCTTGCGCAGACACATACTGCAAACATTATATCAGGCCTCGATGCTGTAAGATACATTAGTGATCCAATCATGGCCCTATAAAGAGTAGGATCCACGTCTCTATCACTCGATGTATCTGAACCAATACCATGAGCTTCCGGAATAGGAGTATGAAAAATTCTAGATTCTTCCATCTTAAATCGTTCTAGAAGCTCATTAGTATACTTAGTCTGATGAATGAAATATCCATCTTTCTTTTGATCGACTTGCAATCCTAAGAAAAATGTCAGTTCTCCCATAGCGGACATCTCAAACTTGTTCTTCATGACGTGTTCAAATTCACTACACATCTTTTCGTCAGATGACCCAAAGATGATATCGTCAACATATTCTTGAACAAGTAGAAAGTCTCTCTTTTTCCATTTGACAAAGAGTGTACTATCTATTCTTCCTCTTGTAAAATCATTTTCAAGAAGATAAGTAGATAATGTTTCATACCACGCTCTCGGTGCTTGATGTAATCCATATAGAGCCTTATCAAGATGATATACTCTATCTGGATACTTTGGATCAGTAAATCCCGGTGGTTGAGAAACATACACCTTTTCTTTGACTTTGCCATATAAGAAGGCACTCTTAACATCCAACTGAAAAACTTTCATTTTCTTTGAGGCTGCAAATGCTAAGAATAACCTAATTGCTTCAAGCCTAGCCACAGGTGCAAACACTCCATTGTAATCAATCCCCTCTTGTTGATTGAAACCTTGGACAACTAGACGAGCTTTATTGCGAGTCACGATTCCCCGATCGTCTTTCTTGCACTTAAATACCCATCTAGTTCCAATTGGATATTCTCCAACGGGTAAATCAACCAATTCCCATACTTGTAATTTTGTGAACTGAGACAGTTCTTCCTGCATTGCTTCGACCCACGAATTTTCCTTCAAAGCTATCTGAACATTCTTAGGTTCAATTTGTGAGATAAAGCATGAATATAGACATAGATTTGTAATGCCTGTCTCGTTCATTTCAGCATACAAGCTTGAGTGAGTTGATGTACTAGCTTTTGATTGATTCCGAGTTAGAAGAGGAGAATTTGGATCACCGATGATATTATCGATCAGATGATTCCTATTTAATCTTGTTGAGGTTACAGGTTCAACTGGAATATCATCTTGTAGGTTAGCACCAATTTCCTCCAATGGTAGAATACCGTCATTAGTAGTAGATATCCTTAATTGTCTCAGAGGAGTGAGAATATCATCCACAATCCTTTGAGAAGCAATTTCAGGATCTTCACTCTCTTGAGGTATATCCACTTGAGGTTGTTGTGACTCAATAGGTGAGACTTCATCAAAATCAACAATAGTCCTAATTTCAGACGTTTGAACATTCGATGTCGGAGAAGGAGTAGGAACTTCATCTCCAGACAATAAATGCTCAGGAATCTCTGAATTACTGACATAGTCACTGATAGGGACTTTAAATGACTTGAAGAGATCTGAATAATCAAATTGCCAATCTAATCCTTTATGTAAGTCATGTGTATAGCTCGTAACTTCAATGTTATAAACTATTTCAACACGTCCCGTAGTTTTATTGAAGACACGTTTGTTTGGTGAGTTAGGCATATAACCTAAGAAATATTATTCGTCAGCCTTCTCACCAAATTTAGGTTGATGGCTAGTCTTCAACAAGGTACATGAAACTCCAAAGGGTTCAAACCCTTTTAAGTTAGGTTTCTTATTGTTTAGAAGCTCATAACAAGTTTTTTTCAGCTTTTTAACCGTAAGAACCCTATTGAGAACATGACATGCAGTATTCACTGCTTCTGCCCAAAAGATGACCGGAAGCTTTGAATCTGCAAGCATTGTTCTAGCCCCTTCGATCAACGTTCTGTTCTTCCATTCAGCAACACCATTCTGTTGAGGTTCATAAGGTGCGCTGAATTGATGTTGTATCCCTTTGCTTAAGCAATAGATATTGATCGTTGAGTTCTTGAATTCTGTTCCATTGTCACTGCGAATTCTCTTAACTCTTTTTCTATAGATATTCTCTATTAGATCTAGAAACTCCATAAGAATGCTCGGAGTTTCATCCTTAGATCACAGAAAGAACACCCAAGAGAATCTAGAGTAATCGTCCGTGACAACAAACAATACCATTTGCCACCTATGCTTCTGTTGCTTATGGGGCCAAAGAGATCCATATGTAGCAACTCAAAAGGCGAGGAAATAGAGTTCACAGTTTTAGACTTGTGTGGTTTCTTATGCTGTTTTCCTTTCAAGCAGGATATACACTTGTCTTCAAATGCAAAACTCTTCGGTGGTACACCCAGAACTAACCCATGGTTGGTTATATAGTTCATTTTTTGAAAGTTTAGGTGTGCCATTTTCCTATGCCATAGAAGTGAGTCTGATTCTGAAGCCTTGGATAAAAGACATGTAGACTCCATTGAAGTAATAGGAGCATTCATGTTGATAGCATAAATGTCCTTCTTCCTTGGAGCTTTCATCAGTATCCATTTTTCGGGAATGATAACACCCAGCTTCAGGATCAAGGCCTCTTTCTCATTGAAAAGAACAGGGTGTCCTTTATCACAGACCTGGGAAACACTCACTAGGTTGTGTGTTAGTTCTTCAACATAACACACATCCTCAAGAGTTAAAGTTCCATTTGATACTTTTCCTTTCCCAGTAATGACTCCTCCTTTATCTCCAGCGAAGTGTACTCCCTGTCTCAATCCACCTCTGAAGTCTGTCAGTAGACTTCTGGTTCCTGTCATGTGCCTAGAACATCCACTGTCAACATACCACCAATTGTCATTGTTCACAGTCTGCTCCTGCACACACAGGTTGTACACAATTAGTTCTCAAGAGGGACCCAAGCCATTACGGTCTTGGTTTGTCCCTTATCGTCTACATACTGTAACTCCTTAAAGTAACCATCCTTCCCATTAGGAGCTTTGTTCAACTTCGAAGTAGTATGAGCTTGTTGATGATTAGTGGTCTTGGGTCTATAAGTTGATTGATTTCCAACCCTCCCTGACATATAACCTTGGGATTTTCGCCCTTGGTTACGATTATAGTAAGACCCATAATTAGTCTCATTTGAACGTGAAGTAGAGCCATTCTCATAATGACTATGGTTTCTTCTAGTGAAATCATTTTCATGATGACTATGATTCATTGAAGTAGAACCATTTTCATAACGACTATGGATTCTACTAGGGGTCATAAACCTCGATGGCACTTGATCTTTAATAAAGTGTTCAGGCTGTTTAGGTTTAGGTGGAGACACACAGTGAGAGGCATCTCTTTTAAGAGCATTTACAGGTTTAATACCAATTCCTGGTCTGGTACCTAACCTGTCTGTACTTAAACTAGAGATGTTCGGAGTTTTATCATTATTCACGCGCTTATATGGGGCTTCCATTTTCTTATTAGGACAACAAGAAGACACGTGTCCTTTTTGATGACACTTGAAGCACGACATCTGCTTTCATGACTTAACAGTCTTAGCAGTCTCCTTCTTTGTCTGATCCGAAGACACTGAAGGTATATCCTTTTGTTTCTTAGTTACCTTATCATTTACATCAGTACTATCTATCATTCCACTCGAGACAAACTGAACTTTAGTAAATGATTTGATTGTACTTATGTCCAATGATGGGTCGTTAATAAGATCCTTCTGTGTCTCAGATGCATTGGATTCTTGAGTTTCCAAATCCTCAGTTTCAGGATTCGCATCTGTCATCTCTAAGTCAATTGGAGTAGTAGTGTAATTTGCATTAAAAGGCGGAGGAACATCACAGTAACCTAGGCCAGTTACATCCTTCACACTACGTTGTGAGCTAATGATTCTATCTAAGGTCAAAGAAGATGTCCTAAAACCTTCAAGTTTACGGTTTAGCTCGACTAACTTCATTTTAGACTCTGAGAGCTCCTTATCCCTACCAGCAATGTTCTTATTTAGCTCATTTAGGTTCAGATATAACCCGTCTATCTTAACACATTGTTCATTAATTATGTCACTTAGACAGGTCTTATCAGAAGCATCACTCTTAATCTTTTCAGTTAATGCTAGCTTATCTTCACCTAACCTACGAACATCACTCTTAGCTAAGTCTAGTTCAGATGTTAAGGTTTTGTTAGATTCTGCAAATACACTAACCTGAGTTTGTAAATCAGTAACTAAATAGCAAACATCAGCAAGAGTAAGAAGATCAAGACATACCTTTTTCTTGTCTGTCTGAATATCAGCCATGTACACAACGAAGTCATCGGGACTCATCTCTTCGGTTGAGTTGATATAGAGCACATCTTCATTGCTCCCCTTGACTTCCATGTGCGTAACATTAACTTGAAATTCCTCAGCAGTTGGCATATATGATGTTGATTTAGTTGGTTTCTCTTGATTGTCAATTTCAGCCACGAGAGCTTGCTCAGGCGGAGTGGACCAATCATAGGAACCATCTATTTGTTGAACCACTAAGACTTTGGAAGTCAAAGTACTTCCCGAGTCTTGTTTTGCAGCGCCAGTATCAACCTTCGGTCGTTGACATTCCCTGGCAAAGTGTCCGTAACCTTGGCAATTATAACACTTGACCTTGGATTTGTCAAACCCTGGTCGATTTCCAACAACTCTTCTACCTGTACGTTTTAGGAAATTCTTAACCCTCCTTGACACCATAGTAAGCTGCCACTGGAGGTCCATTTCCTCTAAGTCATCCGGGTCTACTTGATCATAATCCTCATCAAATTGTGCAGGATCATTAATCTTCCCTTGTATGTAATTTTCATAGGAAGCAACGAATGAAGCCAGCACAGAAAGTTGCTGTTCTTCTGATTTCACACTCATTGGCATTTTATGATGCCCTTGAGTTGACTTCTCAGAAGAAGTATTCTTACTTCGTTTCTCGCTTCCATCTGAAGCTATAAAGCATAGATCCTCGGTCAACATTTCACCAAGTTCATCAATTTCACCAGCAAATAGTGCAATGGTCGAATTGGATGAAGCATTTGAGATACTAGTCTTTCCATGGTATAAACCTGGATTCTGTAGATGATCAGAATCTGTATCTCTAGTTTTCTTGGAGAAATCATAACCCCTGAGCTTGTCAATTGCCTGCTCTAGGGTCATAGTGGCGTATCTTTCATCATTATCTTTGAGCATGATACCATACATTTCCCACTTTGAAGGCAAACCCTCAATAAATTTGTCGGTTTTTTCCTTGTCATTGTAGAAAATTTCGTGGTCGTCAAGCTCACTCAATAGATGATAAAATCTGGTAGTGTAGGCTTCAAGGTCCTCTTCTCTAAAAGCTTTAAATACCATAAACTGTTTTTTTAGAAGGTTTCTCTTGCCAGCCTTCACCTGAGGGCTTCCCTCACACCTTTTCGCTAGAGCTTCCCTGATCTCTTTAGCTGTGTGAAAGGACTTCAATTGGTGATTGATCTCCTTGGGAAGGCTCATCTTTATCGATGAATGTGCCTTATTATCAATAGTAAATTCTTTCTTTTGATTGTCATTCATCCTGTCGTAAGGCCCAATCACAGTTGCATTCTCTACCACAGCAGTAGGTGCAATATATCCGTTCTTAATGCACAGCTAAATAGTTATGTCATAGAATCTACAGTAACTTTCGAATCTGTCTTTCCATCCATAATAGTCCTCGAGTCTGAGCAATTTCGGTGGAACATTAGATTTACCAACCTCGTGTTCCATTTCTATCATTCTACTCAAATCAGACATATTGGCAAGTCTTAAAAGTTGTCAAATTACAAAATTTTGCAAGTTCAGTTCGCAGGTAAAACTCAACTCGCCGCTAGTTTCAGTTCGCAAAGGACTTCAACTCGCAAGTAATTCTCAACTCGCAGCTAATCTCAACTCGCAAAGAAAAACTCAACTCGCAGAGAAAAACTCAACTCGCAACTGAATCTCAACTCGCAAGCCAAATCTCAACTCGCAAGTGAATCTCACTTCGCAAGTCAAATCTCAACTCGCAGAGAATCTCAACTTGCAAAGAAATCTCAACTCGCTTATAACAGTGTAACCCTAATCTCAACTCGCAAAACGGCGCCTCGAAATCTGAGAACTGAAACTTTTTAGTATTTTTACGAATAAATCAGTAGATTTCGTTCGTAAAACAACCCCAAAGATGTTATATAACCAAAAACCTTGAAACCACAACGTTTCTAAGCCCGTAAGCTCTGATACCAATTGTAAGGTCACTAGATCTTGGTTCGATAACAGATTATCTTTAAGTATTGAGCTGCGGAATCCCTCAATACATTAGGTTTAAGCTTATATAACTTTACTATCAATTAAAGGGCTTCGTTTTGATTATTAACTAAGTTAATCACTCAAAACTGAACCTTTAATACTATAATAAATATATCTGCACGAAAAACGAGGTGGTGAACATTTTAATGCTGTGTGTAATCAATGGCACGGATTCCAATAAAAGCATATAATTATTTTATTTATATTTGTTTCAACTCGTAGGCCATGGGCTTTGCGAGTTGACTCAACTCGCAGCCCATGGGCCTTGCGAGTCCAGATGGCTTGCGAGCCCAGATCTCAGCTCGCAATACATAAGTCTGCGAATCCAAATTTCATCTTGCAGGTCCATGACTTGCGACTTGAAATTGGACTGCGAATTGAGATCTCATCTCGCAAGTCTTTTGACTTGCGAGTTGACTTCTCATTTTGCAATTTTGACTTTAATTCGAATTCGTTACTTGTCTAATTATACTTAACAAATAATAATAACAAATTAATATCATTTATTTACAAGTCTAAAACAATATACTAAATAGATAATAATTACACTAGTCCTATTACAAGCTAGATCTGTTGTCACAAAATATGTCCCAACAGAACCCCTAGTTTCTACAATTTCACAACCTACAACAACCATTCAACCACCAACCACAACCACCACCACCCCACCAACCACCACACCTACTCCAACACCACCACCAGCTACCTCTCCACCTCAATCTCAAACCACACCATCTGTGTTTCAGACTCGGCCAACCTTTCATATCTTCTGGCCTGGGTCACAACTTTGATGAATATGGTTACCGCTCTCACTGCGGTTGTTACAAGTCATGAGACGCGTATACAGAACCAGACTGACATCAATGAACACTTAGAAGAGCAATGCCCGCGCAACGAGATTCTAATCTACAGAATGATGAAGCGCGAGGCAGCTCAGGGGATGTAGGTTCCCGTAGGTTTGGATCTACGAGGTAATCTTGTTTACACGAGTGCGAAATCCTCACATAAACATAAACGATAACAAAGCAGTAATACAAATGTGTAAAGATCACTTTTTAAGCTTTATCGAATGTAAATTAGTATTACATTCGAACTAAGACTTACAAACACAAAGTATTCGAACTAGTCTCCTGGAAACTCAGTTCCTCAACTATTAAATCCTGTTTTCGGATTTGTGTATATATAGGCACCTAAGTTCGTACGAACTTAGGCAGCTTCTAAGTTCGTATGCACTTACTAAGTTCGTACCTACTCTAAGTTCGTAATAACCTACAAGATACACATACAAAACTAAAGTTAATAATTACAATGATTTACAAAATGACTTATAAACCTAACTATTACAAACTAGAAGTTGTTGTCACACAATATGCACCAACAGACTCCCCCTTGACAATAGCTCTGGTTTCACCCGAGATGTTGTCACCCGAGTTGTCTTCGATCTTGATTCTCTTTAGCTCTTTTGACTTCCTGCATAGAAACCTTTTCCACAAAACCTTCACTACCCTCTAACATCTTTAATCTTCATGTCTTTAACTATCTATGTAGCATCATGAAGCTTCAACAGATCATGTCATACACCCTCAACAACTCTTGTAGCTTGCGATTCACCCTTAGGAATTTCATCTTTTTCAGATCTTAACTCCTCTAGGTCTATCTCTACGATTCACCTTCAGAAGTTTGATAATTTTTTGAACTAAACTTCTCTAGGTATCCTCTAACTCAGACATATCACTATTAAACTCGTTAGTTAAATGGTATTTGTCTCTATTAGATTGACTAGACTCCCCCTTAACATGGTCAAGCTTTCCAAGTCTTCCAGTTGAAGAGTTAGGCAGCTCCCCATCAATTGGTCTTCTGCTAGGCAGCTCCCCATCATTTGGTCACTGGGATCATCGTCTATGTCTCTGTTTCTTACTCAACGCATCCTCTTTACAACCAGTCTTCTCCTTCTGCCAGGCTTCTCCCCCGGAGCTGCCACGCTCTTCAACAAGAGATTTATCTCCGCCGAAGCTGTGGTGAAATAGTTGTAATAGGTGCGGTTGGAATTGTTGTTGTGATTGTGGGGTAGTGGTGGTTGTGGATTGGCCAGTCGGCTCACTAATGATAACCCGACTAGATCGTCTTCCTTTTGGACCGTCTAGTTAGTATCATTACCAGAATTAGCTTCGTCATCTTGCAGTTTATAATCATCGTCTTCATTCACTTATGTTTGTCTTTATCCGTAGTAAGACAAGACCCGGAGTGAGATCCAAGTATTATTAGATCTAGATTCATCCAACTGTGGAATATCATCTTCATCATCACTTTCATCAACACTCTCGATCTGTTCACGCACAACCCAATAGCATCCTCGAATTTAGATTTTCTAGCTTCAATGCTTTATCATACCCAGACTTTGAACAGATCTCGTTCTGGTTGTTTCTCTAATCGTAGAGTAAAACGATTAAAAGTAAATTATCTCCCCATCTAGTAAGAACTTAAATGTGTACAACTTAAAATGAAAAATAACATAACCAACAAATATGGAATTATTCATATTGAAAATCACATTCTTTTTGTGAGAGTCACTGGTACGAATATCGTATTAGCCATAATGCGTACGGTACACACTTAGGAATTTAATTGTTCCGATGTTATTACGTATGTATAGTTCACGATGATTATTTGTATTGTTGTCCACTTAAGCAGTCAACACTCAGAATTTTCAAGTACAATGTTAGTTATTGTTCACGATTATCTATGTATCTCACATTTGATATACACTTAGGATCGAGAATGTCCAGAATTCCATGTAATTGATGTTTTTAATTTAATTTCATCTCTAAAGTCAGGTCCTTTATATTAAGAGCAATGCACTTTTGTACATGTGAAGAGACTGGACGAGACTAGGGTTAGAGGCAAACAAATCTAAAATCAAACCAGAGGTGACAGGTCTGACTTTCGTACAACAAAGCAACATAGTTTGACTAAAAACCTTAAAAATGGTATTCTTGTTTCGCGGTCGAGTTTGATCTATTTTTAGGATACATTGACTGAGTCTAGGTCAGCATATTTCAAGATGTAGCAAAAGAAACAGTCAGTGAACCCCCCAAATGAATTGGTTTATATTTATCCAATAACATGTATTCAAGTACAATCTATCTCCTAAGAATTAAGACTTAAGTCATACATCAAAATAAAGATTTCACAGAAAAATCGTATTTTTTAATATGGATTAGGTACTTGAAAGTCGTTATGTTATTCCAGCGATGTGGACTAACAACTCAAAAATTGATTTATCAAAAGCCTTACCATAAAAATCAGCTAGATTATCATCATATATTTGATCTTATCTCCCCCTCAGTCGCTACATCCTCTGCTGAACTTGTAGCCTCTGAAGTCTGTGTTCTTGCACACTATATAAAAACATTAGTTATTAGGGGGACCCAAGCCACCACGGACTTGGGTCGACCATTCTCATCAACAAATGTAAATTTCTTTAGATATCCATCTCGCCTTTCAGGTGACTTGGATACTCTGGAACTCTCACTTGTTGGGGAATGGGAGGAGCTACCACTAGACCTTCTATCTGGAGACTTTTGGAAACGTCTCTGATTGATTGGCCTTTGATTTGAAGAATATCTAACCCTAGATTTATAGTTATAATTCAAATTATAAAAATTACTATTACTACTACTCTGGTTAGAAAAACTTTTGTTGGGGTTGTGAAAACGTTTTAAAGATTTCGACAGAATTGATTTTCCATTTGAGCTTCCTGTTTTAGGAGAAGTTCTCCTTGGACTATCAATTTTTGAAACTTTTGATTTCTTACAGGGACACACACTTGCTACATGTCCCTTTTGATGGCACGTGAAGCACAAACGCTTCTCCCATGCTTTCTTATGAGCCTTGAGATTCGTTTGGTGTTCCGATTCGGTTTGTTTACCTTTTTCATTTTTATTCTTAACGTCTTCTATTTTAGGTCTAACAAACTTAATTTTAGTTTTTGACTCCTCATTCGTCCCTGACTCAGCTCTCTCTGACTTGGTCGACTTGGTGATTAAGAGTCCCCTTGGGGTCTGGATCTACGGGGTAATAACGTTTATATGAGTGCGGAATCCTCACATAAGTATAAACGATAACAAACGAGTATAAATATCACTTTTATTGAATGTAAACGAGGTTACATTCGAAGTTACACAGAGTATTCGAACCTAGCTCGAAAAACCCAGTTCCTAAACTCCTTTTTAACCCACTTTTTCGGACTTGTGTATTTATAGGCAACTAAGTTCGTACGAACTTAGCTGCTTCTAAGTTCGTACGAACCTACCAAGTTCGTACGAACATCTAAGTTCGTACGAACATCTAAGTTCGTACGAACCTACAAGTCCGTACCTACTCTAAGTTCGTACGAACCTACAAGTTCGTACGAATCTACAAAATACACAGACAAAACTTAAGTTAACGATTACAACGATTAACAAAATGACTTCTAAACCTAACTATTACAAACTAGAAGCTGTTGTCACAAAACATGCACCAACAGACTCCCCCTTGACAATAGCTCTAGTTTCGATGCACCAACAGACTCCCCTTTGACGATAGCTCTGGTTTCACCGGAGATGTTGTCACCCGAGTTGTCTTCGGTCTTGATTCTTTAAGCTCTTTTGTCTTCTTGCATAGAACACCTTTTCCACAAAATCTTCAACATCCTCTGACATCTTCAATCTTCATGTCTCTAACTATCTCTAGCTTCTGACATCTTCATCGAATCATGTCATACACTTCTCAACAACTCTTGTACCTTTAGGAATTTCATCTTTTTTATATCTTAACTCCTCTTAGTCTATCACTACAATTTACCTTCATACATTTCTTCATTTCTGAACTAGACTTTTGTAGGTATTCTCTAACTTAGATTTATCACTATTAAACTCGTAAGTTCAATGGTATCTCTCCCTGTTAGATTAACTAGACTCACCCTTAACCAGTTCAAGCATACCACGTCTTCCAATTGAAGAGTGTGGCAGCTCAAATTGGTTTCTAGGATCATTGTCTATGTCTCTGTCTCAACACTTCCTCTTTACAACCAGTCTTCACCCCCTGCCAGGCTTCTCCCCCTGAGCTGCTGTGCTCTTCAACAAGGGATCTCCGCCTAAGCTATGGTGAAATAGTTTTAATAGGCTTGGTTGGAATTGTTGTTGTAATGTGTAGGTGGTGATGGTTGTGGATTAGGCAATCGGCTTACTAATGATAACCCCACTAGACCTGTCTTCTTGTTGGACCGTCTAGTGAATAACGAGGTATCATTATCAGAATCAGCATCGTCATCTTGCAATGGATAATCATCGTCTTCATTTAACTTATATTTTCCTTTATCCGTAGAAAAACAAGACCCTGAGTGAGATCCAAGTTTTATTAGATCTAGATGCATCCAACTCTGTGGAATATCATCGTCATCATCACTTTCAACATCACTTTCGGTCTATTTACACGCAAACCCCCAATATCCTCCTCGAATTTTGATCTTCTTGCTTTAATGCTTGGTTATAACCTAGGCTTTGAAATAATCTCATTCGAATTGTTTCTCCAATCGCATAGTTAAACAATCAAAAGTAATTATCTCCCCATTTAGTAAGAACTTAAATTTGTATAAATTAAAATGAAAAAATAACTAAAAATAAACAAACAAATATGAAATTATTCATATTAAAAAGCACATTGTTTTTATGAGAGTCACTGTGACGAAGATCATATTAGCCATAATGCGTACGATACACAGTTAGGACTTGAATTATTCCAATGTTATTATGTATGTAATTTATAGTTCACGACGATTATCGGTATTGTTGTCCACTTAAGCAGTCAACACTCAGATTTTCATGTACACATTTAGTTATTGTTCACGATTAACTATGTATCTCACATTTGATATACCCTTAGAATCGAGAAAGTCCAGAATTCCATGTAATGGATGTTTTTAATTTAAAATTCATCTCTAAAGTCAAGTCCTTTATATTAAGAGAAATGTACTTTTGTACATGTGAAGAGACTAGACTAGGGTTAGAGCCTAACAAATCTAAAATCAAACCAGAGGTGACAGGTCTGCACTTTCGTACAACAAAGCGACATAGTTTGACTAGACACCTTGAAAACGGTATTCTTGTTTCTTGGTCGAGTTTGCTCTATTTTTAGGATACACTGACTGAGTCTAGGTCAGCATGTTTCAAGATGTTGCAAAAGAAACAATCAGTGAACCCCCCAGATGAATTGGTTTTTATTTATCCAATAACATGTATTCAGGTACAATCTATCTCCTAAGAATTAAGACTTAATGTCATACATCAAAATAGAGATTACATAGAAAAATCGTGTTATTTAATATTGATTTGGTACTTGAGAACAGTTATGCCTTATGCCTACCAATACATCGTATAATGAAGCTATTCTTTACGTTTAGAATTAAAGTAGTTTTTACTGTGTATGTACTACATTTAAAAGCCACACATATAAAAATGTTGTAGGCATGGGTAATGTTTTCGTCATTTCTTCGCGTTATTACAGTGACACTCATATTTTTATAGTTTTTCAAACTAACTAAAAATCCTAAGAAATAAAGATAGAAAAAAGTTCTTAAGAGAGATATGTCACTCATGAATTGTTATACCAGCGATGTGGACTAACAACTCAAAACTTGATTTATCAAAAGCCTTACCAACAAAATCAGCTAGATTATCATCCCATATTTGATCTTATCTCCCTCTCCATCGCTACGTCTTCTGCTGAACTTGTAGCCTATGAAGTTTGTGTTCCTGCACACTAGATAAAAATCATTAGTTACAAAGGGGGACCCAAGCCACCACTGACTTGGATCGACCAGTGTCATCAACAAAAGTAAATTCCTTCAGATATCCGTCTCGCCTTTCAGGTGACTTGGATACTCTGGAATTCTCAGTTGTTGGAGAATGGGAGGAACTACCACTAGCCCTTCTATCCGGAGATTTTTGAAAAAGTCTCTGATTGACCGGCCTTTGGTTTGAAGAATATCTAACCCTAGATTTATAGTTAGAATTCGAGTTATGTGAATTCTTATTACTACAACCCTGGTTAGAAAAACTTTCGTTGGGGCTATTAATACTTTTTGAAGGTTTCGACCGAAATGATTTTTCACTTGAGCTTCTTGTTTCAGGAGAACTGCTCCTTGGACTATCATTTGTTGAAACTTTTGATTTCTTATATGGACACACACTTACTACATGTCCTTTTTGATGACATGTGAAGCACGAACGCTTCTCCCAGGCTTTTTTCTGAGCCCTGAGAATCGCTTGGTGTTCCAATTCAGTTTGTTTACCTTTCATTTTTATCCTTAAAATCTTCTATTTTAGGTCTAACAAACTCAATTTTAGTTGTTGACTCTTCATTGGTCCCTGACACAGATATCTCTGACTTGGTCGACTCGATGATGTCAACCCTCTCAGAGACTACTGGTCGTGTAGTAGAGTCAGCTTCAGAAGACTGTTTAGTTAAATCTAAAACACGTTCACGAGCTAAATCAATTATTTGACTCTGCTCGTTCACTTTGTCTTTTAAAACTTTTAAATCCTCTTTATCAAAGTTAGCTTTATTAACTAACTCAGAGTTTCTCAGTTTTAAAATTGTGTTTTCTTCTTTTAAAGCATTTAGCTGAGCCGTCATCATATTAGATGATTCAATCAATTTCTCAGCCTGCTCTGCTAAGTTAGTACATAAAATACACGCATTAACTACAGAGTCTAAGTTTAGAATAACCTTATGCTTCTCAGCATCCATGTTGGCCATATATGCAATGAAGTCTTTTGTACTCATAGTACCAGTAGACTCCATCCTTATAACCCTGGTCACTGAAGCAGGTAACTCTCTCTCAGTCTTCTTCTCACTAGTATCCTGTTGATCTGCCTCATCAATTGTGGTCACGAATTCCTGAGGCCCTTTAACAGGTGTACTCCAATCATATGAACTGTCCCGTGTTTTAGTAACCAATGCTCTAGAATATGTACTATTCCCTGAGTATTGGTCATTAGAAGACGTCCCTTGATGTAAGTCAGCCCTACTCTCGTTGATCTGTTTACCACCGTCAAATCTTTTTTCCAAAGCTACCCAGAGCTCTCTAGAAAAGTGGTAACGTTGTTTGAAGGTATACCTAATATCATCAGGAAGACACTTGATGATAGCAGACAACGCCTTGTTCTCTGCATCATACATCTTTTTGTCTGCCTCCTTCATCGTTGAATACAAACGAAACACACGTTTCCCTTCGAATTCATAAGAAGGTAAATCATACCCTTCACTTATACAGATCCACATATTGATGTCATTGAATTTGACATAAGATTCAAATCTATCTCTCCACCCGAAGTAATCTTCAGCTAAAAGCTTTGGTGGTGTAGAATGATTCAATTCTATCAGCTTGTTCACGTTTGACATCAAAAATAGAGTATATACGGATTTGAGGTAAGTTTGTAGTAGAGAGTCAACTAATGTCAAGTTCACTCAAAACACAAATTCCCTCCAAAATTTCGCGAATATTTTCCGAGTAAAATTTAAATTTTCTCAAACCAAAGTTAAACAATGGTAAGCCTAAATTCAAATTTCGGTCAAAGAAAATTTTCCGGAAGGTTAAGTTCGTGCGAAGTTAGAAAATTTAAGTTCGAAAATTTAAATTTTTTTTTTTTTTTTTTTTTATGGAAGGTTAAGTTCGTGCGAAGTTAGAAAATTTTCAAACTTACAAGTTCGTACGAACTTAGTATGTTCGAACAGAATCTAAGTTCGAATGGTAGGTTCGTACGAACTTAGTATGTTCGTATAAACCTAAGTTCGAATGGCTATTCTGGGTAAGTTCGTACGACACTTTCTGAAACGTACGAACTTGTTGTTCAAACTCAAATCTGAGCAAAAACTCAGATCTAGAAAGATTCAACCGTTGAAATGGACTGAAACTTAAAGAATATGAATCACAAGCACTCCAGGAAGCCGAAAGTACAACTTTTATCTTCCAAAACACTTGTAATCTCTCGTTTCTTTATCTTTTCTTTACCCCGAACCAAAAACGAATGTTTAAAGGCTCTGATACCACTTGAGAGTCCCCTTGGGGTCTGGATCTACGGGGTAATAACGTTTATATGAGTGCGGAATCCTCACATAAGCATAAACGATAACAAACGAGTATAAATATCACTTTTATTGAATGTAAACGAGGTTACATTCGAAGTTGCAAAGAGTATTCGAACCTAGCTGGAAAAACCCAGTTCCTAAACTCCTTTTTAACCCACTTTTTCGGACTTGTGTATTTATAGGCAACTAAGTTCGTACGAACTTAGCTGCTTCTAAGTTCGTACGAACCTACCAAGTTCGTACGAACATCTAAGTTCGTACGAACCTACAAGTTCGTACGAATCTACAAAATACAAAGACAAAACTTAAGTTAACGGTTACAACGATTAACAAAATGACTTCTAAACCTAACTATTACAAACTAGAAGCTGTTGTCACAAAACATGCACCAACAGTGATGTCTACCATCTCAGAGACTGCTGGTCGTGTAGTAGAGTCAGCTTCTTGTACATTTAATAGACTATCTAAGGTTTCAACTGAAAATCTTTTTAGTTCAATTTTCCTATTAAGATCAACAATTCAACCTTAGCGTCTGCTAATCCATTTTCTTTATTTAAAGAATGTTTAATTTAAAATATGCTCACGAGCTAAATCATTAATTTGACTCTGCTCGTTGACTCGATCTTTTAGAGTGATTAAATCTTTTGCATCAGATTTAGCTTTATTAACTAACTCAGAGTTTCTCAGTTTTAAAGTTGTGTTTTCTTGTTTTAAAGCATTTAACTGAGTTGTCATCGTTTTTGATTACTCTATTAAATTCTTAGCCTGCTCTGCAAAGTTAGTATATAAATCACAAACATTAACTACTAAGTTTAGAATAACCTTATGTTTCTCAGCATCCATGTTGGCCATATATGTAATGAAGTCCTTTGTACTCATAGTATCAGTTGACTCCAATCTTATAACCCTAGTCTTTGAAGCAGGTAACTCTCTCTCAGTCTTCTTCTCACTAGTATCCTTTTGATTTGCCTCATTAATTGTGGTCACGAATGCTTGAGGCTCTTCAATATATGTACTCCAATCATATGAACCGTCCAGTGTTTGAGTAACTAAGGCTCTGGAATGTGTACTATTCCTTGAGTATTGATCACTAGTAGACGTCCCTTGATATGAGTCAGCCCTACTCTCTTTGATATGTTCATTATTGTCGAATCTTTTCTCCAAAGCTAACCAGAGCTCTCTAGAAAAGTTGTAACGTTTGAAGGTATGCTTAATCTCTTGAGGAAGACACTCGATGATAGCAGACAACACCTTCTTCTCTGCTTCATACATCCTTTTGTTTGCCTCATTCATCATTGAATACGAATAAAACTTACGTTTCCCTTCGAATTCATAAGTAGGTGTATCATACCCTTCATTTATACAGATCCACATCTTGATGTCATTGAATTTTACAAATGATTCAAATCTATCTTTCCACCACAAGTAATCTTCAGCTATTAAAAGCTTTGGTAGTGAAGTAGCTTTACCTACTTCATGATCCATTTCTATCAGCTTGTTCACATTTGACATTGTAATTAGAGAGTATACAAACTCGAATATTCCCTCCAAAATTCGCAAAAATTTATAGTAAAATTTAAATTTTCTCAAACCAAAGTTAATCAATGATAAGCCTTAATTCAAATTTTGGTAAAAGAAAAAATTTTCGGATATTTCGAGCCAAAGAAAAAATTCGTGAATTTTTTTTTTTTTTTATCGAACTAGAGAGAGTCAATTTTGTAGACAAAGTAAGTTCGAAGGACCCCCTAAGTTCGAAGAGGTCAAACGAACTTGACTACCAAAATTTACTGTTCGAACTTAGACTAAGTTCGAAGGCTTCAAGTTCAAACGAACTTACAGCTGTAAGTTCGAATGGTATTCCAGGTAAGTTCGTACGTAGCTTTCTAAGTTTATACACTCTGCTGTTGAAAAACTCATATCTGAAAATTTCAGATCTTGGTTTCTTTCAACCTGCAACTTCGAATACCCTTTGCAATGAATGATTTCTAACACCTTTGGAAGCTAAAAATAAAGTTTCTAACGTCAAAGTCTTTCGTAATCTCTCGTTTCTTTATCGTTTCTTTATCCCGAACCAAATCGAACGAATTCGAAGGCTCTGATACCACTTGTAGGTTCCCGTAGGTTCGGATCTACGATGTAATCTTGTTTATACGAGTGCGGAATCCTCACATAAACATAAACGATAACAAACGAGTAATACAAATGTGTAAAGATCACTTTTTAAGCTTTATCGAATGTAAATTAGTATTACATTCGAACTAAGACTTACAAACACAAAGTATTTGAACTAGTCTCCTGGAAACTCAGTTCCTCAACTCTTAAATCCTATTTTCGGACTAGGCACCTAAGCTCATACCTATTCTAAGTTCATACGAACTTCTAAGTTCGTATGAACTTACAAAATACACATACAAAACTAAAGTTAATAATTACAATGATTTACAAAATGACTTATAAACCTAACTATTACAAACTAGAAGTTGTTCACAATATGCACCAACAGGGGAGATGATGGGTTGTAAAGGAGATGAGCAGAGAAAGAAAAATGACCAAGATAAGGACGATGATCTCAGTGCACCAAAAGGTGATCTGCCTAGCTCTTCATCTAGAGGGCAGGGTGCAGCACAAGCTCAGGGGGAGTCTGGTCAGAAAGAGTGTGGAGCGGAACTGAGCACACTCCAGTGAATCTGAACGAGACCGATACTATCGAAGCGTTGCTTGGACTGAACGATTTTGATAGCGATGGGTCAGAGTTAGAGGAAGGACAGATCTTGTGTAAAGAGGTTGCAAATTGGAATTCTTATGATGAGGTCGATGCAGATGCTGATATTGACGAACACATCGTCACTAAGCAGCCTTTACCGAGATAGTTTATGAAGATGAAGCTGGTGGTGAGAAAGTGATCGACTTAGAGGAAGACTTAACTCCTGAAGTTGAGTCAGAAGATGAACCAACTGAGCCATCTAGAGAATAATTGAAAAACTTACGGTTCAAGTAAATGGAAAAGGAACCGGAGATTAAGTATAAGGGTGATATCAAGGTCACATGATCGGGCGAGCTGAAACAAGGCATCATTAGTTGGTTTATGACAGTGAACTCAAACTGTTCATAATTAAAAGATATGATGGGATTCAGTATCTACAGAACAAACTGAAGGTTTTTAGCTTGTTGCCGAAGATAGAATTGAAGGAACTGGCCTGGCTAGACTTGGTGAATATTGGAGATGATCCTTACGCTCGGACTCTAGAGAGAATCGTTAAGTGTGAAGGAAGATTGAACATGTTTGAAGACTTAAAGCCAAAACCGGGGAAGAGAGTTCATGATCTGACCAGGATTGATCCCATTACAAATAAGCCTTGGATGAAAATGGTTTACAAACCTGTCAAGTGCTTGAAGAGGGTTCCGTTGAAGAAAATACCACAGGACGTTCTTGAAAATCTTAAATGGTGGTATGTTGATAGTAAAACTGCTGAGGCAGTAATGGAGGATGGTGAAGGAAAAGAGTTCCTGAGGGTGTATGATAGTTTACATCTGGTAAACCTATCTAAAGATGATCTGATGAAGCTTCATGTGAACAAGATCTTGTATAGAGATAGTTGGAGGTATGCGGGAAAAAGATATAAAAAAGTGGTAAAGGTTTGCATGGAGAAAGGCTTATGGACTGGAAGTCGACAGAGCTGATCGAGAATCAAGATCGACTGCAACAAGAAGACTAAAGACAACTAGAGCTATTGTCAAGGGGGAGTCTGTTTGTGCATCTTGTGTGACAACAGCATCTAGTTTGTAATTAGTCTTTGTAGTTAATCATTGTAATTATTAACTTATGTTTTGTTTGTGTATTTATGTAGGTTCCTACAACTTGTAGGTTTATACGAACTTAGGTAAGTTCGTACGAACTTAGAAGCTGCTAAGTTCGGCCTATAAATACAAATCCGAAATTATTAGTTGTATGCTTTTAGAACTGAGTTTCCAGGAAGCTAAGTTCGTATACTGATTGTAATATTGTCTTAGTTTGAATATAATAAAAGTTTATATTCAATAATATAAATGTATTTTATTACTTGTTTAGTTAACGTATTTTTTATTAGAGGATTCCGTACTCTAATAAACTTGTTTACCTCGTGGATTCGTTCATCAGGGACTTACAGATGTTGCATATTGGAAAACAGACGATGAGATATTTCCAGATATCAATGCTGATATTGATGAACACGTCGTGACAAAGCAACCTATTATTGAGGTGGTATATGAGAATGAAGCTGGTGAGAATGTGATTGATCGAGAGGGATTAGAGTCTGAGAATGATGAAGTCCCTGAAGGTGATTCAGATGCTGAAAAAGAACCATCAAGAGCAGAATTAAGAGATTTATGGTTTAAGAATATTGAGAAGGAACCAGAGCTTAAAATGAAAGAATCTATCAAAGTCAAGGGGTCAGGAGAGCTGAAACGAGGCATCATAAGTTGGTTTTATGACAGCGACCTGAAGCTGTTCATAATAAAGAGATATGATGGGATTCAGTACTTGGAGAATAAGTTGAAGATTTTTAGCTCGCTGCCTAAGATTGAACTTAAAGAACTAGCTTGGCTAGATTTAATAAGCGTTGGCGAAGATCCTTACGCTAGAACCATGGAAAGAATAGTTAAGCGTGAAGGACGATCGAATAAGTTTGTTGATTTGAAGTTGGGAGCATGAAAGAGAGTTCCAGACTTGACAAGAATAGATCCTATAACTAACAAGCCTTGGATGAAAATGTTTTACAAACCAATCAAGTGCTTGAAGAAGGTTCCATTGAAGAAAATTCCACATGATATCCTTAATGAGCTCAAGTGGTGGTATGTTGATAGTAAAACTACGGAAGCAGTGATGGAGGACGGTGAAGGAAAGGACTTGATGAGGGTGTACGACAGTTTAAATCTGGTAGACTTGTCCAAAGATAATCTAATGAAACTACATGTCAACAAGATTCTCTACAAAGATAGTTGGAGGCATGAGGGTAGAAGATATCAAAATGTGGTGAAGGTATGTGAGGAAAAAGGTTTATGGGCTGGAAGTCGACAGAGCTGATCAAGAATCAAGATCGACTGCAACAAGAAGACTGAGAAAAACTAGAGCTATTGTCAAGGGGGAGTCTGTTGGTGCATCTTGTGAGACAACAACGTCTAGTTTGTAATTAGTCTTAGTAGTTAATCATTGTAAATATTAACTTAGTTTTTGATTGTGTATTTTGTAGGTTCGTACGAACCTATAATAGGTACGAACTTAGAAGTTGCTAAGTTTGTACGAACTTAGAAGTTGCTAAGTTCGTACGAACTTAGCTACTTATAAATACCAAGTCCGAATGTGTTGTATTTGTGAGTTTTTTAAGAGAGTTTCCAGGAGACTAAGTTCGAATACAGTTTGTAATATTGTCTTAGTTTGAATATAATACAAGTTCATATTCAATAAAACTTTGTTTGTATTCTAAACATATTTGTATTACTCATTTGATTAACGTATTGTTTATTAGAGGTTTCCGCACTCTAATAACTTGTTTACCTCATGGATTCGTTCACTAGGGACTTACAGGAAATCTACTGCCCAACTGACTCACGAGGCAACAACCAAAAGGAATAGCAACTCTACTACTTAAATACAGCCGCCACCCTGAGCTGGTTTTGTACATATCCAGAAACACGTCTTTTTAATTGTACCAACCCCATTGTGCAATACTTCTTCTCAGGAAGAATTACTTTTGAAACCAGCTCATGGGTAATGTAAATAACTATCTAACATTTGTAGTGTTTCTGGCATGCTTATGTGAATATGCAAAGTATTATAGAAATAAATCAGTTGTATGTACTATCAAATGCAGGGCAGGGCTGTGCATATGCACAGCCAAAATTTTTCCTAGTATATATATATAACTCGAATATATGGTTCAAGTCGCATTTCATATATGGTTCGTTTCTGCTTATGTTTAATATTACTGTTTAATATGGTTCGTTTTTGTGAGATTCACTGTTACGAATATCGTATTAGCCATAATGCATACGATACACAGTTAGGAATTTAATTATTCCTATGTTATTATTCATGTAACTAATTTTTCAAGACGATTATCGGTATTGTTATCCACTTGAACAGACAACATTTAGAATTGTCAAGTACAATTTGAGTTATTATTCATGATTATCTATGTGTCCCTCACGTTTGACATACTCTTAAGATCAAGATATGTCCATAATTCCAGGTATTGGAAATCCTTAATATAAGGTAAGCGTACTATTGTACACGTGAAGTAACTAGACTTGACTAAGGTTAGAAACAAACAAATCTAAAATCAAACTGGAGGTGAAAAGTCCGTACTTTCGCACAACAAAGCGACTTAGTTTGACTAGACTTGACTAAGGTAAGATAGGTTTTATGGTACTATCTATTACCTAAAATTTATGACTTGATGTCATACATCAAACGAGAGTTAGCACAGAATAATCGCTTTATTAAATTTTGTATTTTTAGTACTTGCGAACCATTATGTCGTATGCCTACCGATACATCATATGATGAATGTGTTAGACACGTTATTTTTTAGGTACATTAGACTGTGTAGGTACTACATCTTAAAGCCACACATATAATATGTTCTAGGCATGGGTAATGTTTTCATCATTTCTTCGCGTCATTAAGTGACACTCAAATTTTTAGATTTTTTCAAACTTAGAAAAGATAAAGATAGATAAAAGTTCTTAAGAGAGATACTTTACTCATGAATTGTCATTCCAACGATTTGGACTAACAACTCAAAACGTGATTTATCAAAATCCTTAGCATAAAGATCAGCTAGATTATCATCTGAGGAATTTGTTATCCCATATATGATTCTGTCTCCACCTCAGTCACTACATCTTCTATTGAACTTGTAACCTCTGAAGAACTTGCTTCTCCCCGATTAAGTCCCTTGAGCAATCGCAATAGTCATTCCAGTCAACTCCTGCACAGCACAAAAATAACAAAAGATTAGTTATTACAGGGAACCCAAGCCACCACGGACTTGGGTCGGCCAATCTTATCAACAAATGTAAATTCCCTCGGATATCTATCTCTCCTTTCAGTGACTTGGATATCTATCTCGCCTTTCACGTGTTGGTGAATGGGGAGTATAACCACTAGGCCTTCTATCCGGAGACTTTTGGAAAAGCCTCAGATTGACTGGCCTTTGGTTTGAAGCATATCTAACCCTAGCTTTATAGTTATAATTTGAATTATAAAAATTCCTATTACTACTACCCTGGTTAGAAAAACTTTTATTGGGGTGTGAAGACGTTGTGAAGTTTTCGACCTAATGGATTTTCCATTTGAGCTTCTCGTTTTAGGAGACGTGCTCCTTGGACTATCATTTGTTGAAAACTTCATTGATTTCTTACTTGGACACACACTTGCTACATGTCCCTTTTGATGGCACATGAAGCAGGAACGTTTCTCCCAAGCTTTCTTATGAGCCTTGAGCTTCGTTTGGTGTTCCATTTTATGTGGAGTCAGAGAAGAGCCATGTTCTGTTTGTTTACCTTTTTCATTATTACTTTTAACATCTTCTATTTTAGGTCGAACAAACTCAACTTTAGTTGTTGACTCCTCATTTTGTAAATTGAGTTCCATCACACTACCATGTACAAAACACATTTTCTTTTGAAATTTTTGTGGAGATGTCGTGGAAGTCTCAGTTTTTACTGACTCTATTTTAGAACTTGACTCTTCTTTTGTACTAGACTCAGCCTTTTCTGAATTAGCCTCGACCTGTACTTCCCTCTTTTCTACATCAATTGAGGCTATGAACGCCTAAGGTTCTTCAACACGTGTACTCTAATCATATGAACCGTCTTGTGTTTGAGTAATCAAGGCTCTAGAATGTGCATTATTCCCTGAGTATTGATCTATCGTAGACGTCCCTTGATAAGAGTAGCTCTTTCTTCCCTGGTTTGAAGTTTGTTCCTTTCTCGGTCTCTGACATTCCCTTGCGAAGTGCCCAAAACTATCGCAGTTATAGCACTTAACTGTTGTCTTGTCAAATCCAACATTTTCTCCGACAAACTTCCTACCCGTTCGATTTATGAACCTCTACACTTTCTTTGTAAACATGGCCAATTGACATTTCCCTTGCGAAGTGCCCAAAACTATCGCAGTTATAGCACTTAACTGTTGTCTTGTCAAATCCAACATTTTCTCCGACAAACTTCCTACCCGTTCGATTTATGAACCTCTACACTTTCTTTGTAAACATGGCCAATTGCCATTGCAAGTCCATCTCTTCGAGATCATCAGGGTCAATCTAGTCATAATCCTCATTGATCATGGCAGGATCTGTGACCTTTCCTTGTATGAGGTTCTCATGAGATGCCACAAACGATGCAAGCATAGCCATCTGACATTCTGCTGACTTCATGATCATAGATATCGATTTGAACTCATTAACATTTCCAGATCGTGAGTTCCTATCCCTGCCTGAAAGGGTTTGATTAGACAACACCATAAAGTTAAAAAATATAACTTAAAGTATTAAAACAAAAATCCTATTTTAAATATATAAAAACGTGAATATCATGCTACCCAGGAAAAACACACATTTCCTTTATAATCTGTTTGACAAAGCGCGTGCAATTGGGCTGGTACGTCAAATCTGAGATTGTAATTGCGAATGATGTGACACCCGCGATACCCAAGCGAACTTGAGCCGAGAGTCACGTGTTTTTACATGGTTGATCCACTATCTAATCCATGATTCACGGTATCCCTGTCTTGGATTGAGATGAGCATAAATCGAGATCAACATGCCATTTATTTTATAAATGAATCTCAAAAGATCTAGGAATTTCATAGTGTTTGAAATTGGCAAATAGTATTGCCTACCAAAATAACTCCATGGTGTGATTACAGCATCCCTCTTTACATCATGAGTGAAATATGGATCCTAGCCTTGTTAAATAATTTTGTTAAAGGGTAATTATTTTAAGGATTAATGAACTAACTAAAATTTCTTTTATAGATGTCGAACTCAAATCAGAACGTGAATCTTCCTCCTTTTCCTCTACCACCACCTCAACACTCAAACTTCTCACTCTTGTCGGTATTGTCAAGGGAAAAGTTGACAAGATCGAACTATCTTGACTGGATCTGCACCTTAAGGATTACCTTGAGGTACGAGAACAAGGAGTATGTTCTCGACGAGGATCTCCCGGAACTTAATGATGACTTTACCGATGAGCAAATTACCGCTTATGAAAAACACTACGAAGAATCGGAAAAGGTTGCTTGTCTAATGTTGGCGACCATGTCTTCTGAGCTCCAAAAGAGCTTTAAGAAGGTTGGGGCATACAACATTAATCTTCAACTCAAGGAGATGTTCTAAGAGCAAGCTAGACAGGAACGTTTTGAGATCGTTAAATCCCTCATGGCTTGCAAACTGCAAGAAGGAGTGTCTATGTGTAGCCATGTCCAAAAGATGAAAAGCTACATAGATAGATTGGAAAACTTGGGTGTCCAGTTACCTAAAGAGTTAGCCATTGATATGGTACTTAACTCACTTTCTGCTTCATATTTGCAGTTCATTATGAACTACAATATGAACAATTTGGATAAGACCCTTATGGAGTTACACGGTATGCTAAAAACTACCGAAGTGAGTATGGTGAAAACTCGCAGCTCCACTTCCTCCGCTCCCTTCTTGGCTATTCGTCAAAGTTCTGCTAAGAAGAAAAGGCTTTCTAATCCCAATGAAAAGGGAAAGGCTAAGGTAGGACAGTCCAACCAAGGCTCCAAGAGAAAGGCCGATTCTGAAATAGCTCCCACTAGTGATCCGAAATAGGCCGTTTGTTTTTACAGCCAAGAGAGGAGGCATTGGAAACGTAGCTGCCCGAAGTACCTAGAGGATCTGAAAAACAAAAGGGTCAAGGAGTCTAGCACCTCAGGTATGTTCATGACAGAACGTCACAGTACGTCAATTTCTAAGTCTTGGGTTCTTGATACAGGATGTGGTGCTCACATTTGCTCTGATATGTAGGGACTAAGAGAAAGTAGAAAGCTAAGGCATGGGGAGCTTAACCTGATCATGGGAAATAGACAAACTGCTGCTGTTACAAGGATCGGGGATTATAAGCTCGTGCTAAGTAGTGATTGTTCTTTGAGATTATTAGATGTTTGTTGTTCGCCAGATGTGGCTCGAAACATTATTTCGCTTTATGCGTTGTATAAGGATGGTTTTGAATTCTCATTTGATAATAAAAATGGTGACATTTTAGTTTACAAGAATAATTGTTTTTATTTTAAAGCTAGTCCTTGCAATGGTATCTATGAAAATGTTGTTTGTATGAATAAAAATAAGAGTTAATTGTTTCATTATGTATCTAACTTTACATTTTTTACTATTGTATGTAACTACCTTTAAAACTTGTTATTATATGTATCGAACTTTACAATTTCGTGTATTGTATGTAACGGGTGACCGGATGACCTGAACTACCTGTTTCGATACATACAATAGACATTTTTACAAAGTTCGATACATACAATAGATATCTTTTTACAAAGTTTGATACATACAATAGACATTTTTACAAAGTTCGATACATATAATAGACATTTTTTCAAAAGGAAAAACCGGATACCTGCTTATCCGGTCACCCGTTACATACAATATACGAAGTTGTAAAGTTCAATACACACAATAGCACTTTTAAAATGTGGTTACTTACAATAGTAAAAAATGTAAAGTTGAATACATAACGAATCAATTAACCATAAAAATAATATAATCTTAAATGTTGATTCTTCCAAAGGTGTGTTGGATAAACCGTGTCTATGGCATCATCGTCATATAAGCAAGAAACGCATCGCCAAGCTCCAATCGGATGGAATATTGGAACCATTCGACTTGAAATCAGATGATGTATGCGAGTCTTGCTTACTTGGAAAAATGACAAAGTCGCCATTCACAAGGACTAGTGTAAGAGGCAAGGATTTGTTAGACCTTATCCATACAGATGTATGTGGACCGTTTAAATCCACCACTAGACACGGTGAACGATACTTCGTCACATTCACTGATGACTTTAGTCGATATGGCTATGTTTATCTGATTAAACATAAATCGGAAACCTTTGAGGTGTTCAAAGAATTCCAAAACGAAGTTGAAAATCAACTGGGCAAAAGTATTAAGATGATCCGCTACGATAAGGGTGGAAAGTATCTAAGTCTTGAATTCATCGATCATCTTAAAAACTGTGGAATAGTATCACAGTTCTCTCCTCCCAGAACGCCACAACTTAATGGAGTTTCTGAGAGAAGAAATCGAACATTGTTGGACATGGTTCGATCTATGATGAGTCGAACTACCCTTCCAATAAGTTTCTGGGGTTATGCCCTAGAAATAGCTGCACACATTTTAAACCTCGTACCAACTAAGAAGGTTGCTAATACACCCTCTGAAATGTGGATTGGGGCTCCTCCCTCACTCCGACATCTAAAAGTCTGGGGTTGTGAGGTCTACGTTGGACTTGAGACCCATGACAAGCTAGAATACAAGTCAAAGAAATGTCACTTCATTGCTTATCCTCAAAATTCCTTTGGATATCAGTTTTACAAACTTTTTGAGAACAAGGTGTTTGTTGCTAGAAGGGGATTCTTCCTTGAGAGGGATCTCATTTCCAAAGGAGCTAGTGGGAGTAAAATTGATCTTAAAAAGAGTTTCAAGAGTCAACCAATGAAGAAGAATCTATAGTTGACACTAGCACTCAACCAGGGGATGAGATTCCTGTTGAGCAAACTGACATAACTCCACTTATTCCTCGTCGATCCAATAGAGTTAGTCACCCTCCTGAGTACTATGGTGAATTTTATGATTTCCATATAACTGAAGGTGACACACTGATTAGTGATAAAACACTAATTAATGAGGATGAGCCATCCAACTTTGAGGAAGTGATGGCGAGCCCTGAGGCTGCCAAATGGAAGGAGGCTATGGAGAGAGAGATTCAGTCTATGTACGATAACCAAGTTTGGAATTCAGTTGATCATACACCCGGCCTTAAAACCATTGGGTGTAAATGGATCTTCAAGAAGACCGACATGGATGGGAATGTACACAATTTCAAAGCTAGGTTGGTGGCAAAAGGATAAAATCTATTAGGATATTACTTGCCATAGCCGCATTTCATGACTATGAAGTATGGCAAATGGATATGAAAACCGCTTTCCTTAATGGAAAACTATCGGAGGATGTGTTTATGACACAGCCTGAGGGTTTTGTACATGCCAAATATCCAAATAGAGTGTGTAAGCTTGAGAGATCCATTTATGGACTCAAACAAGCATCTCGCAACTGGAATCTTTGCTTCCATGAAAAGGTCAAAGAGTTTGGATTTTCTAGAAGTCAAGATGACTCTTGCGATTATGTCAAAGCTAGTGGGAGTGTTATAGTCTTCCTAGTATTGTATGTTGATTACTCATAGGAAATGATATCCCAACACTACAAGGTGTAAAAACTTGGTTGGGAAATTGTTTCGCTATGGAGGACTTGGGAGATACAGCATATATACTTGGAATAAGAATTTACAGAGATAGATTAAAACGTCTGATAGGGCTTAGGCAGAGTACATACTTGGATAAGATCTTGAAGAAATTCAAAAAGATGCATGACTCCAAGAAAGGGTTCTACCCATGCAACATGGCATAAAATTGACTAAGAATCAATGTCCCAGTACTAGTGATGAACTGGACAGAATGAGTCGACTCCCATATGCTTCGGCTATAGGCTCGATCATGTATGTCATGACTTGTACTCGTCCTGATGTCTCATATGCTTTGAAGATGGTGAGTCGATTTCAAGACAACCCTGGCGAAAGTCATTGGATTGCGGTAAAGAATATTCTCAAGTATCTAAGAAGAACAAGAGATATGTTCTTAGTATACGGTGGGAAAGAAGAGCTCACAGTGAAAGGTTATTGTGACGCGAGTTTCCAAACTGACAGGGATGACTCTTGCTTACAATCAGGATGGGTGTTCTTGTTGAATGGAGGAGCCGTGACTTGGAAAAGTTCCAAGCAAAAGACGATAGCTGACTCCACGTGTGAGTTCGAGTACATAGCAGCTAGTGAAGCTACAAAAGAGGCCACATGGTTGAAGAACTTCATCGGTGATCTTGGTGTTGTTCCTAGCATCAAGGAACCCCTTGAAATCTTTTGTGATAAAGAATATGCAGTCGATTTGGCTAAAGAACCTAAGGACCATGGGAGGTCAAGACATATACTCAGGAAATACCACTACGTCCGAAACCGAGTTGAAGAGGGAGACGTAATAGTGAGTAGGGTATCATCGGAAGAGAATCCGGTTGATCCTTTCACAAAGGCTTTAAGTCGATCCAAGCATGATGAACATACTAGGTCAATAGGCATTAGATTTGAGAACGATATAATGTAAATATTTTTAGTTGTTAGTTTACTATTTTGAAACAGAATAATTTGTATGTATTTGATGACTTATTTTGTGGTGACCTAATAATATGCTGGGTTGCTACCTTTACATTAATTTATTACTTTGTCTCGTTTTGCATGTTTAGAACCCACTTCCCGAGTATTTATTTAATTACTCGAACCTCCACAGTCGGTCATACTCTTGGAAGTAAGTAGTGATTTAAGACTGTCATGGAGAGTTAGTAGATTGACCATAGTGAATTGGACATAGCATAGAGATTGGGACTAACTCTCATGTGTACTTAATAGAGATTTAAGTATTGAAGAAACCCGCACTCAGATAATTACTTCATGGACATATCAAAAGTAATTCAGAGATGATAATATCTTTTATTTTTCAAACAGAGATACATGAGGTTTTTCGTGCTACGATTTTGTTAGGCATTGGTCTGCTCTAACGTTGTCCGTAACTGGCAATTATACTGGATAGTTCCATGTCTGACATGATGACTAGACGGAAACTATGTAGTCCAAGTTTATTTGTTCCTTCTGCCTTAACTGGAGAAACGATATCTATAGGCCCCTCGATGATTTGATGTTGACATTTAAATGCTTGGCCGAGCCCTGATTAAATTGATGTGTTCAATTAGTAGCCTGTTGTAGTCATCATAAATCTCTATCGGGAAACATAATTTCGAACATTGAGATTGACTTGGTCAATTTCTCAAGTTCAAGGATATCTTGTAGAACAAAGGAATATTTGATCATTTATCTTAGGGTTGTCTCATGATTTGATTCAGAGTTCAGCAGCTGCTTTGGATGGCACACTCTATTAGTTATTTGCAAGTATTAGACCACTTAGAGTTGATGACATGTCCAAGTGGGAGACTATTAGATATAGTGTCCATGGTCATCAAAAAGTCGGTAATATTTGATATAATAATAGGGTCCTTTCAGGTTGCCCTTAAAACACAACCTAGTGATTACTTAAGGGACTACTTTGACATTAATTAATAGTTTAATTTAAATTGGAACAAAGTACAAGGGGTTAATATAGAAATAAAAGAATATGAATTCTATCCCAACTAGGATTCTAATTTTATTCTAGGGTGAAAACCTTGATTGCTCATTCATTATTTTTCATTCTCCCCTTGAAACCGTTGTCTCTCCCTCCCCTCTCTTGGTTTGATTTATTCCATCCTTCTCTAGGGTTTGGTTTAATCAATCAACGTTAGAGGTTATACCCGATAATCTAAAGGTTGTCGTTTTGGGTGTGATTCCATTAGAGGGATTCTCCTTTGGATCCTCGTTCATCGAACATTATGGCAAGAACAAGATCACATGGATTGTCTCCAATAGCAAACAAGGTATGTCTTCTATTCGATTAGTTAGTTACATCAAGTTTTGTAAACCGTTGATTCTTAGCTGGGTTTTAATCATGAGTTAACTAGACAATAATTTGTTTCCGCTGCCATATTAAATTGTGTTAATTGCATGTAAACCTAACAGATCATTGGTGTCTACATTCCCAACCTCACATGCAATCAACTTAATAGTTTCTAGATCAACATTATTGGAAGCAGCGAAAGCTGCCTCAATGATGTCAACACCTAGTCTTGCAAGTTCAGGAGCGGTATCTAGCTTCTGCTTTGGGGTCATTGAGGCTCCTGGTGCTTGTTCACCATCACATAAAGTGGTATCAAATAGTTGGACCCGGTTGTAAAGTTCGTAGCTCGGCTATGATCACTAGTTGGCTCGGGAACAATATCTTGCTATGGCCTCACCGCACCTACTCACAACTATAATAGAATTCAATTTTAAGATAGCTTCATTGAAATTCGACTTCATTAACATAAAGCATTTGGTCCTATAACTCATAACTATATAATAAAATTCAATTTCGTATGGCATACTTGAAATTTTCCATGGAGTTATAAGGTGGTATTGCTGGCATGAATTATAGGTTTTGTTGATAGCTGGCATGACCAAAGCTCATTTTGGGCTGAAATTTCCTGGTAGTAGATACTGTTTCATAATGGTGTGTTTACATGGATTTATGCTGTCCAAAATTGAGCTAGGCTACTGGTTAATATTTGATCATTCTTTTTGGTCAAACTGTCATTGAATATGGTTTTATATGCTTATTTTGATTATCCAATGGTTTGTAGGTCATGATAAAAGGTGTCTGCTTGTGGTCTTATTGGTAGTTTAACTTTGGTCAATGGGTTTCCTGGTGTAAATATACTTGGGACAAAAGAGAGATTCTGCAGTTTGAGCTTCATGATGATTGTGAACTAGATTTTGATGGGGAGATGGTTTCGTCAGGTTCATTGTAATCATATCTATCTGGCATTAAAGATTAGACATCGAATTTGGACCAATTTGAAAATTAGAGTGTTGCGAAGTTGGTGCAGTTTGACTTTTTTCTGTCAAACTGTCCATTTTAGATGGATGGATAATGAAGGCAGAATTGAAGACTTGAGCAAGTGTTTTACTCGTTATAGTCAAACTAATCAAGCTAGAAGGAATGAAGAGCAAGATAGCTGCATGGATCTAAAAAATGTGGCAGATGCTGAATTTGATGGACGTTATAATTCTCTTGTTGATCTGATATTTTGACCATTAAAAATGGTTTGGGTCAAAGCGACATTTTGGATGGTCTTAAATGCTGATGCTTCCAGGTTACAGTTTGACCATAAAAAGTCAATATGTAGCTAATACCAAGGCAAAGATGACAATAAGTGTATAAAAGCAGATTTAAAGAGTATGAAAGTTACAGTGTAAACGGGTTGTTGATGGATGTAACTCAGAACAAGATCACCAAAACAATCTTGAGTCAGTGAGAAGTCTGAAAGGAAATGATGTTAACATTTCTGCTTGTAGTGCCATGCCAAAGCCATTGGCTGGACAGTTTGAGGCTAAATGTTGACATTAGGAGTCATAACGGTGTAAAGAGATGCATTTGGTGGACAGCGAAGTTGTGATTTGCAATTTAAGTTATAGTCATAGATAGTACTCGTATTATCAAGTGTATAGATTGTCATTTTATTAGTGGTGACCTCATTCTAAAGTATATTTTAGAATGCAACTATGATTATTTGGTTTGGTTATTATTAGACCATTAGGAGTGGTTCGTGGTCAGGAGTCCGTGCAGCCATCACGGTCCACTACAGTTAGAGTGGTGTCGTGGTGGTCCGTCATCATCAAGAAATTTACGGGAGAGAACGCAGCAAACATGGAACTCACACCTTATTTAATTTTATTTTCGTTTCTTTTTCCCTTTTTTCTTGTATTTCTTTTCTTAATTTCTTTTTAATCAAGTGGATGAGTGAAGAAGTCAAGAAGATGGAGATGAGGTCCTCAAATGACTCTGCACATTTGTTGTTTAACCTAATAGACTTCACTTTTGGGCTTTTTAATTTTTAGGTTTTTTTAGCCAAACAGATTAAATATGTAAAAATAACTTGCCCAATAAGTTAAATATATAAAATCTAAGTATATGTTAAGAAAAATTTAAATCTATAATAAAAACAAAATGTATAAAAAATATTTATGCTTCTTTTATTAATTAACGTATCTTCTATTTTATCAATTAATGTATCTTTTATTTTATTAATTAATTATGGTGATTTATATTTAATTAAAAAAAATTGTAAAATAAAGAAAATAGTGGGTCTTAGTTGTCCGTCGTGAGTTGTCGTGAAATCACCACTGCAACCAGTCGTAGATGACAATCCGTCATGGTTGACATAGCACGCACTACCGGTCACGACGGACGTCATGACTCCTAGTAGTGTTATAGGTTTTGTAACAAAGTCAGGTTCACTAAAACTCCCTAGGGTATGCCCCTATTTTAGTTTGTACATATAATTTCTGCATAAAATTAGCCCCTATTTTAGTTTGTACATATTTTTTCGGCATAAAATTAGCCGGGTATAATTCGTTTAACCAACAAATAGAATTCAATTTCAATATATTCATAGAATTTCAACTTCATTAAATTAGGTTTTATAACCTGCTGGCTTTTATATCTGTAATTTGAACCAAAAAATTCACTTCAATTAGTTCAAAGTGAAAACCCAACCATCAGTTATCTTTATGGATCAGTTAATTTGATTTGATTTAATCGATTAGCTTGATTTCAGTTCTATTAATTCTGTTTCCTGCAACCGTCAATAGAACAAACTCTACAAATTAAATTTTAGTGTATCGAATAGATACACTCTGACATGGAAAGGTCATAATATTAAGTGGGTCAAACGAATAGATAGACATTAAGCACCCAAATCAAGGCTTCACAATATGCTACAAGTAATCATCAAGCTTTCTTGCAGTGTTACTATATGGCAACTATGAGAGCTCAACAATCTTTGAACGTATTCTTCTTTGACCGTTCGCAGACACTGCATTCGATTTACCATTAAGAGTTTGAACTTTTGACTTTATAGGAGAGCGCGTACCCTTGTTAGTTTCATCACCGATACCAGAGGTGTTTAGATCTTCTGATTCGGATTCGGATTCACTGCTATCTTCTGATTCGGATTCACTGCTACTAGCATCAAGGGATATGACTGGTTGAGAACCAACAATGGCAGATTCGGCAGCAGCAACAGCCTCAGGGGTGTTTAGATCGGCAACTCCCAGCATTAGATCCTGTGAATTATTCCAGTCAATAAATTGATTAATAAAATGTACCTCAATATCGCAAGGTTTTTCTAAGACGTGGCAAGACGGCCGGGTTGGGTAACAGGTCAACACAGTTGATACAGGTCATTTCTTAGTACGGGTAAAATATATTTTTTAAATTCCTACAGATTATGTGTCAAGACAACGATTCATTATAAATTAGTTGATGAATACAGAACAATCCTTGTATAGGTTGCAGAAATATCAATGATACAGGTATATAGCTGACAAACCTAACATGAAGTGTGTTATTTTTATCGTGTTCAGAATTCAATTTCCAGTGTGAACTGTAGATCTTCTCTCTGTGAAAGCTTACTAAGCTTAAAGATACAGTTTACCTTTACATTATTCGTTCACATGTTCTAATTCCAATTTTGAATTGTTTCCCTTTTTATATTTATCTTTTTCATGTGTTTTGTTTCTCATGACCTTTATGGAAGTTTGACTTTTCCATAAGGAGTGGTTTGTCAAGGTTATGACTTCTCTGAAGATGCAGAAAAATAAAGAAAAAAAAAAATTGGAAGCAGAAACAGATAAAGACACCCTAACCCAACCCATAGCAGCAGCCTCACCATTGTGGCCCTACCCCTCATGATAAGATTAGGATATTACAGGTACATCCAAGGCTGCCAAATTTGATACGCTTAAGCTTGCAATAAATACACTGCCATGAAGGCTAGAGTTGCAATAGCTAGGGTAAGAGTGTCTCTTCGTTTTGTCTTCCAATTTTATTTTTTTTTAAACTGCTTCAGGCTATACCATGATAGGCTATTCAAACGATCGTATACTGATCGTGAATGATCAGACCCATGACCCAACTAAGTTGATTATGATCTCACCCATCCATTAATGGATTGTAATCTGACCCAGGACTCAACTAATACAAGTAGATGGATGATGACTCATTTAGTTTTTATTCACCTATAACTAACTCTTACCCTCACCTCACCATACCTTCTTTCACCCTCCCGTCCCCATTCATAAAAAGTAAACACCACTACCCTAGCCCAGATGCATTTGTCCTCATTCCTCGTTTACTGGATCAATGGATCATTTCGCATCTACCATGTGTTTGGATTTGATCATAATCAAGATCCGACCCATAGACAGGCCTAACCAAGAGCTTTGAGACTCTAATACCATGCAACCTTTAGAGCTCAAAATTTAAAAACGCATCCTTACATAGTGGTCTGAGATAAAAGGACAAACCGAAAGATAATATCATAGAGTTATGCCTTAACACGACTACTAAATCCTAACACAAACAAACCATTATTATTGAGCAAATACAAGCAACAAAGAAGTAGTCATAGTGAACCTTTTGGGCAAAAGTTCCTAAAACACAGATACACATTTGAACATCGCTTGTACTACCATCCTATGAAATTAATATTACGATTTTCACAAAGATGATAACCAAGTTTGATGATTCTAAAGGCCCGTCACTAAATACTTCACTGACTAACAATGCACTTGATTTAGAGTAGCCTAACTTCCACAAAGCATATAAAAAATAATATATAACTGATGTTTCTTGCAAATTGTTCTGCAGATAGGTTTAGTTTTTATTCTTTAACCAATAAACTGTCATTGAAATGCCCAAAGTAAGTGCCTCGTACATACCATTTCAATGTATTCTGATTCCTCCCCAGTGAGGGCTTCAATATCATAGTTCTTGGAGTTCTGCATATAAAGTACACATTATGGTACGATGTCTATACACATATGTTAAAAATAAACAAAAAAGGTCATACCAATGCATCTTGCTGCAACTTCTTATTCGACTCTGCCATGACTCCTAAAAAATCCTTCAGTTTCCCCAAAACTGAAGCAAAAAGTAAACCTTGAGCATGACATATAAAATAAACCTGGCGGACAAAGTCACTCATTACAGACTTTTTCGTGCAGATGGCTACCAATCTATTCATCTTTGTGTACTGGAATACCAGACTCAAAGTTTCATAATTTAATTTGCCTAGACATATGAGCAAGTCATCAAATTAACAAAATCCAAATACTTGATCATTATATATAGATGTATTAATAGAACAGATTCAGCACTTAATCATCCAAATACTTGATCATTATATATATATATATATTATTCAGCAAATCAATAATTTCCGAATATAAGCCAACACAAAGTTACAATATTAAAAAAGCAATAACTCATCTTTCTAAACCACATAAATGAGCAGCTAGTAATGTAAATAACATATAGTCATATACCACCAACAGAAATCCACAATCCTTACAACAAAATTATTGATATTAAACATATATATATACACATACACATTGGAACAACAACATATAACATAAATTGAAAGTTATGCAATTAACATACACCTGCAACTAAAACTATAAAGTTTTTACAACAAATCACAAATATTAAACCTATACAAACACACATACAAATAATAACAAGTAACCTTCACAAACTGAGCAACCAGTCATGTAATTAACATATACCGGCAACACAACCTTACAATTCTTACAATAAATCATCAATATTAAACACACGCATATGTAAATTAAATATTAATATATTAATAACGAGAAACCTTGACTAGGAGGAGGTGCGGCAATTTTAGGTTTAGTATCAGGAAGTGAATTAGCTTTAGCTTTTGTAGCTTCAAGCTTCTTCAACAATTCATCGTCACTACTTTTGTAAACTAGAAGGGCTGATTCTGAAATTAAAGCAGTAGAAAGTGTAATTAGTAAATTTTAGGTTAAAAATCGAAATTTATCAGTGTGTGTGTGTGTTTGAAGAGAATACCTTTAGAAGAGGAATTTTCTAGGTCGAGAAGAGCTCGACTGCTTCCGGTGTTACCTCCCATGCTCGCTCCCCGGAAACTACTACGATCACCGCCGTGTGTTTGTGCGGAAGGCCGTCGTTAAGGGAGGAAGGCGGCCGTGGAACTTTACGTTAGGTTTTAAGATCGGTTTTGAATTTTTAAGCTCTCAAATGATGTTGCCTTTTTATAGGGGATTAGTTTAAGTAAACTTGGTCATAGTGACAACACCAAATAAATTATGGTATACTGGGAGTGATAAATTTTCGTTTACTAGTATTGCACATATCCGATGTCTTTTTACTTATAGTTGGTGACATGACACGTTTTTAATAATGTGGCCACTTACGTAAGTCGTCACATCAATAAAAATTAGTTTAGCACCCGCACAATGTAGCGACAGTAAAAATATTATTCAACTATAGTCGGTAACCCGTGCGTTGCAGCGGCAAAGAATTTGAAAGCGATTAAAGAGGTTTTGAATAATCATTGTACCTTTGATGCGAAATATACTTATGAAACAAAAAATCATATGGTAAACAACACTTTAAAACAAAGTAAAAGAAACTTAAAAACACGTAGAATGTCAAAATGTATGGATAAATTATAAATATCGTATTCATATGGTGACGTAGGAATAGTACATAAAAGACAGCATAAGTATAAAATTATATATCAAATAGCAAAATTCAAACACTATTGAAGATACTTGATGCACATCATCGACATTCAAATCACCTACAAAAATGAGAGACGACTTAATTTACGGATAGTGAATTATATATATATTTATATTTGTCAAATGTTTTACGAGTATTATAATAATAAACAATTAGTTGTACCTTATTCATCACACAAGACTTCTCGATACACCACATTCGATGTGTAGACACCTTCACGATCAAACTGTTTGACGGGCTTCACTAATACCTTGGTGTTATCACGTGATATTCCTCTCGATAAAGCAACATAAAGTTGTCCATGTGAAAATACGGAGTCCGGTAGATAAATACCAACATTTGGAATTGTCTGTCCCTGAGCTTTGTTTATCGACATAGCGAAGCTAAGGCGGATAGGAAATTGTTTTATCTTGAGTTTGAATGGAAACATGTCGTTTTCTGATGGGCACAAAGGAATTCTGTGTATGAAGACTCCTTTGCCGTGATGTTGCCCAACAACTATTTCTGTATCGATGACATTCGGCTGAAAACTTCTACATATCAATCTGGTTCCATTGTACAATCCATTAGATGGATCAAGATTGCGTAATAAAATAATTGGGCATCTAACTTTTAGCCGAAGGCAATGACGGGGCAGACCACTAACATTTAATGAGTTAAGAAATTCATTTGGATAGTAATTGTTCTTATCATCTTCTGCCTCGTCGAAACTGTAGTAGATTTTTTCCTCTCCGTGAAATCTACCGATCAACTTTTCATTAATCTCATCGACATTATCATTTTTAGTTGATAATATCGCTCTAGAAATAATGTAATCTGCCGACCTTTCATTCATGTGAAGAGATGGAAAAAATGCATTAATCAAATCCTTAATCGATCTATTCTTATCGATGTAAGGAATAACCATGTCATCAGGTGATATCTTGCATAGTTCTATCGACCGCCTCCACTGCTTGTCTCTTAGCCATAGATGCCTCATCCCATATGATAACTTTTGTCATTCGAAACAGTTGAGCGGCCCCACTTTGTTTCTTGATATTGCACATAGAATTATTATTAAGAATGAGTGGAATCTTGAATCGTGAATGAGTTGTTCTGCCACCTGACATATTATTAGCAGCAGCACCAGAAGAAGCTGTTGCTAAAGCAATGAGACCACGAGAACAAACATCGGCAAGCAAAGCCTTATACAAATATGTTTTTCCAGTTCCACCGGGACCATCTATGATGAACACACCGGGATGATCGTCATCAACGTGCCTTATGATCTCGTCAAATGTTGCTTTTTGGTCGGCGTTTAGAGAGTTACGGCCTTGTAAGTGTTCATCTTCGACGATTATTGAGTACTCCTCTTGTACTTCACGAAAGCCTCCAAATTCTAAATTGACACTCGCATTTAACTTTGGAAGATCAAAATCATCAAGATGTTTTCCCAGAGATTGTAGAGAGGTGAATATGTCATTGAGGACCATATTTCGGACTCGCTCATCACTTTGACATTGGCGTTTATAATCTTCAGAAAGTGATTCATAGTGGGTGTCCCATAACCTGCGAACATCTCCTGGCTCACAGAATATCAATATGGTCACGAACAGTCTTCTAAGAGCACATGGAAACTGAAATAAGGATGCCTCTCTCAGACATGCATCTAAATTATCATTTGACTCTATTAAATCTCTCTCAAGAGCTGCTCTTCGAAAGGTCGAGTATAATATGACATTGACTGTGTAGAGATCTTCAAAACATGTGGGTCCACTAACGTGTGTCAAAAGTAGACATAAGTAGTACTATTATGCCATATAGCTTATCTTTCACATCCATTTCAAATTTAGCTAATCTCTTAGTTGTTTGAGCACTTTTCTTTTCATCTCTTTCCCTTGCTTCAGTAGCACTCAATGCAGTCGCATACGCTTCAGGTGATTCAAAACCAAAGCTTTAAGCTTTATCATCAATTGATTCACCGGTTGGTTTATCTTCTTCATCAACAGAACCAGTTATTGCTCTAAAATCTTCAAAAGACATTTAATTTTCAAGCTGAAATCGAGTCTTTCTTGATCTTTAGGTATGATGTCCTTTAACAAACTGAGTATTTACATCAAGAATGATTTTATTTTCATCTTTAAGTTCTTCTACAGTTATACCCAATTGTTCAACTTTTTTAAATAGAGCTTTATCTTCATCTAACATACCTTCAGGGTATACAGGCTCTATTGGAGATTTGGACTTTGATTTCGTAGGCTCTTCATCTACTACAACTAGTTGTTTTCCTTTTGCTTTTATCAGAGACCTATACCTTTGATTCATGTGTGAGCTGAGTAGATGGCACATGAACTCTTCTTGCACTTGAAGATTCAGGTTCATCATTTATTATGGAGGTGGCTGCATGAGCTAGCTCTTCTTACAGAGTTGACATAGGTGTCGTTTCCATTTTCTCTTCTTCTTTTTCTTCAACATCATCATCATCTTTTATCTTTGCACCACCATTACAAATGATGTATTCATCATCATCAGAATTCACCATAAACTTGGATTTCTTTACAATCTTTCTTTTTGAAATCTGCTTGACTCTCCTTGATCTTTTCTTTGTTGGAATTTCAATAGGTTGAAATCTACTTACTCCCCCTCAGATAGTGAATCTGAATAAGAGCTATTTTTAACATTACCTACCTCCATTTGCTTTATATTCTCATATCTGATGTCATATCTTCTTTTCTTTGATGCCTCTTGCTTTTTTTCAAATTCTTTATCTATTCTCTTTCTTTTAGCTTCTACCTTTCTCCTTTCTTGTGTAAAATTGTTTCAATGGTTTTAGATATGCTAGATATGTTGGCTTCTACTTTTGATGCCATCTGGTTGATCATCATTATCATCCTCCTTCTTTAAGTGATCTCTTTTTTCATCATCATGCTCCCCCTCAGAATGTAATTTCTTCTTATTTTTAGCTTCATCTCCTTTTTCTTTCTCCCCCGTTTTGTCATTATCAACTAGGTAGAAGTTAAGGGAGTAGTAGTAGGAGGTGATTGAGTGTTGAGAGGTGTAGGATAATGAGATAAGATGTCTCTTAGAAGCTTCTCATGCTCCTTCAAGGGGTTGTGATAACGCGTAAAAAGTCACGTTTTTACTCACGTTATTTTACCTATATTAATTAAATAATTAACATTTTAATCCAAATATTACATTTATTTTTTTATTGTGTTAGTTAGGTGATTACAAGGACGATGCTGCAAAACTCACAAAAAACGGGCGAAAAAGAGTAAATTGGAGCAAAGTCAACGTGAGACGATTCGCTCGCGTTCTAATAATCTATTTGATAACTTTATGGAAATTATCCTTCATCAACCTCAAGTTATAGATCATGAGATTACGATTGCGTGGGTTTTAGAATCGCCAAAAAGGGACAAGGAACGAAGAAGTTAGAACAAAAACTAGCAACGAAAGAATTATGATCCTGCACACAAGCTTACGACCCCGCGTATACGGCTCGAATGAACAGTATACGGCCCAAGTGAACCGTATACGGGCCAAATGAGCCGTTTACGGCTCAGGTGAACCGTTTACGGTTCAAACGAACCGTATATGCGTAAAAATCACTTCTTGGTACGGGTCGCGCGATACTGTTCGTTTTTGGCTTGGTCAAATCCGGTTCGTTTGGTCAAAATATGGTACAGGGATCCCTCTATATATATCAACCTCGTTATCTAACATTCCACATATGTCACACTTCATTTCACTTCAATTTTCTTTCTTTCTACTTAGTTAGTTGTTTTCTCTCTCTACTTATTCTCTCTAGATTTATTTAATTAATCTAGGGAGAGTTAAGTACGAGAATGTATTAGTTAGTAGTAGTAGCTAGCTTAGCAATGTAACGCTTTGGATATTCATAAGAAATACAAGTGTTATTCTGCTAGCAATATTTACGGGTAATATTTATCCTTTTCTTTTATTAATTCGTCATATTGATATTTGTGATTTATGAATATGAGAAATGTTTATTGTCAGGCTTTATGAGTAGTTACTTGTATATTTGTCATGATTTAGATAATTATAGTTACGAATGATGTTTAAATAATCGTTAAACGGACCATTATGAAGCAACGTAAATATCGTAAAACGTCTGAGTCCGTGGTATAGCAATGTAAACACCACTAGGTGTAGTACAACTGTGGAAGCCAAGAAAATGTCGTCGGTATAATACTTTGTGGATTACTGTCTCAATGTTTTGAATGTGTCAATCACACATATAGCAATTCAAAACACTATTATAAATGAAGATTATTATGGTACTTTGTATCGTCTAAATGATGCTAGATTTAATTCGTGAATGAACATTTCCAGTTATCCACGTGGCTATAACTTAGATATTAAGAAGTCATGAATCTTGATTGTGGTAAGTAGTTATCTATGTAAATAACCATAGGATTAGGAACCTACGAGAGCACCGCGTTAGTACATAGCAATAACTATGGAATCGTTGCGTATCTCTTAGCGGATTTTCCACATATGATTGATGTAAGAACCAATGTAAGAAGTAACACATAGTATAATACATTGCGACTTACTGAAATACATGACTTGCATATGAAGCAATGCAAAACATTGTGAATAATCTAGGGATGTATAATTGATTGAAAATGAGAGGTCTAGCTCCTAACGGTACTAAATGTATATCGTTAGAAAGATAAGTGAAGTCTATAAGTTAATTAGAAATAGACTTGTATCAGTGTTAAGAAAAGCCGAATCATTAATTATAGTATGCTACTTTCTTCATTTACCTAGGGTTAAAACCTAAATAGGTCACTTGATTCTACATAAGAAACGTGTTGGGAGTCGAGCAGACTTATTCGGCCAGCATCACAATAACCTAGTTCCCGGTGACATGCCAATTTAGAACATATGCTAAACTGGTAGAGCTCTAGTGTTTACACCAATGTATATATGTCTATTAGTCTAAGGATTGTCTTCATAATAAACATTATCTCGACACTATACTAAATCATGGAAAATCACATCTTCCTTATCCTTAGTTGTTCCTTGCATGCTAGCTTATTTTATTTTATTCTTTTAGTAGTTTAAAAAAAACCAATATCTTATCCAACTATCCAAACCCTATCTTGAATACTAAATTGTCCAAACGAGCTCCATTTGAAATTCGACCGTCATAGAGACGACCATAATCATCTTTACCACGTACTAGTATCGAGTAGGTAGTCCAGAGGTTTATGCCTCGAAAAATATAAAATATAAAACAAACCACTGATAGCACACCATTTGGTCACTGTCTGGTGATCCCAACTGACGACAACGATGTGACAAAACCGACCGTCCCGTGTAACATCAGGTTGTGATTGACATCTCTAACATAGTTTTTGAGAGCCATAGAATCTTTAAATTCCTTAAATTCTGTAGTAGCTTTAGCATTTTCATCCTTAAGAGCTCTAGCATTTTGAGAATGTATCCTTTTTCAGTTCATCAAAGGCAGTGGCATAATGCATGTAAGCCTATTTGTCTTCATCAAACATTTGAGTGAACTTTTCCACAAAGTTTTTGAGGTGTTGTTTTTTATCAACATTAGAGATTGTCTTGGTGACTTTTTCAAAACCAGCTTCAAGAACAGACTTGAGAGCTGCCATAAGCCGAGAAAAAAAATCCTCCAAAGATAGTGTAGTAGTGGAGGTTGAAGGTTGATCTTTTTGTTTATTTTGCTTCTGAGCTAACTGGTCATCTTGATCATTATGAATAGGAGATTCAGGAATATCAATATAAACAGAGTGATCTACTTCTTCATATGATTCATCTTCTTAATCTAATTCTATATCATCACCAATAATATCAACCTCATCTTCAGCTCTTTCAGGAATAAGATCTTGTATATCTTAATCATATGATGGTATATCGTCTAGACCACCATAATAAACAACTATTGCTTAATTATTGAGAAAGGATTAAATAGGAGGGGAGATAGCTATGGATGCTGGTAAATTCATTGGAGATACGTAGGCATGTCTGAGCATAACAGCTGCTCCAGGATGAATAACTTTAAACCATGGAGTACCTTGATGATGTGATTATTGTTGTGGTACCTATGTGTATGGTACAATTGCATCATTATCAGGAAAAGCCGATTATAAAATTGTTAATGTATTTACTTCCTCGGAACTAGCTTGCGTTTTAGGTAAATCGTCGTTGCTAGCAGAAATGGATGCTTGTAAGTGCCATTGTGAATCTAGTGACTCATTGACAGCATGGGCAGACTTAGTAAGATGTCAACAACTCCTGAGAGTAATGGTATGTGTGAGACCTGGTCGAACCTGGGATTGATTCTCCCGGGAGCTGATATATGTTGTTTCCCTTTGTAAGATGTCAACATTAGGTGATGTTGACAAATGTTAGGTTAATTGGGTTAATTCACTGACCCAGTATGAGATGAGATGTCCCTGTTTCCTCCAATGGTTGTCAACTTTTGTGACAACCGTCAAAATCTCAAGTTATAACCACCCTTAAAATTCTACAGTTACAATTATGATTACAGCTTTCTTGAAGTTCTAATAGTGAAACTAAGTTACGACTCCTTAAGTGTACAGAAACTATTATAACGCTTTAGTAATCACTTAGAAAATCCCTTGTTCATGAGGACTATTCAACTAGATTATAAAGTGCGAAGGAATAAAAGAATTCAAGTTCCATAATGTGTCACAAAATTTTATATCAAGTTACAAAATTGGGATCCATTAAAATTCCGTAACATTTAAATTAGATCAATCAAGTATCTAACAAATTATTTACTTGAACAAATATCATGAACAATTAAATCACAATTAGAAGTATTAATTTTAATTGAAAGACTTTGACTTATATCTCAAATATGAATCACAAAAAACATCTCAAAATAAGTCTAGACAATGTATAATATATGTACAAGTTTAATATAAAATTATTAAAAGATTAGTTTTACTTTTTTAATAAATAAATAAATAAAAGATGTTAAGGCATGATCTTTCTTATGATGATTTTATGATGACAACAACTTGTATATAAGACTATCGTTATGGCTTAGTCATCCAGCATTGGAGTTATTCATTTTGGTGCAAAGTCATCTGTATGTTGGAGATATACTGCTGAGATTTTCACACATCATTTGTGTTTTTAATCATGTTCTGAAGACACTAACTTTTAAATGAAGAGTTGTGATTGAAGACTGAAGACCCAACATTGAAGTTGAAGTCCAGTTTACCCAACACAGAGATTGAAGAATACTTTACTTGTTGCAGATTCAAGTGAATGTACTACCAACACTTTGAGACTCATGTGTATGATCAAATGACATCTTCAGAGGTTGTACACATTGTACAGACCTGTCCATTTTGGTTGTTTATGCACAGAATGTCTCCTTATCAATGTCACTTTTTGACATACAACAGATCTAATCGTGCAGAGTATATCTGAACACACAATTGAGCATGTTTGAAATTATCCAATGAAGATGAAGACATATGGATAATTCTAATTGGCTAATCAAGTTACAAGTGATACACAAAGCTCAACTATAAATACCAGACTCAAGATATGAAGTATTTGTGTGTGAATCCTTAGTGAAACTCATAGTGAATTTAGAGAACATTTATGTTAGCAGAAATAACATTACTTGTAACCAGCTTTGAGTCTATTCTCAACTGATAAGAGTGTTGATATATGTACTCAATTAAGTTAGACATTCCGCATCTAACTTGTAATTCTTTATTTATTCAAATAAAAAAATTAAATTGTAAAACTATCATTTGTTCTCATTATTGTTTCACATTCAAACATATTACTTAATTCACTTTAAGTTAGAAATCAAACAGAGTTGTATTCACCCCCCCCCCCCCCCTCTTAACATTTGTTGTTTGCTTGGAAGCAACAAAAGAATAAAAGAAAGAAATTTAAAACCCTCCTATTTGACCTCCCTAAAACCGTCCACCATAAGCCCCTACTACCTCCATTTCTCTCTCAACTCTTAAGAACACACATATTACATCAGCCTACATTTTACAAAAAAAAATTAAAATACCAAAATCACAAGTGTTCTTGAAGATTTTAAGTAATCTTAAGGTAATAAAGCAACCTCCTTTACTACTTTACATCATTTCTTCTTGTTTTTTCTTTAAATTTTGGATTCTATGTCCTATAATAGTTAGAATCTTTTGTTTAAACTTGACGTTTTTAGATTAGCACTCTCACATTTTTATGTGTTAAAAATGAGTGATAATCCATGATCAAACCTAAGTCAAGGCTCAAAAGAAACATCAAAACTTGAATCTTACATAAAAATAAACTCTAGCATTTTAATCTACATTAAAAATCATGCTAAATGATATGTGCTTTAATAATGTTATGGTCCCTAGAAAATGATGGTATAATACATGAGAATCAAGATCTAAAAAAATGATTTAGGTCTATGAGTTAGAGTGGTAATCTTGGACTCAAAACTTGAACTCATCTCATGCTTATAATCTGTCAGATTCTTACACTCGACTTTAAAGGACCATAACTCAGTGAATACTTAACCAAAAATTACCATTTTTCTTCTAGAATTTAGCTCTTTGAGTTAGATTCAACCCCAAGTGGTTTCACTAAAAAATGTGGAGTATTCGACCTCCAAACAATGCCTACAAAACTGTTGCGCCAACAGCTCACTTTTTGTGATCAATAGTTTTGTGAGACTTGTTTGTGGAATTTTTATTACTCTAAATATCTCGAGAAAATTAATTCTAACTCCTAACTTATGGAACTCAGTAGGATAAAAATATTATGGTCTAAAAGGTTATGTAAGTATACATAGAAATTTTCCAAACAAACAACTATATTTTCTATGAGAAATCTAACTAGTTATTGTTTATCCGGCCTCGAGCAACTTTACTAATAAGGGAAAGGCATCCATTCCAAGTTTAGGAACCTAGGTAATAGTATCCCGATCAAAGAGCTGACGAAGGGGATAAGCGGAACAGGGAGTCTACTGGACGCGGTGTCTCGCCTGCTGGAAAGCTTGACTTGGCTATTGAAGCAGCAACAAATCAACTTAATTAAGATCGTCGTAGTAGTAATGTCCCGGAGCCCTGCTACCGACCCGAGGCGCCGATCGGGAATTGAATGAGAAGTGGGTCCATGTAAATAATCGAGACCTTGCAAACAACAATGCTCCTTCCCCATATAGAGATAATGCATTAATCTTAAAATGCATCCATCATGTATCAAAAATAAAAATTGGATGTTTCTCAGTAAACTTATGTTATGGAGAATAAACTTGGAAATTTTCAAGTCTATATGTATTTTCTTTAACTTATTACCAAACTATTACTAAAATGGAGTGTTTAATCATGAAAATTAGTTCTCAAGGCCAAAAATTAATGAAACTTTTTTTGATGTATTTATATGAGTAAATAACACCTCACAACAAAAATTACATCAATTGGATACTTTTTAGTATTTATTTTAGAATGTGTGCTTTTAATCTTAAAATATTAGAAAACGGGGTTTTGTTGCTCCAAATAACTTGAAATTTTTACAAAAGTCTTATAATAATTAGGAACTAAGGTGGTAAAAATTTTATACATTTTTCATGATCATTTACTATTTTGGATGACTTGGCTTTTGAGTTGGTTGACCTTTGATGGATGTTGACTGTTTGGATGACTTAGTCTTAATTGGTTGTGTTGGAGGTTGGTCCTGACCTGATTGATCTTGGACATCAAGATCTGATTTAGAATTGGAATCCTTAGGTGGCATTACTGCTTGCTCATCATCTGGATTAAAATCTAGCACAACATCATCAGGTAGTGCATCTAGTATAGAAGGTGATAAACTTTTGTGTGGTTTCTTAATTGTTCTATGAAACATCTTATCTCCTAGAAATACATCACCAAAATCATAATCTTCAAAATTGTTGTAATTATCTCCCATGATTCCTTCAAATATCAAGCTTAAAAATATAGGAAAAGGAACGTTATACTCTTTTTGTTTCTTTTCAATCTTTTCCCTTAACTTTGTGTAAATTAGGGTAGCAAAATTAATTTTATCTCCAAAAATGAGAGCATGACCAATCTTTATACCAAATGATAACACTGAAGAAGTAACTCAAAATGCACTCATCTTTGCTCTCTTAGGACTATTATCTAAACCTTCAGAGTATCTTATGTATTTCAAAACTTCATGGAAAATAGACGGTTGGTGTTGGAATATCATCAAATGGTCCTTTTGGTAATTTTAGGCAACGACCTATGTGTTCTGAGGTAATTGAAATGGGTTGATTGTTACCAATTGTGGCATGGATGTAAGTTGAACCAAGATCAGTTCGAACAACATTACATGTATACAAGAACATATATAATTGCATATGGAAATGATTGACAAGGTGTAGCCGTAAGGGCATAGACAATTGGTGAGTATTTGAAGTAGCCAATCATATTATGGTAACTAGCATTCCAATAACTTTGTGGTATGGCAAGTCTAGTAGCAGAGTTGTTGTTATTAAGAATAATCTCCTTTGCTTTAGTAGTATTGGGTGCTTGTTTCATGTTATCAGTAAGTTCAAACACGAAAGTCATGTTTGATTTTGTGAATTTGTGATTTTAGTGAAGAACCAAAGGATGAAATTGAGAGCGTTTGTAATTTGGGGTTTTTTCTGTAGTGAATTGGAAACGGTAACATGTGATGCTACAGTTGTGTTTGGCTATATATGACGTTTTTATATTCAAACTATCTAATCATGAAAACATATTTTTCATAAACTTTAATCTTATAAAATATATCAAGTTGACATATTTAAATTAAAAAAATTATTTCATGTTTTGTTTCATAAGATCAAAAATTTAAAAGTTATGTTTTGTTTCTCCTGACCTACTTGAGCTGTGTGTGAAAGACTTGTCAAAGCTGGTTGGTTTGCAAACAATGTTCAAAGCTAGTTGAACATGGAACAAAACAACCAACTCGGACAACAAAGCAACTTCACACATTTGTAGATAAAGTTTAAAGTTCAAGCATACGCATCTCAGAGAAGAAGTAATTAGAACTTTTCTCAGCTAATGGCTTGGTAAACAAATATGTTGATTGTTAGTCAGTAGAGGTAAAATGTAACTCAATATCTTCTTTCATTACATGATAACTTATAAAATGGTATCGTATATCAATATGTTTAGTCTTTGAATGCATAACATGATTGTTGGTAATGGCAATGACACTTGTATTATCACGATAGATTGGATTTTTATTGAACTCCATGCCATAATCCTTGAGTTAGTTCTACATCCAGCAAATTTGTGCACATCAACTACCAGCAAAGACATATTCTGCTTCAGCTATTGAAGTGGATACAAAATTCTATTTCTTACTTGTCCAGCTAACCAACTTACTACCCAGTCAAATAATTAGCATCAATATTTAAATAATACTTTTTTTTGTCTAGTTAATTAAGAGATTATAAAGACAATGCAAAAAGAATCGACAAAAATGAACGAATAACGAAGATTTTTGAGGGAAAACGAAAAAATGATACGATCCCACACACAAGACTCAACAACCCTCACACGAGCCACAAGCCAACCGTGTACGGTTGAGTTGGGCCGTATACACCCAACTTAATATGGTTGGTTTTGCCCGTATCAACGTAAAAATCAAATCTTGGGACGGGAATAATCGGACATGCGCGTTTTTGATGATTTTTACACGGCCCAAATTGCAAATACGGGTGTTTTGACACCAACTTCAGAAATACACCATTGACACCTCACAACTCAATTTACACTAATTACTTCTCTCATGAACTTTCTCTCTAGAAAAATTATTAATTAGCATTAAATTAGTAATTAATTACATATTAGCAAGTGAAGCATTGTAATAGCTTGGAGTACTCTCAGTGTCCTGCTCTTGTGATTAAGGTTTATTTCAAACTCGTTATAACATACGGTTATTTCTTTCCTTATCTATCTTAATTAAAATGTTTCTTATTGTTTTGATTATGCTAGACTTTAAGACTTGTCATGATTAGCGAGTAGTTATCTTACGTGTTTGTTGTGATATAGTTAGTTAGTTAATTATGGGATGATGTTACGCTATTTAATTGGAAACTTAATGTTTTAATTATGTTTTCTATTTATGATTTTTAAATCATATTATAAACTTTCGTTTTTTCACCAATAAACGTGATTACAACTTTGATATTAAAACGTCGCAAACCTTAATACAAAGTAATTAATTGTGTGTTAAAAGTACGATTTAATTACAGCAATGCAATCATCATGAAGTGCATTGTTACTTTTATGGGACCACCATGGACGACATTGTGAATTACTTAAATAATGGAACCACTATTCAGTAAAGTATATCGTGAATCACCATAAAATATCTTTTTATCATGGTCTGTGTTTGAAACTATCAAAATGCTATAAGTAGAATACATTGTCAAAAACTTAGATATCCTTTATATGTTTTGAGCAAGGTCAGTTTAAATCATAAATAACTTTTTAAAGTGCATAGAAAGTAAGTTAAAACACCAAGTCTTATTTAAATGATTGTTATGTTATCCTTTATACAAATTTACATTATCTTTTATTAGCTTTTCATTTCTTACTTTAATGTGGAAAATACATAAACAAATCCCTCTAGCATCACAAAAAGTTATTTAAGTAAGCATCACATCCTCTCTATTGCCTGTTCATAACATGAAATACAGATGAGAATCCACCACAGTGGAACACCAGTAGCAAACCTTTCTACTATTAGTAACACTAATTAAGCACATAAGAACCAAAAGTTATTAAGGAGTTTCATTTATCAATCGCATTCACAGATATTAATTGTGTGCTACATTACGAATCAAGCTCAAAAGAAAGAGATCTCCATGTTTTTCAACTCTGATGCATCCTTTTCTTGGAATCAGATACATGGAACATAAGCTGCAACGGAATGGAAGTTTCATTTCGACTCAAAAATGAAAATAGATATAGTCGAATCAAAAAATGAAAATAGCAATAGTTGAGTTAAAAATGAAAGTATAATGAAATTTTCATACGGGGTTAAAGAAAATATTCAGGGTTCTTTTTACCTTTGTGCCAATATAAAATGTTATAAGCAAGGCAAAAAGCGTAGGTAGCCCTGAACAAGTAAGAATATTATGTCAATTCCCGATACAGTTATGTGCACATGAGTTCTAAAAATAGAAGAGTAAGAAAAACCTTCAGCCTGAAGAAATACAGACTTTAGCCAGCTTATCCCAGATGGTCCAATCACAAAGCCAACAAGGTTAGCCACCTGCCAAACAGAAAGCCATGTAATTGCTCCAACCATGATACATTTTCGCCTTTAGATCAAACACAACTACTTTCTAGATTCTGGACTGAAAAGAACAGTATTATATTTGTAGTTTTTGTGGTCTAATCTGATCATTTTTTTCTAACATATTAGACAAATGCAAGATAATATACACACCATGAGACAAGTGATTGTGATTGCACCAGCAACTGCACTAAGCTCACGGAAAACGAACTCCTTGAAAACATTATCAACCTGCAAAAACATAAAAAATGGTCAAACAATTTGAAAAGTTACTTCTCATTTATTGAGGATTGTCAATCAACTTTCAAATTGAGGATTGTGCTTTTATTCGGAAGAATATTGTACATTTTTTCTACATAGGCGGAAAATTTAACTTCAACCCTAAAAGCACCTATAAAAATCATCAGATCACCTGAAAAGAGGTTGCGGCTGATTTCACAATCATTTCAGGAATAAAGAATATGCATGTTAACCATGCCCATGAAAGAAGTTTCCTGTACATGGAATAAACATTTAGATGAGGAGCTAGAAAAAAGTACAATAAGTAATTTTGACAAAGTTAAATGTACCATTCAAGATCATGCCATATGGCAACAAATGTGAAAACAACCCACACATTCAAAAGCTTCCTTCCAGATCCCCCGAGGGGAATGTACATGTACCTATACTCATTTGTAAATGAAAGTTTATCGTTCTTATTATAATAATAATAAATAAAGATAGACGACAAGCTAACTATAACAACTAAAATGTGTACCTTACAAGCCATTTGTTAAAGGAAGCATGCCAGTTCTTCCAAAAGCTTTCCAAGTTGTAGCAGTTATTTATACAGCGTGGCATATTCTCAGGGGCCTCAATACCAGTTACCTATAGTTCAATGAAGCCAAGAATTACGTGAGTCCAGATAGAAAACTAGAAATGAAGCATAACCAAAGTGCATAGAACCCCTTTAAACACAAAACTAGAGCTTCGGGAAAGAAAAAAAAAAATACAGGTGGCAATGTTGCATTTACTTACAAACTGGTAGATTAGGGCTATTTTATCTCTAATGGGCCAAACAGATTAAGTTAACTAAATTAGCTGAAAAGGAGCTTAAACAACTTGAAAGTCACGGTAGTCTCCTATAGTGTATTTTCTATGCATAGAACCTCCTAAATCATCAAGCTCAAAAAATATTCAGAAGTATTGATTACCTACGAAATAGCTTTGGAAAAGTGTTTCAGGACAACCTGTACGAAAAATAGTTACCCAGCCCACCCCTTATTCCACCACTACATAAAACCAATTTAAGGTCATAGGTGACTAACGTATGGTAATAAATAGAGCTAGAAGTTAAAGAAAATATGCTTTTTAAATGAATTTACCAGTGCCCAAAAGCGGAAGTAGCGCCAAATGAGGAAAAATTTGAGCCACATGAAGTTTAGGACCTGTTACAGTAAGATGGAATTTTAAAGTCTCAAACTTTTCCAAGAAGCTGAAAAGAAGGAAACGACACGGCATATTCTAAATGCTACATATAACATGTTTTAAGTGAAATTGTAAAATCAAGTACCATCAGCTCTCACCCCATATCCGACAATGAAGACCTCCATAGGTGATAACTGCTTCCAAATTCCACTAAATAACACAACATAGAGAACCAATCAAAGACAATATACATGAAAGGAGCTACATAAAATATAGAGATACCATGTTATTAATAGACTCACCTAATGGCAAAGGCATTGTAGTAGAAGAAGTGTGTCATGATTTCCATAAGAAACAGACTAAGGACCCAACGAAATCCATACCAAGCCACTTGTTTAAGTGTATAACTCTTCTGAGCTATATCTAGCTGCCAGGAAAGGAATCACATAGAACGCGATACTTCAGAAAGTCGTACAAAAAAAGATGTTGAAACTATCATACACGAAAGATAAATGATCTTTAAAGTGATTAAGAGAACAATAAGGTTCCTGCCATTTACATCATCTTTCTCCACTCTAAAATCTCCATTTTATAGATCACAATTTCATTTCTCCTTAAAACAGAAAAAAGAACTGGACCAATTTTTTACATCTTCATTTGTTCTTGCACTATATCATGGGACCCGCAAATTGGAAAGGTTAAATTACTGAAACCAACTGAGCATGCATGACTGTATAGATCCAACTAGACTTCTCAGTGAGGATTATGTTTATCACAATTATTTGATGAACTTCAACCCAAATTAAACAAATCTAGTGACCAAAAGTTTAATATATGCCATAGCCGGTAAAATTTGAAGTTAATTAAGATTAGTAAGAAGTCACAAAACCTGGGAGGCAAATGCGTTAAAGCTAATAATAGGACCTGCAATGTACAGAGGTGCATATAGCAGATAACAAAGGTAAGTAGGATATGAAAACTTCTCAATCCCCACACTTCTCTCCTGATAAAAAAGATTTTAAGATTAGAATAAATTAATCTTAATACAGAAATACTAATCGTAGAAAAAATTTTGCTTGCCTGTAACATTCTGTAACATGTTTTTCCTGAAGAACACATGCTGCAGAGTCGAATGTGCTTCTGCAATTACCAGAAAAAACAGATTCTAAAATAAATTTTGGAAAAACCTTATCAAGGAACCAAACTTATTGTAGTTTCCCAGATAAGGCAACATAACTAAGGGGAGTCTGGTTTAAAGCACTTATTTTCTTGTGAAAATGGAAACAAATATACCTCCTGATCAACATAAGCATTATTATCTGACCAATGGTAGTCATACCCAAAGCTTATCATACGCAAAACAACTGCCATAAAGAAGTACAAACAATATTTGTGAGAATTATAATAAATGTTCCAAGAAAGGCCTAAATAGGGTAATAAGTCTACATATAGCGGAAATTTTGGCTTAAATCATGACACAGTGCTGGTAAACATAAAGCAGAGATAATACCAAAATTAAAGCAGATATGCCATCTGAAGGTACCCCTAAGTTTATCCAAGTAAGCCCAACGGTCTCTGTATTCCCAAAGTAATTTTACAGGTTATAAAACAAAGTTACAATAAATTACAGGAATGAAGTGAGACTAACCCAAAAATGGTGAACGAGTATCCCTCATAAACACGGTTACAAAGTAGAAAAGCTAGGTTGAACACCCAAAGTAAAACGGGGAAGTATTTTGTTCGTCCAAATATCTGCATTACAAATATCAAAAAGCATTGTAAGCTTCAATGCATTTGCCTCCCTACAACTGAACTGGTATTACCAACTTCTAAAATAGTAAAAGCATCAAATGACATTAAGTGAATTTATATATGAAAAATATTTTATAATCCATTTAATGCTATCCATCAAGACAAAATGACACTTGTATCCATCAAAAGGTAATGACAATTTAGAAGATCTTTACATTCAAGCATGAAAATTTTCAATAACTAAAGACATGAATTATCATTTTTAACAACATAATTCAAAAGTGAAAGTACATAACAGCTATTATCTACTTGTACCTTTACCAAAAGAAAATTGGCTGATGCGATTGAGAGGATAAAAATGATGCTGCATTTAAAATAAATTGTGTTATCCAAAACCATCAAGGATATAACCGATTATATATGTCAAATGAAAATATTTTCCTAACTTGAAAGAAGAAATGAAAATAAAATAAAATTGAAGTTACTTGTATAGTTGTATATATAGCACACCGATATTACACTTTAATAATTTTAAAGTAACAAGAATATCCATGTCTATTTTGAATTTGGAAAGTAATGAAGTAAAATGTTTGGATTTTCTAGATCCTTTTGGAAGGAAAGCAGCATTTAATTAGATGACATACAATGCTCCATGTAGATATGACAAATAAGCCAATGAAATCAAAAGCCAAACAATGGACATCCCCTCTGCCTTTAAATTATAAATTCTCCTTAACACGTTAGCAGTCAAGGTAAAAAGTCCAAAAACAAAAGTCAAAATTGGCAAATTCCTGCGAAAATTTCTCCATTGTGCATCAGATACATCCTGCAAAGAATTATAGAACAGCATTATGTAACAACTAACAAGTTTAACATCAGCAGTCACCAAGCTTCCTACAACTGGAGCATGATAACTCTATATTAGATTGAACTGCTAAAAGAGAGAAATCATAACAATTAACAATCCTGATGTGTAGCTTGTGATCCTTAAATTAACAATCCTGATGTGTAGCTTGTGATCCTTAAATCATAACAATCATACACAAAAGTTTGATATTTCCAAACGAATACTATATCAGAAGTTCTTCCTATTTCTCATGCAATTAATTATACATAAGAAACAGCTCATTATAGGATGCACATCCAAACTTGCAATCTATACGAATGTGTTAAGAAAGATCATAAATCATGTATTCACTTTTATCATGTAGGGCACAATGATTTCAATAGCTCTCGTTAAGTTACTTTACTTGATCTTTATTGATAAACTTAACTTCTAATGTCATAGCAAATAAAATATGAAAAAGGGAGGATAAACCATATGTACCATTAGAACCCCCAATGAACCCTAAAAGTCATTAAAATTCCAACAACTTGTAAAAAGATTTTGAGCTAAGGATGTGAAATCATGTGACTAAAGATCATTCTATATGCACTCATACGTAAGAGAACACATACATTAAGCTGACTCGAGATCAATCCACGCCCTAAACCATAAAGTTTGTTGTGATGATCTGTTATATCAATATATCAAAGCAGAATTAGGAACGAAAAGTATCATGGAACTTTTCTTGTCGAACACTACTAAAAGATAGTACAAAAAAAAATATATAATACAACATATGTATATGTGTGTGTGTATACACACATCTAAATATAAATGGATATAGAGTGAGAGTGCCAATGACAAAAAGGAGAATGAGAGAGTACCATGGGATAGCTGGAGAGAAGAACCAATGATGATAATGTAGAAGATAACAGCGTAAACAAGTAGAAATGCAAGCTCTCTTTGCCTCCATGAGTTATTCATATCCTTCCTCAACCAAAATAATAACCTCAGTTGGCAGATATTTAAATTTACATGAAGAAAAAAAAAGGCCAATACCATCCTTAACGAACCAATTTAAAAACAAACTAATTGGGAAAAGATAAGTAACGTTCACATTACGTAATTCAGGTACTGCAAAGGCTAGACATTTAAAAATATTTATATTTATGACCTTTTAATTTTCGCATTTACACATAACATTACGGATAATTTTTAAGTTTCACACTCAATAAATGAACCAACATAACAGCAATAAATAATTTATCACTAACATGTAGACATAACTTTGAGTGCTCAACCAACCCATTACATGCCTATCTATAACTAATAACAACAGACGATTGCGTACATTTAGGTTGACAATTAGCACTTTGAAGTCAAAGTCGATCGCACTTTGGAAATTCAATGAACATCAACTCATTTCATGGTATACTGGAACTTCGGGCAGCGAATATGTTTTACTAGAAGAAGAGCCGTCGCTGGCTGCCTGACCCACCTCACCGTAATTGCGAATGGTCTTCTAAAGTTCAAATAAACAGAGTGTTGACCTGAGGAGGGACGATTAGCAAGTGCAAATTAGCAATGTAGAGATTCAGGTAGTCTTTTTTAACTACAAAAGGAGGCATGACCCACTTTGACTGTGTTAAGACACATGTGTACTGGATTGGACTCCAAGTAGGGATTACAGGAAAGCAAGGTTGTAAAAGTCGCTAGTTGGGACTAGTCAGTCGGGACCTTGTAGAGACTAATCTGCTAAGTCAGGGACTAACAAGGGACTAATCGGATTTGACTTTTTTTACATTTAAATAATAAAATTGTACAACGGGAATATACATCTATGACACCCCATTACAAATTACAAAATTGTAACAAAATGGCTACAATCCATAATCCACAACTTATAAACAAACAAAACTAATCCAAGAACAAGTTTGGATCTTTTGATCGTGACAAGAAAGAAGTACCAGCATAAATAATTCATTATATTAAAATCCAAAACAAAAACACAATCAAAATCAAAATCGAAATTAAAGAATGTACAATTGAACAAAATCAAAAGGCGTATTAAAAACGAAAGCAAACCTTGAAGAAACCCAGATATGCGCGTGTGTGCGCGATTTTGAGAAACCCAGAAAGCCAGTCGTGATTTTGAGAAGAAACCAGAAAGCCAATCGTGATTTTGAAAAGAAACAAAGCCTGTATTATCTCAGAAGGAAACCCAGAAAATAGCGGCCCAACACTTATCAAATGTGCTCCAAAACCCTAACTTTAATCTCTTTATTTTCTTTATTTCTCTTTATATTATTATTATTAATTATTATTATATTATTATTATTAGGGAGAAACACATATATACCCAATTTAAGTTGGATAATTACATATTCCCAAAACACAAGTATTTAGTACACAATGTATAATAACTTTAAAGCATGTTTGGAGAAATATGTAATTACCCAACTTAAGTTGGGTATCTATGTGATTGCCCCATATTATTATTATTATTATTATCATTATCGCTAGTGTTAAAACCCGTACGATGTACGACAATACGATATTATTTGTTTATTGGGTAAAATGTATGTAGTTATTAAAATTTATATTTTAATCAAGTTACAATTCGATCATACAGTTAATTAACAGTTAACTATAACATATAAAAAATGGATCATGTCATTAACTAATTAACTAATATAATAAAAGTATTAATACAATTGATTCAAAGAATAAACAAATAATAGCAATTAATGATGGTCATTTATATATTTAATTATGGTCATTAATTTATTTAATTTATTTTATTAATTTGAAATTTAAAAAATTTCCACGTAAATGACATGGAAGATTAAATTGTGAAAAAAATTATGAAATGACACATATGAATTTCGTATATTTGGCAACACTTGAAAAGCATCATTATATGCTATTGTATTTGATTTTGTGATATATGTACCTTGCGGACAAGAGCATCCGTCTTGTCCCTGTATGAAAAAAGTCAATGTTCAAAGCATTTTCCTAAGGGATCTACAAAGGAAACTCACTTTCACGAGGATGGATATCCGTTTTATATGAGACCTAATGATGGTCATTATATTATGAAATGCGACACTAAGTTAAATGGGTTTAAGGGGAAAAGACTGGGGTTCGCAATTTAAAGACAACCCTTGGTATGCAGACTTTGCAAACTTTTTAGTAGGAGAAGTTGTACTAACATGAATGCCATCCTCTCGAAGGCGAAAGTTCTTCCAAGATGTAAATCACTACTTTATGGACGACCCATTCAAAGTTTGTGCCGATCAGATAATTCGGAGATGCGTTGATGGTAAAGAAGCAGAAAATATTCTACATCAAAGTCATCAAGGACCTACCAGGGGACATCATGGAGCCAGTTTGACAACAAGAAAAGTATACGATTCCAATTTCTACTGGCCAAGTATATTCAAAGACGCTTACAACCTGGTAAAGCATTGTGACGCCTGCCAGAGGCAAGGGAACATTTCATTTAGAAACAAATTGCCTTGCACCAACATCCATGCATGCAAAATCTTCAATATATGCGGCCTAGACTTCATGGGACCATTCCCGAAGTCTAATGGGTGCCGATTTAGAACAACGAGAGCGATCAACATTGATCGAGGCACCCCTTTATATACTACTCAGTTTATGAGGATGGGGAAAGATGGACTGATAAGTTGGACGACGCCTTATTGGCATTCAAAACCGCTTACAAAACTCCGTTGGGAACAACACCATACATATTGATATACGGGAAAGTATGACACCTACCTATTGAACTTGAGTATAAAGCTTATTGGGCGCTGAAAGAATTTAGCTTAGACCCTTCTATCACAGGACCACATCAGAAAATACTACTAAACAAACTAGCAGAGTTAAGTGATCAAGCATACGACTCCTTACACCACTTCAAGGAATGAATCAAATTGTTTCATGACTCTAAGCTGAAAATATCCAGCTTTAAACTAGGCAATAAAGTCCTTCTCTTTAACTTGTGTTTCAAAAAAATTTCCAACAAATTACATTAAGGTGCAGCGGACCATTTACGATTTCTAAGATATTACCTTACAGACTATCGAACTTCAACACCCTGAAGGAAATTTTAAAGTTAATGGTCATCGCCTTAAATACTACACTGAAGATATCCCCATTATTGAGGACATCTTCATCTCTGAACCACCTTAACAACCAACTCTGGTATGAAAGAGTCAAACTAGTGACTCAATAAACAAGCGCTCTTGGGAGGCATCACGAGACATCGGATGGTATTTACTATCAGCACCCCGTTAGAGACCCTCGTATCAGAGGCTGAGCATACAGTACCTTCGCCAACCCCTGCAATAGAGTTGCCCGCTGCCCCAGCAGCGACAAAGCTACAACAGCCACCACTACTTGGAACTATTGGATCCGGTGCAGCAGCCACCAGTACGTACTTTCCAGTACAAAGTCTCTACTATGGACGCAGTAGCCACATGGAGCATTGATGCGCGTCAAACAGTCGGTTGCGACGAGGCGTCGTCAGGGTGAATGCCTGACGGCGACCGAAGGATGGCACTAGAGGGTGACTTTTATATTTATAATAGTTGGGGACCTAAGTATACCACGACTAAGGGGTTTATAGCTATAAGTATCACCTACGGTCGTTCTTAAAACCAACCATATTGTGAAGCAGAGAGGTCAGAGACACTCGATTCTATTTAGCATGAGGTTTTAAAATGATTTGGATTTCGTCGTGGGTTTTAATTAAACTAAAGTAAACAAAATGCGTAATAATATGGGTAAATAATAGTTAGGATATTGGAGGGTTTTTTTGTGATTTCATTAGCCTTATGTTGGGATGATGTTTTAAAATTGACAACGTCTGTCTAAATATTTGTATTTTATTTAACTTAGTTCCTTGTGGTGTAAGCACTAGTTCCCTACTTTTCGATTACTCGAACAACATATCACTGAGAGACTAGACTATCATGATTCTGATCGGAGGAGACTGTTCGACTCTCAACACTGTCTGGTTACGGAAATAGTGACCATTTTTGGAATCTTTAAAATCCTGGGTGCATGAATAGAGTAACAGCCCACTAACAGTGCAACCGTTCTTAACACCACGTAAATATCTAATTTAAATAATACATTTAAGTATAAGACTCTGTTGGTGTCTAATTACTTTTCATTTATGAGTTTGTAGAATCTAAGAGTGCTTAGACTAACATTAATCCACAAGGTACTATACCAACAACTTTTACGTGGCTTCCACAATTGTACTATACACAGTGGTGTTTTTATTGCTATTCCAAGGACTCGGTCGTTTTGACGCATTTCCATTGCTTCATAATGCTTCCGTAAAGATTCATTAAGTAAGTTTGTATTTGAGATCAAAGGTTCCCCACTATGTCCTAAACCAGCCATTCACTTGAAAGCTACCAATAAATCCCCAGCTAATTCACATTGTATTCTACGATCTTGAGATAAGATTTTCATAGCTTTAACTGACGATGTACTTTACAACTTAAGATAGTATTTCCAATGCTTCAAAGTTAGACCATGTTTATAAAATACATTAGGGTTATTAACAAGGACAAGAGCTGTTGATTAGTTGTTTCATTGCTCATGTACTTCACAATGTCGTTCATAGAATTTCTATAATATTTCCTGTATACTTGATATTGCCTAAATTAGACATATTTATAACGGCGATATCGGTCCAATTTGTATTATAATCTAGTTAATTTTATGAAATTTCGGTACTTATTTAGTCAAATTTAGTTTCATGTCAAAGATCGAGTGAACTGAAGAAAGAATGATGAAATGGCGGATGAAAACGAAGAAAGCAGAAGAAAGTAGAAAAGCTGTTAGAAAGTGTCACTACTCGCCGGGATCTACTACTACCCACCGAGTACTTGCTATCCGGACGTATCTACCATGACTCAACCGGGAAGACTCTTGAACAGAGATTTTGATATGAATTATACCCGCCGGGTACTGAGGTTACCTGCCGGGAACGCATGTGTTCCAGCTTGAAGATGCAACCGGGAAGAGAACACCCAACCGGGTGGGATCCAGTTTTACCTGCCGGGTACTCCTGTTCCCGCCGGGTACTTGAGGCGGTTACGGGCTTTTTGACTTATATTCTAATTTTACCTTAATTATCATTAACTTTTGATAACCAACTAATTGTGGACGATTGGAGACTGCCTTGGAGAGCTTTTGGGGACACCCTAAGTGATTCATCAACATTCCAATCATCATAGAAGTTAGGGTTTATTTCTATTCATTCGTATCTTTATTATTTTATGTTTAATTCACTTTTGTAACCGAATATAAATTATTCTTGGGTTATGATTATTTGTTTGATTGAAACCATGTCAATGCAAATTCCTTTGTGTTCATCTAAGCTAATAACCATAGATGTTGGATTTATAATATTTAGATTGTGTTTTGCGTAAGATATGATGTTTAATCGTAGAACAATTTGTATTTAATTTATTTAACTTGTTCAATTAGTGTGATAATCGTGCTAATGAGTGAGAACTCTTAGATTTCTTATTGCATGTACTTTTGATTGGAAACAATAAGAGAATTGAGTTAGGTTAATTAAATTATAATATGGGTGACTATCTTGTATGAATTTTTTGTAATCTCTAGGACAATAGGATTATGAGATTAGATCATCATGTTAGTAGAGTTGATTAATCATAATTAAGACTTATAATTTGTCAATCACACTTGCACTTTATGGCTTGATTAAACGATTGTATTGTGAAAACAAGTAATATAGATTATTGATTCTCATACGTTAAAACACTTATATATCTATTGTCCAACTCTAGGGGGTAAAAGGTCTAGATAAACATACTTCTACCACTTGGTTGATTTATCATTTACTGTTTTATTTTTGACTGACTGTCGTTATGAGGCATCTCCCCATTAAGTTAGTTTTAATTAATTTTAGATTAGACAAATAACCTTAAAATACATATAATTGTTCCTGTGAGAGACTACTAGGTAGAATTATCACTGCCATACTACTATCTGATTAGGTATATTTGCCTAGTTGTGTAATAGTTGCTTTGATTTTGTTTTACTATTTTTATAACTAGATTTTTACACATCAAGTTTTTGGCGCCACTACCGGGGAACAATTGTGCTATTTTGAGATTATTTGTAAATTCTATAGTTAGTGAATAATTTTCTTCTTATTTTTCTTTTAGATAAGTGTTTTCATCAATATTAGGGTTGAAATTGGGGGTGAATAATGTACGTAAAAACGTGACTTTTTACATCACATCTAGCATATTGCGAACACTGGAGATCTAGCATTTGGCCCTTGCAGGACCATGCAAAGCTGTTGGATTGCCACCATTACCTCCATCTCCCTATTGTATGGGACCTGACCCTACGCTACACTGAGCACCGTGAGACTTTTTTCCACCGTGGACCTCTTCAATTCCTCCCACATCGAACATTGCTCTGGCCATTCATGTGACAGACACATATACCCATTTGGCTCCACCCTTAGCAGTGGAGGAAAACGACATAGCCCTAGAGATATTACTCTCAGAGATCCCAACCTCCACTGATGAGCCAGTCAAACACCTGACATACACTGCTTCATTGATCCTCGTCTCCACAGCAGAATTGTATCTACTAGATGACATTGATTGGAGCCAGGATGACCTCTTGGATGACATACCCTCAATCTTTTTATTTTTATATTTCATATCTATTTGTTGTTGTTGATGAACATGTTACTTATCACTGTTGTATCTACTCATGCAAAGATCATATTTTGCCAAGAAAAGGAATGCCATCACAAAACTGGTCCCAATCTAGTGACCTAAACCAGGGGAGTAACTTCGTTTTAATGGCTTTATGTAATATACTATGTTCTAAGTGTGGGATTAAAACCACACTATGAAAGCTAAGAAACATTATTTCTAACAAAAACCCCAAGTGTGGGATACCCCAAGTTTATGGTTGAAGATTAGGGACACTGTTCTTCTAAGTGTGGGATCGTAATGTTTCACACCTCATAGAATCACGCTCGTCAAAAATCCTCAATTTTGCCACAATTTTTGGAAATTTTAAAACCTTTTTGAGTCATATACGTCACAAAATAACAAATTACCTCCAAGTATCAAAAATTGGTTAAAAAGGACCGAATCATGTCATATTTTAAAAATCTTTTCAAAAATGAGGATCAAAGAGAAGCATCACATGACTAAGCACAATACCACCAATCAAAAGTTAGGTACCTTGAGCCCTAGACAACACTCATCTTTAAGAGGTTTACTTTTTCAGTTGTTGAGTGTGCCGATGCATGCATTAAGAATTAGAATGTTACACCCAATTTTTTTTTACAAAAATACCAACTTGTTACATTCATACTTTTAAAAGAAAAAGAAATTTTATTTTATTTTTGTTGGGGATGAATAGTGTTATCCACCAGATAACACATTTATGTCGAGATTCTAAACTATTTATTCCCTGATAACCCTGTTCTGTCCAATTGTTTTACCCCTTTTCATATTTCAGCTCCAAATACAATCAAGACACATTCCATTGCTTCCGATGACCATAATGCAACTTATAAACCAACTTACTTTCATATATATTCATTATTTACAATCAAAACTCATACCCAAAAACATATTTGACCCATTTTGACACATACACAAAATATGAGTTCAAAATCACAAGTTTAGCAATCAAGACCATGATTCAAAAGAACTAACATTTACAAACCTATAGCAAGTGTCCTGCAATCCTTTACTAAGTTTTCCCTTTCCCGCGAGTTTCCTTCTGACCCAATTTGCTTTTGCCTAAAAAATAAATACAACTTAAAGGGTAAGCAAAAAGCTTAGTGAATTCATACATAATTAAATAAGTAACCAACTCATTAACAAATTGAACATTCGATACTCAATTTTACAACATGGCATCAACTAATCATTTGAAATCAAATAACAACTTGACTTTAGCCGCAAATTGTCAACAATTAACAACTTGATCTCAATTCAACAATTTGATCACAATTCAACAATTTAAAGGAAACTAGCAATCGATTTCATATACACATCCAAATCAATCAACAACTATATCAACTAACTCATCAACAACAAGATCAACTATAATTGAAATCAATAAACAACAGGGTCAACATGAGTTGACTAACAACTAGCATATCCATGATATGCACAACTATACAGATCCGTCATCTATTCCACTTTAACTTCTCAACTGAGCTAGCACAAGGCTAGGAAACCTCTACCATGTAGAGCAACTATCACGTGGTTCATTTACAACATGAAACCACATATTCCACTGTCAATTGGATCCTCTTACATGGATGTAATCTGAATCCATTTAAACAACTCAACTATGTGGTCCATATACAACATGGAACCACCTAATCCACCATCATATGGATCCTCTTACACGGATGTAATCCGGATCCATTCAATCAACATAACTAGTTTAACTATAATATGAACTCACCTTGGTTATTTAATGAAGATCACTTGCTACTCGAGTTCTCCACTTGTTTAACACCTATCAATATCACATAACTAATTTAACAACTAGCTCAAATATGTAACATGTGTTAGCATCTCATTCAACTTTTCTTACTATCAATTAACAACTAGCTCAATTATGTACAGTTTGACTTTTAAAGTCAAACTTGTATAATTTCACCAATCTAGCTTTCAACTCAATCACTTGTTCAATTATCTTTCACACTACTTTAATTACAACTAATAGCATCATAACAACTCTTCCAAACTAATAATTTAATGGATTATCACCTTAAACCCAAATTCAAGCTTTTCTAATTTGGGGTATTGTAAGCTTTTATTCAATTTCCACCATTTTATGATTCTAAATCAACAAATACCAATTATGACCAACTATTAGCCTCCATGGAGCATAATTCATTGATTACATCACCAACTACAGTCAATTTAACTTATGATCACCAACTACCCCAAATATTAGGTCAAAGAAGCAAGATTACATACCTTTCTTAGGTTAGAGATAGAGTATATAGTTCCAATTTGACTCCCCTAAGCTTAATTTGATGATTACAACTTGATTTCTCCTCCTTCTTCTTTGTTCCAGAATTTCCAGAGTATATGTGTGTGTGTGTGTGTGAACATGTATGTATGTGTATGCTCTAGAGGTTACTAGTTAGGAGTATTAGTGTAAGTATTTACTACATCCTACCCTTTAGTCTCATTAATTTAGCATCTCACTACCATAAGTTACATTTAGACAACTCTATCAATTATAATAATAATACACATAACCTATAGAATTATTAAATAAACACATATATACGTATTATTAAATTACCGTTGTTTTTGGGGTGTTACATAGAACTTGCTCGAGTAATATATGAACTCGAGATTTTAGGATAAACCCAATTTCTTTCAAATCTCTTTCAAACTTAAACCCGTCCCATAACTCATTTTGGTGTTGATGACGCGATTAGAAAAACCTTTTGAGCCTAAACCCTTCGTTTCTTACAACCCTTAATCTACATATCCCCATTTACCCTTTTTCCCGCAAGCTTGAAAATTCAACTTACAAAGGAATGTTGTCTAAAGACCACAAAAGTTCCAGTCTCTACAGGTTTTTGATTAATCAGTCGACGAATTTATTTGGTGAAAAGCACCTCTCCTAGTGGGCCACTAGGAATCTCTAAAACAATTTCCTAGGTTATTACTAAAAAAAATAATAGTAAATAAAAAAATTATATATATATAATGTGTGGGTATACATACACACTTTATCCAATAAAGGTGAACTCGTGATTAAATAGTCGTCTAAAAAGCCAACACGCTTAGCAAGAAAAATTCATAGAGGAGTCACAGAAGAAAGTAGATTGTCACAACCACTTCGAATTCCCTACTCTACAAAATCCTTTTCAATAAATTCAAAGCAACATTTGAAGATGCCATTAAACCCCCAAAAACCCTCATACACACACCTTTAAAACACCCCTCATAAAAATGTCGTGGGATATTTATTGTCGTTCTTATCTAAGTAGTGGAGATCTGATTATCTATCAAGCCTATGAAAAAAAATACTACATAATAGGCTTCTGAGTGATACAAATAGACAATAGGTAACTCGATACACCAGTGTGAATTGAGTGACCACCTTGTAAGGATGAATAGTCATGTACATTCCACATCCCGGGAACTGAGAGAATGCTTTCTCGTGATGTCTAGAACATCTACAAAATAGACCAACTTCAGACACTATTTTTTACAAGTAAATAGACATTTTTCACAACATTACAAATATATGTTTCACTGAATATCCCCAAACACCACCAGCTAGATAATTTAACACATGTGTCAACTTTGCATTTCATCAAACACATGGCGTGCAAGTCAAAACTTTATAAATTATGTTATGAATTTTGCATAAGTCACAAATATATATCATCAATCAATTTGAAATCATCTGCAACTTTCTAAAATCACAATTTTCTGAAATCATCTGTAGCATTTTAACAAAATCACAATGATAGGTTGAAAATCGCATACATGTATTCTTTACATCAATAACATCAGTTACATGTATTCTTCCAGAAACTACAAACTATTAAACGAAATTAAATATTTAATTATGTGATTTCTGTAGGTTCAATTAGATGAATATCGCATCTGCAAGTTCAGTTATATGAAATTACATGTTTGGTTATTGTTGGTACCATATTGGAGATGGGAAAATTGCATCAGTTTGGTTCGATAAATGGAGTCAACAATGCCCGTTAGCTAATACTATTTCGTCCAGAGATATTAGTCGCGCTGGTTTCCAAAGAATGGATACAATCGTTGATGTTGTTCACCAGAATGCTTGGGTTTGGCCTACTGAATGGCTCATTAAATATCCGATTCTTTGTTATCTAAATACTCCTGTTCTTGATGCCAATAAACGTGATGATCTAAGATGGCAGGATAGCAAAGGAAATTTATCAACAGCTTCGGTGGCTAGCATTTGGGATGTGATTCGTTCAAGGGCGGCTGTGGTTAATTGGGCTTCAATTGTGTGGTTTCCACACTGCATTCCTCGTCATGCGTTTAACTTATGGCTTATAATGAACCGTAAACTTAAAAATCAGGATCGAGTGAGACAATGGGACGTTGGTCACAATACCAACTTAAACCTGTTTCATTGTCCACTTTCTGAGAGACCTCCTAATTCCCATAACCATTTATTTTTTGAATGTTTGTTTTCTTCTCAGGTTTGAAGCAATGTTGTTAGTTGTGCCGGGTTACCTAGTCTTCCTTCGGATTAGGATGATATAATTGCCTGGATTCAGCCTATTTCTAGTAACCGTTCCATTCATGCTATTCTGGGTAAGCTTATATTAGCTGCAACGTCCTACTTCCTTTGGCAAGAGCGAAACGCTAGACCTTTTAAGCACACGAAATGGCCAAAAGAGCAAGTTATGGAGATCATTATGTATACTGTTCGTTTGAAGTTGCTCACGTTTCACTTTAAGAGAGGTGTTCGTGGATTCGAGTAGGTGATGGCATGCCCGTTTTTTTAGTTCATGGATGTTCAATTCATTGTCTATTTTGCAAGTTGGAGGTTCCTCACGAGAGTTGTACTATTTTTTCCTTATCCAAGGTTTTTCTTGGAAAAGTTTTTTAAGGAGGCAATCTCGTGTGGCTCGTTGTCTCCCTATTTGTTGCTGGTGATCTTTCATGGGTATGGGTCTAGTTGTTGGCTTTGGGGTCCTGCTTTCTGGTTTTGGTCTTCACTCGTACGGTTGTTGGTTAATTAGCTTGATAGGTTTTCTTGGATGTTTGTGTTTTGGTTGGTTGTTTCGAGTTTTTCGATTCGATAGGCTGTTTGTTGGTTTGTAAAGTGGTTGCATCTGCTCATTCTTGTATTTAACAATTATATTGTTATTTATATAATTACCGGGTTAATCCCTTTACCCAAAAAAAAAATTACATGTTCAATTTCGTGATTTTGTATCGCGATTTGACGAAACTGCGTCTGCAGTTTTTTAACATAAAACACATCAAATCACCTGTAATTAAAGGATCATAGGTTGAAATTGCATCTTCAATTGCTTGTTTAATTGCAAGTTTGGTCGATTTTTGTTGCTGAAATCATGATTTTGTCAACCCTAGTTCATGTGTGTATTTGTGTTCTGTGTCTTCAATTACGTGATCATAATTTAATATTTTTATTTTTGTGTTATTAATTTGTAAAAGACTGAAATACTCTTTAGAGCAGCGAAATTTGATTGATTCTCCCATTCTCACTAAATTTCTCATACTTTAATGATCTCATCTCTTCATTCCTATCATTTTCTTTTCTTTTCTAGAGTTGAGATCATTAAAGTATGGGATTTTTGGTGAGTATGTGTAACATCCTCTTCTGCGGTCTGGTAAATTCTATTATTTTAATCGATTATCTAAATGTTTTAGAAATTATTTAATATTATGTGTTTCATTGTGAAACGTAGATAAATAAGTCCTTTGACTTATTGTGACTAGTGAAATATTAATCGTTTTAAATTATTATAGATGACGGTAAAAATAAAATAATATTTCTCGCAAACGGTTTTCAGGTTCCAGACAAAAGATTTAGGACGGGTATAAAATTATACCACTTTTTCACAAGCCGACTTTGCAAGCCGACCTTAGATTCATATATATTCCCATGTCTTCTTCTTGTTTCCATTTTGAAAAGCTTTCAAATCAAAATTCAAAAGAAACCCAAAACCAAAATTGAATTCATGCTTGTGTTCCTGTGATTCCGAATTCATAACATCAGATTCATCATCATCTATATCTTAATTGCATCAGATTTATCGATCCTTTTATTTTCAAAAGAAAGAAAAAGAGAAGTAAGTTTGAATTGGAATGTGTAAATCGAATTGAAGCTTGATATGTTGTTATTAGGTGTTGTTTGATGTTATTTGATGTATTAGAAACCTTAGAATTGAGTTATTTGATGTTTTGGTGAGTTTTGGTTCGAAAAACGCATTTCAGCAGCGAAGTTCGCAGAACGGAGTTCGTCCTGCGAACCGAGATTTCTGCGGTGCGAACCGAGATTTTTGACCTGCGAACCGAAACCTGCGAGCCGAGTTGAATCTGCGAACCGAGATCTCACAAACTGAGATTTTTGTTTTGCAAATTTTGAAAATGCGTAAGTGTTTCTGAGACGCGGTTTTGTGAAAATATCATCAACTCGGATTTAATTGAAATTCGCATGGTCACTCGGAAACGACCTAGTAATCAAGGCTATATTTTAATAGCCTAGGCAGTTTTTGGCCATCCGGGGTCATCTAGGACCCGAAAATGGCATTTTTTTAGATTTAAACGTCATTGCGGGATTTTTCTAAGTTCATTTCTGATTGAACTTTTGTTTGCCTAGACTCCAGGGATTACCTGATTGGATAATTAGGCTATAATGATATTTATGGAACGAACTTCTGACTTGTATTTGATTTTCTGTTTCAGATCAACGTAAGACTCAGTGATATAAGAATCCTGAGTGTGGAGATGTCAGAGGTATCGGTGAGTGGATTCAGAACTCATCATTTGATTTAGTTGTAACTATTGGGTTACAACGAGTAAACGTAGATGTGTATTAGACTGTTAGTCTTGATTATTGATTATTGATCTACGTGATATGTGAACCAATGTGTACTATGTTATTGAGGTCAACGTGTAGTTGGACTTCTGGTTATTATGTGTTTTACACAGGTTTTGATTCATTTGTTGTGTTTGAGACCTGTGTATGTGTTTAATAACCAGTAGTTATCGGTCTATTCTGTATTGGCCATACGGATTGACGGTAAGTGTTCTTGGGGGAATCCCCGGGTATTATGATATCCCCAGAGCCACCGATCTTCATTGAATTATGTGTGTTTACGTTTTATTGGTGTAATTAGCTAGTTATGCTAAGTTGAATGGAGTGTGATGAATCTATTCACTTAGCTTCGTGCTAACCCCTCATTTTACTTCCTGCAGGATATGTTTTGTTTAATTGTGGGTGCAGGAGGTGATTAGTTGATGAAGGAATGTTTGACTGCGCTCTTGAACTCTGATATGGTTTTGTAATAAACCTTGTTTTGTGAATTTTTATAATACCCCGCCTTTTGTAGTTTGAAAAGTTTGAAATTTGTGTATTTTTGGGAATTGTAAACTGTTTAATGTATTTTAAATTCATGCTTCCGTGTTTATTAATATAATATTCTTATATAGAAAGAGGGGTGTTATAGTATGGGAGAACCAATCAAATTTCACCATTTGAAAGGGTATTTCTGTCTTTACAGCAAAAAAAAAGTTATAATTACGCACAAACACAGACAAGCACATGAACTAGGGTTTTACAGATCGCGATTTCAGCAGCAACAATCGACCAAAGTTGCAATAAATTCTTGAATTGAAGGCTCGATTTCAACCTACGAACACTTAATTACAGGTGAATTGATGAATTGATGTGTTTTCCAGATCCAAACTGTGTCTACATATGCGCAGATGCGATAATCATGTAATCGACCAAAAAATCACGTATTTGAACCTGCATATGCGATTATCATGTAATTGAACCTGCAGATGCGATAATCATGTAATTGAAACTGCATAAATCACTTATTTGAATATTTAATTTCGTTAAATAGTTTGTACTTTCTAGAAGAATACATGTATCGATTTTATTGCTTTGAACACATGTGTTTTTTGTTATTGAAGGTTTAAATCTATATGATTTGATACATGTAAATGATGTTGAACTATTTGATGGTTGTCAGATATGGTTGAATTTGAAGAACAAGTGGAAACTCATCTGCATCAACCTATTGAAGATAACGACACAGGTGATTTCAAAACCACTGTAACAGATCTTGTTATTATTAAACCACTTTAACACATATGTTACAGTTGATTTTAAACCATTATAACTCCTGTTGTTGAGATTTTCTAACACATGTGTTATTGTTACTAAATACTTGCATCTTTAACAAACTTTTTTGTTCAGGTTCTCTACCTACTCCAACACCAGAAACTGATCCATATGTGTTAAATCAGATTGAAACACCTGACGGAACCACATTATGGATACCTTCATGCTCCTGATGCTAATAAACCATTCTTGGGACAAGTATTTCTAACACTTGAGAATGCATATCATTTTATAAAAGATATGGCGTTATTGGTGGATTTGGTGTAAGGAGATATACACAGAAAAGGCTGAGTGACAAAGACAAAACGGTATATGAAAACCACTATGTTTGTAGTAAGGCAGGAGAACCTAAAAAAAAAGATGTTGACACAATGGAACAGGAGAAAAGTCAAAAACCGGAAAGGAGTTCCAACCTGACAGTCACGGGTTGTAAAGCTAAAATAGTATGTAAGTTGGTTACAGGTAGTAACATAATGTTTAAAATAGTTCAATTTGATGAGCCGCACAATCACATGATGGCGTTGGACGAATATAAGCATCTATTGAGAACAGAAAGACAGCTACACTTCTCTGAGCAGAGTTTCATTTTCAAAGTAGGAACAATCAATATCGGTCCCACAAAAGCTCATAACATATACAAGGGGATAAAAGGATCATACGAGAATGTTAATGGTACAATTTCAGATTTCAAGAACTTTAAAAGAGATATAAATGCTTATATAGGAAAAAGTGATGCACAAATGCTCATAACGAAGATGAAGAATACAGCTACATATGTACCAAATTTCTCGTTTGAGTATAAATTGGAAGACAACAGGTTAGCTGCTATGTTTTGGGCTGATGATGTAGCTAAAGCTAATTACAAAGAGTTTGGCGACATAGTATCTTTCGATGCAACTTATAAAACTAACAAGTAAGTAATAAACATGGTGTAACACATGTGTTACAGAATAACACATGTGTTATATATTTGTTGGTATAACACATGTGTTGTACTAGTGTATTGTATGTGTTTTGAGTATAACATGTGTATTGATTTTGTAACACATGTGTTACAGTATAACATGTGTTACAATAATAACACATATGTTACAGAATAACATATGTGTTACAGAATAACACATGTGTTATACCATTATAACACATGTGTTACAGTATAACACATGTGTTACAGTATAATACGTGTTACAGTATAACACATGTGTTACAGTACAACACATGTGTTTGTTGGCATTTGGTATATGTTATAATTTAACTTTTTAATATTATTTTAAAATATTGTTAGGTACAACATGATGTTTGTTCCTTTCACTGGAATAGACAATCATAAAAAATGTGTCACACTTGGTGCCAGATTGTTAGTTAGTGAAACTACAGAGTCATACACGTGGCTTCTTAGATCGTTTTTAAAAGCTTTTGGAGTACAACCTAAAATTATAGTGACGGATCAAGATAACGCTATGAGAAACGCGATTGCTACTGTTTTAACAAAGCCAAAGCATAGACTTTGCATGTGGCATATTACGCAGAAATTGCCATCAAAGGTATTGCATTTTGTTAAATAGTTGTAAATGCAACACATGTGTTATTCTGTAACACATGTGTTATTAGTGTAACACATGTGTTACAATGTAACACTTGTCCTTATATCAATTCTTTAGTAAAATAGTTTTATACTTGTAGATTTGTGCTAATATACTTGATACAACCGACTTCAAAAAAAGGTTGAATAAAATAATTTGGAACATGTTTATTACTCCACAAGACTTTGAGAATCAATGGGGAAAGCTGATATATGATTTTCATTTAAAAGACAACAAATGGCTAACAGACGTGTATAATATAAGATCCAGATAGATACCAGCATATTTCCGTGACATGGAATTGTGTGGACTAATGAGGACCACTTCAAGATCAGAAAGTGAGAATTCTTTTTTTGGAAACTTCAATGGTAGATAGTCGACTCTTGTAAATTTTATGATATGCTTTGAGGCTGCTATGGAAAAGCAGAGGTATAAGCAAGATCTACTAGACCACCAGACAATAGACACATATCCAACGCTCACAACACGACTTAAAATTGAAAAACATGCAGCTGAGATATACACCCGAATAATGTTTTTCCTTGTACTAATAGAAATTGTGAAATCAATCTGGGCTTGTTCAGCATATCAAATAAAAATAGAAGATGGTCTTCAATTATATATAATAAAGGAGAAGAAGGAGTTTAACGAAGAAGAAAGAGCTGCATGTGAAAAATGGGAGGTTGAAATCTGGCCAGAAGACAAAGGTTCAGTCATATATGATTATCAGGTACCCTACTATAATCGAATAAATCATGTTATACCAAATAACACATGTGTTATTCTGTAACACATGTGTTATTATGGTATAACACATGTGTTATTATTGTAACACATATGTTATTTAAACTTTATTGTAACACATTTTTTTTAATGTGAACTAAGGTGATATATAATAAAGAAGATGGGACAGTCGTTTGTAGTTGTAGAAAGTTCGTTCGTCGTGGATTTCTATGTAGGCATGCTTTTTGTGTCTTCAAAAACTGTGATATTGAAGAGATTCCAAATAAATATGTGTTAAGACGCTGGACAAGGAATATAATAATAGCAGAGTTTGGAAAAAGAAAAAGACGTTTGGAGACAAGTGAATTCAAGAAACTAACAAATGAGGCCACATCTGCCCTAGACGATTGCATCAAATTTGTAGGAAATGATCAAGAAAAGCTTGCTGATTTGGTAAAAAAGATAAAGAAAATAAGGACAGATATGGAAACTTCATCGTCCAATGTTAAACCTCTAACAAAGACAGATGTTATTGAAAAATTGCATGGGATTACAAAACCTGATGTTATTGAAATAGAAAATTCAGAATTGGCACGATACAAAGGTTGTGGAAAAGATGCACGATTAAAGAGTACGCAGGAGAGGGAGAAGGCAAAAAAGAAGAACGGAATAAAGCCAAGAAAGTGTGAAAATTGTGGAAAGATGGTTACTAACCACAACAAACGTACATGTGAGAAGAAGAAAGCAGAGTTTGAATCGAATAAAAATTCAAAAGAAGTACCACAAAACACGACATGCATTTTAAATGACAACTGAATATATTGATATTGACACTTTCATTAAAATGTGATTAATTGTTAGAATATATACATGTGCTGTGTTTTGATTATTACATGTGACATTTGTTATTTTTGTAACACGTGTGTTATATCCTAGTAACACATGTGTTACTGGTGTATTGCATGTGTTGTTGGATTAGTGTTACTGGTGTATTTCATATGTGTTAAATTATGTGTTATGTCAACAAACACATGTGTTACAGTATACACGTGTGTTATCATATAACATATGTGTTGCTTTGGATTTTAACACATGTGTTGCTGCTGTAACACATGTGTTATATAATTGGTAGAACACATGTGTTACTGGTGTATTGCAGCTCTTATAACACATCGTGTTGTGTAAACATATATCTTGTGTACTAACAATAATATCACATAAAAACCAATATATCAAACATATCACTTCATTACTTAAACTAAATAGTCATGTAGAATAATATTCACAACCATATTACATCATTAAAACTACCCTGTTTATAACCAAAACATATCAAACTAGTTACCACCAATACATGTCCTACAAACTGTTCAATCTTGACCATCAGTGTTTTCATCAAGGCGCTGCTTAATACCACATAGAATCACTTTCCTAACATCTTCCTTATCATGAATATGGTCAAACTCATCAGCCATGTCATGAATTCTTTTACAATGCATGTTCGCTTCCTGCAGCAACATCTTTGCAACAAACTTAATCCTCAGTCGTAGGAGTTGCTTGTCTTGAACAGGGCCTTCAACAGCCAATCCACAATCCTATTTTGTGCTGGCCTCACCCATATAGCTCTCCATATGCAACATTGTAAAAATACCACAATCAACATTATTTTGGGTGGTCTTCCACTTCAGATTCATCATTGTTGCCTTCTTTTTCTTCATAAAAAACGTGTGTGTAGGATAAGAGTATTTCTTCAAGTATTGACAAAAAATTATGTTAAACGAAACATTGTTAAAATCTGAATAAATACATGTGGGTTATAACAAACACATGTGTTTACAACATATTTGTAAAGCAACACACGTGTTACAAAAGCAACACACGTGTTACAAAAACAACACATGTGTTATAATCCAAAGCAACACATGTGTTATAATCCAAATCAACTCATGTGTTACAGTATATAAATAACACGTGTTATACTCTGCTTGATATACGTCATTGAAATTTATCATTCGGTGAAAAAGATTTTATTTAATTCTTTCTCTACTTTACGAGTTGTTATTTTTAAGTAGGCGTTGAAATATGACTGTGTTGGTAAGCCTTGTTGGTTGGATTAGCATAAGAGCCGCAGTAGAGTAAGACGGCCAACTGTACCACAACAATTGTTTGGTGTTCCCACAGTACATTTACCCGACTAGTTATAAAATAGCCCTCTCTTAAATGAAAGAAATAAAAGAATAAATTCTTTAACATGATGAATAAGTTTTCAAAGTTGTTATCAAGAACAGATCATGGTTCCTCTCCAGAAGAAGAACAAGATAATTTTAATTTGAATTCTGTAGAAATTAATATTGAAAATATTGAAAATGATTTACAGAATTGGAGTATACCTAAACAAGATGTAAAAACTATATATAAAATTGGTACTTTTGATTTCTTACAAGGTTATTTAATAAAAACAACTGAACAAACTATACCTATTAATAAAGAATATCAACAATTAAAATAGATAGGACCATTAGCTATATTAGATTCAACCATAGCTAGTAATGAGTTATTAAAATTAGTATGTCTAGCGTCTCTTAATATTAATAGAAAGTTGTTGTTTTGCAGATTTCACACTCATAGGCATCTTTTGATGCCCTTGAGCGGACTTCTCAGAAGAAGAATTCTTGCTTCGTGTCTCACTTCCAGCTGAAGCTATAAAACACAAGTCTTCGGACAAAATTTCGCCGCTGTCATCAATAACACCAACCAGTAGTGCAGAGGTTGATGTTGATGAAGCATTTGAGAGACTAGATTTTCCATGGTATAGCCCAGGATCCTGTACCTGATCAGAATCTGTATCTCTCGTTTTCTTAGTAAAATCATATCCTCTGAGCTTGTCTATAGCCTGCTCCAGAGTCATTTTGACATATCTTTCTTCATTGTCCTTAATCATCACTCCATACATTTCCCACTTAGGGGGTAAACCCTCAAGAACTTGTCGGTTTTCTCCCTATCAGAACATGTAATATCATGGTAATCCAGTTCACTTAGGAGATGGTAATACCTAGTGATGTATGGATCTAGATCTTCTCCTTTTAAAGCTTTAAAGACTATAAATTGTTTCTTTAGAAGACTCTTTTTACCTTCTTTGACCTGTGGACTACCCTCACATCTTTTCTCAAGAGCTACCCAGAGCTCTTTAGCAGTATGAAAAGATTTTAATTGATGATTAATTTCCCTTGATCGACGAATGAGCTTTGTTTTCAGATTCATAGTCCTTCTTCTGCTCATCGTTCATCCGGTTATAAGGAATAACCACAGTTACATTCTCAACAGTTTGGGTAGGTGCATTGTATCCATTCTTGATACATTCCCAAATAATCAGATCATGGAAATGACAATAGGATTCAAACCTATCCTTCCATCCATAGTAGTTTTCAAGTCGGAGCAATTTAGGTGGAACATTAGATTTTCAAACTTATGGTCCATCTCAATCATTCTACTTAAGTCAGACATCTTTGCAAATCTCAGAAATTCAAAGTTCACAAAAATTCAGAATGTTCAGTTCGCAGGAACTCAATCGCAGGACTCAACTCAGTTCACAAATCTCAGTTTGCATATCTCAGTTCGGTTCGCAACTCAGTTGCCAGAATCGGCTGTAAACCCCAAAAACAAAAAATTTAGGTTTTTGAATGTCTAAACCCTAAGATTTTGAACATAAACAAAACTAAAAGTTTCCAGAGACTGATTTTGGTCGCAAATATGCACTAATTGCACGTAAAACAACCCTAAATCAACCGTTATTATCCCAAATAACCTCGAACCTATGCGTATCTAGCCGTAGGCTCTGATACCAGTTGTAAGTCCGTATGTATAGGATCGATAACGAGGTTATCTTAAGGTATTAAGGTGCAGAATCCCTCAATACTAAGTTATAGGATCTATAACAATTTGTTTCACAATTATTTAGTGAATCGGAATACTAATACGCTTTGTATCAATTATAACTGATGTTAACTATCAATACCTAGCCTTTAGAATACTTTGAAATAACTCTGGAAACTCAGGAAATTCGTATCTGATTAATGGCAAAAGTTTATTAGGGATTAAACATAATTTCATTATATAATCGTCTCGGTTCGCGGGCCATGGGCTCTGCGAACTGACTTAGTTCGCAGCCCATCTTGGCCCAGCGAACTAATTCGGTTCGCAGTCCAATCTTGACCTGCGAAGTGACTCTGTTCGCAGTCAACCATGGTCAACATTTTTCAGCATTTTAATATTTTGCTCTAAAATGTTAACCAACCAATATTTTTCATTACTAATTCAAAAACAATGTACAAACTTGATTACAATTATCAAAAGTCCTATTACAAGCTAGATCTGTTGTCACAAAACATGTCTCAACACAGACATGAGCACCTCATTTGTGGGTGAGTTTAAATGTGATCTATAGTTGGGCTGAGTTGTTGAATTATGATGAGAAATTTAAAACATATAGTGATCCAGCAAGATTATTTTTCCAGCCTATGATGTTTGTAAGTTTTAAATAAATATATCATTATTCTTTGGTATTTCTTTATTTCTTTCATTGTTTTATAATTTTTGTTATTTATAAATCAGCCTGAGTCAATGCTGAAGAATCATTGTCAAAAGAAAACAAGCTTGAAGCATTTAAAACATCCGTCGAGAAGTTGCTAGAAAATGATCATGTACGCATGTCTATAATAGGGATTGGTCTTGTAAGTCATTTTTATTATTTTCTGCCATTCTTTTATACTGTAACACATCTTTGATAACACATGCGTTGTTTATATTATAACACATGTGTTGTTTTCAATATCTCATGTCTTTTTTAACAGGTATTCTTCCCAGTGATAGTTGATCGACACTTTTTCTTATTGGTGTTCAATTTGGACAAAAAAAGCTTCCATGTTATCGACAATGGTGTTTCAAATGATTATGATAAGTATGCAGCTATTTGTGATATGGTGGTAAGTTTTTATCACTTTTATATAAAAAGTTTTAATGTTAACCAAAATAACACATGTGTTGTTTTGGATCACAACACATGTGTTGAACTATAACACATGTGTTTGCTGGTATCACACATGAGGGTATGTTTAAATAACACATGTATTGACTGTAACACATATGTTACAGTCAACACATGTGATCATTAAAGTATGGGATCATTAAAGCAACGCATGTGTTATAATCCAAATTAACACATGTGTTACAGTATAACACTATATTAAACATAAAAAGATAATATATTAGAAAGAAACGTAATAATAAATGGAAGCATAATTTTAAATTAGCAAAATGCAAGCATAATTAAGAGAATTGAAATAAGATAGTAGTATAGATTAAAATACCTGAAGTTTTATTATCATAATTGTTTTGACAATTACAAGGATTAGTATCTTGACAATCTTTACAAATAGAAGGAGATATTATAATTTGAAAGTCTAAGGTTTTTGAGCACGGGAGGTTGAAAGTAATAGTTTTGAGGGTTTTTGGGATTTCATACATTTGGAAATTTTTCTAAGTGTTTTTGCTAGTAGTTTTTTGCATGCCTCTCTCTTCCGATAATGTCTTCTTTTATAATTCTCTAAAAGGAACTAGACTTGGCATCTTTCTCTATTGGCCGACATCTTCATGTTTCTTTTGATAATTTTGAAAAGATTCTTCCAAATTTTCTTCCGACATATCATTCTTCTTTTGAAGTCTTTTAACATTTTCTTCAAAGTAGAAATAATAGGACTTGTCTTCTAATGGAAATGATTGAAGTCTTGAATGGAATAAATCTGCTCCACTTTTGCTTTTGATTTTGATAATTGACGTAGAAAATGAATTATTAGTTTGATAATAAACTTCCAATAAGTAATATTACATGGAGAATTAATTAGGACTTATAATGTTACATGGTAAATTAATTAAGACTTATAGTAACATCACCATAAGGGTCTTGATAAGGATCTTGAGTGTCTTGAAATTGATCTTGATCATTATTTGAACTTCCTGAAGTAGAATTTTTTATTTCATTGATAATCCTTTGAATTTCTTCCGGCGATGAACATGCTGCTTGAATTCTTGAAACCATATTCGGACTTTCAATTTTTATAGTTTGACGAATAGGTGACTGAATAGGTGATTGATAACATAACTTATAATATTCATCAACTACTTGGGTTCCTGCTTTATTAGTAGGAAATTTATTCCACCATTTTACTCGATAATGTCTATATAATGCTGGAGGAGAAGATGGAGTCATCTGAGCTTCTTGATAAAAGTATGTCCATGACATGATCCATGGCAATCTTAAAACACACATAAATTGAAGAGTGTACTCAAAAATCGGAGTTCCTTCCTTCTCAAAATATTTTTTAAATTTAGTGAATTCCTCTAGAACATATTTTGGAAATGCTTCTGGACATATCCCCAGATACTGCAAACCATTTCACAAACCATAAAGGATAATCATTTGAAAATTCTTTATCGAAATAGAGAAACCATGAATGATTAAAATTTCTTAGTAAAAACATTTTGTACCATGCTTCTTGATAATCATAATAATTATAATATGGGAGGGTAGGAAAACCAGAAAGAGTTTTCTTAATATAGGGTCTTGATCCCCATTCTTCTGGAGAAATAACCTTTTTGATTCGGACTTTGCTAAAATCAACCCTTGAAGGATCTCTAGGGTTCATATTATGTTCAACTGTAATAGAATCGGTGTAAAGGAGAATGGTTTGATAATATTCTCTTGTCTTAAGTTCATCATTGAAGAAATGACAATCTTTGGGAAATAAATAATCGATTAAACTTAGAAAACTTTGATTAATTTTTTCAATTTCACATGGTTCGAGAATTTTGATAAGTTGATGACATGGGTTTTTGACATACGGAATTGCTTCAGGGTCTGATTTGGAATGTCTTGGAGTAGATGTTTTGGTTATGAGTTTTTGGCTATAAGTTGGAGTTTGTAACATATTAGAATAGGCTGGCATAGGGAGTGCTCTTGGCCCTGGGGTTTGTGGAGCAAATCTATTTGGCATTGGTAAAGCTGGAAATTTGTTTTTGAAGAAGCAGGAGATTTTTCTCTTGATAATGTTTGCTTCGATAAAACAAGCTTTTGATTGGAATTATGACTCATATTCCCTGTAAAAATTCTCTAGATAAGAAATCTGGTAAAGAATTGTTTTCTCCTTTGATAAACTCAATTTGAAAATCAAAATTACTTAATAATGCTTGCCATCTTGCAAAAATTTGTTTGGAAATTAGATTTTTTACATCTTTTTTTAAAACATATTTTGCAGACAAACAATCTATTCGTAAAAGGAAAGATTTCATCTATAAGTCATCTTCAAATTTCTTAATACATAAAATAATACTTAAGATTTCTTTTTTAATTGTTGAATAGTTCTTTTGAGTGTCATTCCATGCACCCGAGTAGTATCTAACTAACTGTTCGTGTGTCTCATTATCTAATTTTTGTTTTAGAATTCCTCCAAATCCTTTATCGCTTGCATCGGTTTCAACAATTAATTTAGCACTAGGATGAGGAATATTTAAACATGGTAAATATTTTACTTTCTCCTTTATGTGTTTAATAATATTTGTGTGTTCTTGACTCCATGGGTTTGGATTCTTTTTTAATCTGTCATATAATGGTTTACATATTATTCCAAGGTCTTTGAACTGTAGAGAAGATGAACTAGCAAAGAAGTAAAGAGATGATACAAATGATGATCTCACTGCTCAGAAAGATAGTGAGCTAGCTGGTCCTTCAACGACTGGTCAACAGACTGTTATTCAGGGGGAGTCTGCAGGTGCAAGTGGAAGTGGTGCTGGTGCTGGTACTAAAGATGGTGGTGCTGATGAAGGTGAAGCTTGTATTAAATTAGATTGATTGTAATATTTAAAAATTGTAACTTAGAATTATTTTGTAATATATTCGACTTGAGATTTATAATTACAAGTTAAATATGTTTTAAATAATTTTTAAGTGATATACAATTAAGGGTATGTACTGTATTGATCGAAAGTCTTCTGACTTATAGACAGTCGTGTGACGTGTCCTGATTTAATATCGGCCGTCAAACTTTTACTATAATCTTTGCAGTTTAGACTTGAGAATGTTAAGTTTACAAGTTAATTATGCAATGGAGATTATGATATTAATTAATTATAAACTTGAATGTTTGGTGATCATTATTGTTCACAATACATTAATGTTTAAATTTAATTAATGTTATTTTTCACGATACATTAAAGTTTAAAGTTAATTAATGTTCCGATATTATAAGACTTTTGTAATCTTAGATTGATTATAATTTTAGTTATGATCAATGAAAGATTTATAAGTTTATATAATGAGTAGTAGATACACCAAGGGATTAATAAGAAAATTCTTAGATTGATTCAGGGAAATCAATGAAAGGATTTATGTTATTAATATTTTCTTTGTGTGTGTGCTTTTATAGGGTTGGTAATTCTCGATCTATCTGATACTGAAAACGATATGCTTGATGAGATAGATGAAGAAATTGATTTTGACTTGGAAGAAGGAGAGTTTGTACCTCCTGAAGATTGGACTTCTATTTCTAAAGTTGGGTTAGACGAAGGTGTAGATCCCGATGCTAATATCGATGAACACATCGTGAGCCCATCAAAGACAAAAGTTATAATTCAGGATGAAGATGGAGAAAGAGTTGTAGATTTAGATGAAAATCTAGATGAATCAACTGATTCTGAATCTGAAGATGATCTTCCTGAGAAACTCAAACACAATCCGATGTTTAGACCTTTGAAAAAGAAAAAGGAAAAGACTAGGATTAGTGAAGTGGATATTACAGGAAAGCGTATACCGAGAAGAGGTATCATTGGATGGTACGACGAAGCTGACTTAAAGCTTTTTGCTATAAAAAGATTTGACGGAGTTCAATATTTTGAGAAGAAGCTTGCAGTCTTCAGTTCTTTGCCTAAGTTTGAAATTCGAGACTTGGCTAGATTAGAATTGAATAACCCCAGTAATGATCCTTTTGGAAGATATGTAGAAAAGATTATCAAGACTGAGGGTCGGTCAATGAAGTTTCAAAGAATTAAGCCAAGAGTTGGAAAGACTATCAAACTTGACGAAAGAAGCGAAAGAACAGGAAGGCGTCGAAGAAAGAAAATATATCCAACTGTGAATTGCATACAACAGATTCCGTTAAAAACCATGCCTCAAGATATCTTAGGTAAGTTGAAGAGATGGTCTGTGGATTCTGTGACCGGTGAAGCTCTTATGTTTGAACATGATGATGAAGTTGAATATGAAGAGAAAGAAATATTGAAGATCTACGTCGACATCTAATGAACTTATCAAAGGCTGACCTATTACACAAGAATAGGATCACTGCAATTGAAGGATAGGAAGATGTTGATCGAGACTATCAGTCAATGGTTAAGACATGCATAAAGCTAAAGATATATGCGGGTAGCAAAATTTATAAGTAATTACCAAAGACAACTTGAAGACAAGAACGCTAGAGCTATTGTCAAAGGGGAGTCTGTTGAGACATGTTTTGTGACAACAGATCTAGCTTATAATAGGACTTTTGATAATTGTAATCAAGTTTACACATTGTTTTTGAATTAGTAATGAAAAATATTGGTTGGTAAACATTTTAGAGCAAAATATTAAAATGCTGAAAAATGTTGACCATGGTTGACTGCGAACCGAGTCAGTTCGCAGGTCAAGATTGGACTGCGAACCGAATCAGTTCGCTGGGCCAAGATGGGCTGCGAACTAAGTCAATTCGCAAAGCCCATGACCCGCGAACCGAGACGGTTATATAATGAAATTAGGTTTAATCCCCAATAAACTTTTGCCATTAATCAGATACGAATTTCCTGAGTTTCCAGAGTTATTTCAAAGTATTCTAAAGGCTAGGTATTGATAGTTAACATCAGTTATAATTGATACAAAGCGTATTAGTATTCCGATTCACTAAATAATTGTGAAACAAATTGTTATAGATCCCATAACTTAGTATTGAGGGATTCCGCACCTTAATACCGTAAGATAACCTCGTTATCGATCCTATACATACGGACTTACAGTCTGCAAGTCCCAACGTATTGATATTTGACCATGGACCGTTTCAAATAAGTGCTCCCTGTAAAAACACACGTCATTGAACTTACAGCGAGTCGCCTTGCATTGAAAATAGCCAGTTAGAAATCCTAAACTCAGCTACAACAACATTTGACGAGACATCTATCGGTCGATTCATATATCGCGAAAAAGAAAAAACTGTAGGGTTGGTTACACGTTTCTCCCCTAATTTCGGAAATTCTAAGGTACTTGGAAAAGTAGGATTTTCCAGAAAAATGTTTGTCATTTCAAAAACCTCATAAATTGATTCCCCAATCTGAGAGTAAAATATATCACAATCGTTAACATCTAACGTATTTACTTCAATGACAGAAACATCCTTCCCATCACTTTCACCCCCACCAAACTCTTCACAAACCTTACTATCCTCCTTCCCATCATCCTTAAACTCTTTGTCATCACCACACACATCCCGTCCAAACAGATCAGACAACTTACCATCCTTTCCTACTATCCTATTAACAAAAATACCAGACAACTTCTGATCCAAAACTACCAAATTTTTATCGTTAGGATACTTATTTAAGCCTTCTGCCAACTCTCTTTCCAAACGAAGCTGCTCCAACAATGCCGATGCTAAGAGTTTTGAGCATCTATCATGATAAGCCTGTCCATGTTATACATAACATTGTAAATAAAAAAGTACACATAACTCATGAATAAAAACACATGTGTTTAAACAGCAACACATGTGTTACAGCAACAACACATGTGTTTGCTGGTATCACACATGAGGGTATGTTTAAATAACACAAGTGTTACACAAAAATAGCACATGTGTTCGTATTGAGGAAAGGTTTTTGAATAATGCTTTTTATGTGAAGAGCAGGCTTTTTATTTGTCGGCTTTTAATAATGCTCTTTTGGATGAGGAAAGGTTTTTGAAGCAAAAGTCGAAGATTGAGTGGCTTCGGGTTGGTGACTCTAACTCGGCTTATTTCCATAAGGTTGTCAAGAGTAAGTGTGCTCGTAATCGTATTGATATGGTTCGGGATGCATCTAATGTGCTCTTTGAAGGTCATGCTGTTGCCGGGGCTTTTGTGAATCATTATGAGCATTTCCTTGGAATGAAAGGTCATACGATTAATCTTGATACTCAGGCTTTATTCACGAGTCTCCTAGGATCCCAGGTGGCTGATTATATGGTGCGTGATGTGACTAATAATGAGATTAAGGATGCTATGTTTTCGATAGGGAATGATAAAGCCCCGGGTCTTGATGGTTATACTGCTGCTTTCTTTAAGAAAGCTTGGGATGTAGTTGGTAATGATGTTACTTGTGCAATTAGGGATTTCTTCTCTTCTGGTAAGCTTCTTAAAGAGCTTAATCATACCATTATTGCTTTGATCCCTAAAGTCTCTACCCCGGCTAAAATTATTGATTATAGGCCTATTTCGTGCTGTAATGTTCTGTATAAATGTATTAGCAAAATTATTGCTAATCGCATGAAAGATGGTCTTAGCAAAGTGGTTAGTGTTAATCAATCGGCTTTTGTCCCGGGTCGTAAAATCTCTGATAATATCTTACTGACTCTAGAGCTTATGAGAAATTATCATAAAAGTCGGGGTCCCCCTAGATGTGCGTTTAAAATTGATATTCAAAAGGCGTATGATACGGTGGATTGGGGCTTTCTAAAGGTAATCTTAGTTGGTTTCGGCTTTCATCCCAAGATGGTCTCATGGATTATGACTTGTGTGTCGACTGCCTCGTATTCGATTTGTATTAATGGTGATATATTTGGGTGGTTTAATGGTAAGCGTGGGTTGAGGCAAGGTGATCCTTTGTCTCCATATCTGTTTACTTTAGTTATGGAAGTCCTAACTCTTATCTTGCAGCGTAGAGTCACCGATGCAGAAAGGTTCCAATATCATCACCATTGTGAAACGCAAAAGATTGTTAACGTTTTTTTTGCAGATGATTTATTCTTATTTGCTCATGGTGATGGTCATTCTGCACGTGTTATTATGGCGGCTTTGGAGGAATTTAAGAATGTCTCGGGTTTACTTCCAAGTATTCCGAAGAGTATTGCTTTCTTTTGTAATGTGCCTACTGCGGTTAAAGTAGATATTTTGAACTCTCTGCCTTTTGAAGAAGGTACCTTCCCCGTTAGATATTTGGGAGTTCCGTTGATTTCCACCCATTTATTATATAGAGATTGTAGGGTTCTTGTTGAAAGACTTCAACACCGGGTTGCTGGAAAAATAAATCTCTGTCTTTTGCGGGTCGGTTGCAGCTTGTTGTCTCTGTTTTATCTTCTATGCACATCTATTAGGCTTCGGTCTTTATTCTTCCTTCTCGTATTGTTTATGAAATTGAACAACTTATGAGGAACTTTCTTTGGTGCCAAGGAGAGATGAAGAAAGGAAAGGCGAAGGTTGCTCGGGAGAACGTTTGTAAACCAAAATCTGAGGGTGGTTTAGGGATTCGCGGGCTTGATGATTTTAATATTGCGCTTATAGCCTCTCATATTTGGAGTATTCTCACTCATAGGGAATCTCTATGGGTGAAATGGATTCACACATATAAATTGAATGGGAGAAGCTTCTGGGATGTTCCTTGCACTGCAGATATGAGTTGGGGTCGGCGGAAGATCCTGCAGGTTCGTGATACTATACGTCCGTTTATATGGCATAAAATTCAGAATGGTAAGTCTACCTCTATGTGGTTTGATAACTGGTGTGAATTCAGCCCTATCAAAAGGTTAGTTCCTACTCGGGCTATCACTCGTTCTGGTTTCTCGTTACAAGATACGGCTTATGATCATCTTCATGATGGTCATTGGAGGTGGCCGTCAGATTGGCTTATTAGGTTTACGGATTTGTCCCAATTGAATGCTCCCAGTTTGAACGATAATGCTCATGATAAAATATTCTGGCGTGATATTAGTGGTAACTTAAAACCGTTCTCGGTGTCCCTGGTCTGGGAGTCTATTAGATTTCGGGCTAATTCGGTTGACTGGAGTCATGTCGATTGGTTTCCACATTGTATCCCAAGGCATGCTTTTCATATATGGCTTGTTGTTAATCAGAAGCTGAAGACTCAGGATATGTTGAGGCAATGGGATGTTGGTCCTTCTACCAACTTAAACCTGCTTCGATGTCCGTTTTGTAAAATGGTTCCTGATTCACATAACCATCTTTTCTTTGAATGCTCTTTTTCTATGCAGGTGTGGCATTTGGTTCGTGTGAAGTCGGGTATGGATGTTGTTCCGCATAGATTGGTGGACATGTTGGATTTTCTTATTCCTATATCGAGAGGTAGCACTGTTATTAGTGTTATTGCGCGAATTGTGCTTGCTGCTTCTGCATACTACATCTGGCAAGAAAGGAATGATCGGTTATTAAAGAACAAGTCTCGGTCCATTACTCAGATTTATGATATTATTGTTGCTACTGTTCGGCTCAAGCTTGTTTCCCTTCGTTTAGAAGGTGGCAACTCATGTTCGGAGTTTGTTAGATGCTTGGAAGATCCCATCTTCTTGTATGGATCCAAATGGGAATTCCTCGTGATAGCTGTACTCTTTTTTCCTTCTTCAAGGTTTTTCCCATTGGGTTTTTCTTGAGAAGGTTTTTAAGGAGGCAGTCTCATGGGGCTCTCTGGTCTCCCATTTGGTTGGTAGGTTTATCATTTACCCGCTCGGGGGTTGGTTAATATGTCGGGGTTGCTCTATCTCAAGTTGAAATTGATCTGGTCCGAAGATTGGTTGTCTTAGTTTTCCCTTTTGGGTGGTTTTGGTTTGTTTTTCCTTGTTTTGTTGGCTGTTTTTCTTTGGTTGTTTGTATCGAGCATGTTCGATACAATCTTTAATTTTTGGGTGGTGTATTGCCATCCCATCTTGTAAATAACATTTTATAGTTATTTATAAATCTTACCGGGTATAACCCTTTACCCAAAAAAAAACAACACATGTGTTTCAAAAGCAACACATGTGTTATACAAGCAACACATGTGTTACAATATAACATATGTGTTACTTTGGGTTATAATACAAAAATACATGAGATATTTACCTCTGCAGTTGATTCAAACTGGGTTAAATTAATGAAACCCTCAGTCTGATCCTCTAAAGATGTATCCTGACGTTCAAGTTTATCAAATGCCCCGTTCTCTAGTTCTTCGTTTTCTCTCATCCTTAAAAGCTCAGCATTCCAGTTTCTTATGACCGGCCAATTGCAAACAACCGGAGCCTTACTCGATTTCATGGCATCAACATACAAAAGCTAAAAATAATGACAAATAAACAATTATTGTAGATACAAAAACTTTAACAATCTGATATAAACAAATATAAAAAATAACTTACCAAAAGAAAAGTTATCGAGCCGTAATAAAAACACTCTTTGGCATCCCTTTTAAACTTCTTTTTACTATTTCTCAAACAGTCACTGATATAACTACACCAATCTAATTCTTCAATCTTTACATCCTCGCGTATCCGATCCAAAATATAATCCAAAATAAAACCATTGCTTTCACAACTGCCCATGCAGTTTGCAAAAAGCATTAGAAAGTTCAATTGAAAATAAAATCAGCAGATGTTGAACTGACAATTATATCTACTATCATTGATGGATGTATTTTCTGACATTCGTATTGGCGCTTCCACAATACAACACACCCATCTTCTGGGTCTCGAACAGGTAATGAAGATATTGGGATACCACCTTTTGGGATACCCAAAATATCATGAACTGATTGTGCAGTCACCGGTATACTAACATCTTCAAAATTTATTTCCATACTTTTTGGATTAAACTTGTCAACAACAAAAAAGGCCAACTTACCTGCCAAAAAATATCAAATGTGTTACAACAAATAACAAACGTCACGTGTAATAATCAAAGCAACACATGTGTTACAGTAACACATGTGTTATTATCAAATAAACAAAAAAGGCTAACTTACCTGGCAAAATATCAATTGGCATTATGATGAAACTGCCAAAACCCATCTGAATCAAGCATTCTTGTTGCTCAATGCTTAGTTTACGCATAGCATTAAACATGGGCTTTGGTGTTGTCCGAACACGAAGCAACTTCAAATTTAAACGTGCACCTTTCTTCAAAAAACCATCTTTATCCCCCTCAACCTTAACAACTTTATTATCAACTAAAATATCATTAGCATCCTTCTTTGAATTCTTCTTCTTGGCACTCCTCAAATTCTTTAAAGGCAACTCGTCTTCTTCAGTGGCTATAATCTTTCTCTTCACATTTTTATTATTCAACTCATTTACAACCGGTTTCAATGAGGCTATCCTAGAAGCAAATTGCTTTGTAAGCTTCTGCTTATTAGTATTGACATTGTGTGTAGTTGCAGCCTCTGCTGAAGTAAAAAACATAACACATGTGTTATAACATATAAACAAACATAATCTGATTCATAACACATGTGTTTTACATATTAAAACAAAATCTTATTCATAACACATGTGTTATACATATTAAAACAAATCTGATTCAACACATGTGTCATACATATAACAAACAAAATCTTATTCAACACATGTGTTATAACATATAAACAAACAAAATCTGGTTCATAACACATGTGTTATACATATTAAAACAAAAATCTAAATCATAACACATATGTTATACATTTTCAGGAAATAAACAATATATCAGATAACGTTCAAGAGATGCTGAAACACTTGATTGTGTATCTTTACCAAATGCAACAGTATCAGAAACTATAAATATGATTAAAATTTTCAAGTTCAATCACATTGTTTACCAAAGAAAGCGATATAAAATAACCAAAAATCTCAAATATTACTAGTCGGAATACATTTAAGTGGAATGGCTTTGATAGGCGACTTTGAAGATGCTGATAATGCGAGTTCTGAACGAATATCCATTTTCACCAAATAAACACGATCGAATTTGTAGAATTTTGCGTTAAAATTGGGGCTAGGATTTCACCGATGTATATTTGTAAAAATCAACCGATAGAATGAAGAATTGATCAGTTGTGAACGTATAAAACGTAAATTGATAGCATAAATCGAAGATTTACAACAGAAATCGATGATGTTTGAAGGTTTTCTAGTTAGGTTTTGGTGTTTTGTAAGCGAGCGTGTAACTCTTCTTCTGTATACAGAGCGGGGAAGAGGTTTTTTGTTTTGAAAAGATAAAAAACTGAACAAAATAGCAAATGACGAAAATACCCCTCCGCCCAATTTTATGTATAACCTTAATTATGTTTAAAAAAAATTAATGTATTAATCTTAACCATTGATTAAGTTGATCTAAGGGTTATTATGCACACTTTCATACTTTCAAAATTTTATATACTTTAATGAATTTTTGTCTTTTCTATTTCATTCGTTTTATAAAAAGAAGAATTTAATACTATATAAAAACAACTTCTTTTTCTCTGTAACTAACTACTACTTCTTCTTCCGATAACCTCCGAATTTTGCGATGGGGTTCCTCTGTAAAGACCCTTATAGGAAAAAATTATCTTAAACCCTAGACCAGTCTTCCCACCCGAAAAAGCCACCATGAGCACCACAACAACAACCACCACCACCACTCTTTTATTCTCACCACAATTTCTGAGTTTCCCAACAACAATTAGTATCTCCTCATCGCTCCCCACAACCCGGATTCTTTCTTTCCCCATAATATCCCTCATCAAACCAAAACCACCTTTCAGAAGACGGCGAGACTTCAGAATATTCTCCGACGACGGCGGAGATGTTGACGGCGGTGGAGACGGAGACGCAGATGGTGGTTGTGCAGAAGCAGATAATGATGAAATTGATGAAGAAGAAGAAGTAGATGAAGGTGATAATAAAAGAGATTATGATGTTGAGTATGATGAAGTTGTTGGTGGTGAAGATGGGGATTGGGTTAATGAATAGTTTTGTCTCTACACAAGGTTGGAATTCAGAACAAGTTGTTGATTATAGAATTAATGAAGATGAGTTTCATAAGATTAGTTTGATGGATTGTGATTTTTTTATTAGGAGACCACCTGATCCTGATAATGATGTTTATGATTTCAGAGAGGTATATATATTTACTATCCTCTTATTTTTTTAAAAAGTTTTTAATTGTCATTATTATTATTATAACTTCAAAGACACCCAAACCCACGAGTTAAAGGAGCTCGAGCTCAAATAGTTTGAGCTATTAACAAGCTATTTGAGCTCGAGCTCGTTTAACTTGTGTTTGAGCTTGATAACCTTTGATCTGATTTTAAGTTGAGTTCGAACATCAGTTACTACTTGATTAGTTTCATGAGCCGAGTTTAGAAAGTTGATTTTTGACTTGGCTCTTTCGAGAGCTTGTGTAAGATCTAGTGGAAACGAGTAACCTGAACTTAATGAGCCAAACAATCATAATTTATGTAAGAATTTTGTATATTTAAACTTTAAATAAATGTAAGCAATAGACTTGAACGCAAGACCTCAATTATAAATGAACTTATTTGAGCTCAAGCTATGAATTGAGTTTATCGAGCTCAAGTTCGTAAAAAGCAACTTGAGCTTGAAAAGTTATTTAATTGAAAAAATATTCCAAATAGTAAAGGAGCATGGAACTCGAGCTCGAACAATAACAATTTATCCCAACTCGAGCTTGGACACAATTTTTATAGTTTATTTGAGTTCGAGTCCGAGCCAAGTAATTAGTAAACGAGTCTAGCACAACTCCGCTAGGATCGTTAACAGCCCTAGGTGAGACTTGGATCCATAATATCTTGGTTGGTTACTTCCCATACTGCTGGCCTATTTATTAAGATTAATGTATTATTATTCAAACAAGATCATCATGCATTATGTTTTAGAGTTCAATTTTCGATGATTTTGGTCAATTGTTGAGTATTTCCCAAGACTCTCACTAGTCAAAAGTTTGGAACATTTGCCCTTTCTTTTAATTGGATAAAGACAAACAAGTTTTTAGAGGGGGGGGGGGGGGTGATAACCAATGATTATCTGAAAATTATACTTGGGGGTGTTTGTTTGATGGGCATGGGAATGAGGGAATGTGTTGCTTCCTTAATAATTTGTTTGGTTAATGGGTTCGGTTATTATAAATAGGAATCAAACCCACCGTTTTAGGCGTATTCTAAACCTAAGTGGGATGGTGGGTTTGACAATCTATTCCCATGCCCATCATAAACCCATACCCATTGTGATTCCATGCTTCGTACCAAACAACTCTTAAGTTTGTAAATTATGGACAGAGGTAATGTGTTTATCGTCTAGAAGTTGAAGCATACATGTCTTTTCATTCCAAAAGAAGAAACGTGTGAGCATACTGACTTCATGTTATTTAATTACATGATCCAGAGCCAGTGTAGGTACTAAGTTTATAATATGTCTTTATATTTTTATGTAAGTTTTAGTCATTGATTTTAACACATGTATTTGTTAATGAAATTTAAAGGGTGTTGTTTCATCAAAAAATCAATATGGCTATTCAATATGTGAGATAATCAACAACAAAATGCATTTGAGTTTCTTTTTATGTTGTGTGTTCGAGGGAGGACTTTACTGGCACATTTTGGTTTGGTTGCAGATGTATGTGACGGAACCTGATATCTATGCAATTCCAAGAGTTCTTGCACCTATGGCTGAGAAGGTTAATTTTCCTAATTTCATGCATGAATAATTGAATTCGGCACACTTTTGATCCATGTAGTTACGAATGGGTTATATGGGTTTTGTCTCAAACGTGTCATTTCAAAAAGTTAGAGAAAAAGTGAGCAGGAACTGTGGGCTGATCAGGTCAAACATGTTGAAAGTCACTTAAGTTATTTTTAAATGCTTACAACCTCATGATGAACTAAATTAATACATAAATAGATTAAACTGTGTTAGCGGGTTAGTGCAATCTGACACAGTCTGTTACAACCTGTAACCTGTCCCCCTGTCATCTGCCAACTCTAGTATAAATGATCTATATATATTATGATCCATTCTGGTGCTGTTTTTCTTTAATTACAAACATCCTTTCTTTGACCCTTTCTAAATAATTTAGTGGATAATGATATGCATTTCTTAAATTGCAGTACATTAGATGTGCAAAGAGTGATTGGGGGACTTACAATGTCACGGAACCTCCAATTGATGCACTAAGAGATCCCATTTACAAATCAGAGTGGGAGGTTATGAAGGTCAGTAACTTGTGATTACTTTTGGTGACATATTCCTATAAATTTGAATATCTTGTTGGTTTTATTGCTAATTCTGCTTTGTGTACGTTGTATATTAAGCTCAACCAACATTCTGCTCTTAGATTATAACCGGCCTCACTGGGATCATATAAAACCTAGCCTACACCTTACTAAGGGGCATTTTAGATGTTTATTCAATTGTCAAAATCTCTGTTAAGCATTAGTTAAAAATCCTTTTTGGTTAAGTTCTTAAATCTGTTTTCACATTTGTCCATTAATAATCATTAGTCATTACTTGTAGTTGATAACTAAAATTGTAGTCAACAACTTTTTCTTACTTTGTTGTTTGTAAGGGCATCTCCAATGTATGTATCAGATTTTGTGTAAAAAGAGAATCTTCACACCAAATTTTAGTTTCACTCCAATACTTCTCTTAGATTTTTATTACTAGTGACTAGCTTATTACTGGATGCACGGTTGTGCTAAACAAGGTACTCAAGTTTTGTATAGTGTTACTGTTAATAAGTATATTAGAGAAGTAGAAATTGTATGTTTCATAATATTGACCTATTACTATTTGTAGCCTCCTTACAGTCTTGAAATGTACTAAACTTAAATCTGACATTTAATATTGAATGGGTATAAGAGAAACATTCATGTAAAGAGAACCCCAATTCCTAAAAATAATAATTGCATACGTTACGAAAAGCTAAAAGGGAATAGTACAATAGGAAAACTTTATGGAAAATGATTTATTATCCTACCTAATGTTCTACTAATCATCCTAACACGATCATCGTCCCTCCTATGCTTTGTTGGTATTGTCTATCTACATTCACTTTACATGTTTTGCATAATGGTGTTTTGAACCCTTCACTAATGAACGTGTCATATTGGCGTAGGTTTCATATGTGTAGTGTAAATTAAGTAAAATAAAAGTTAGCTCAACATGAAACAGATCGTATGGGTCAAAAGGGTAAAACTGGTCGAAAGTTGGCCAAGGTACTTAAATCAAAAATATCTTTTGTGATTAAATTACTGGATCACAGCAGTAGTGACCCGTAATGTTATTATTTTCAACATAAATTTACTCTTTTAACACCATCCTATGAAAATAAGTCATGTTTTTTCAGGGTTGCATACCCATATATACTAAAGGGGACCAAAAAATTCTGCTAGGTTTTGCAGGTTAAATATGATGGAGATCGAACATTTATAACTTGTTTGCACTTACCAAACTCTATATGTTTATTCTTTAATACCAAAACACCTCCAAATGTCAAAAGGAATAACTGGTTGTATCGAGTCAAGCCAGTTGATTTACAGGAAAGGAAATTAAGCAACACCTGAATTACTACCCCGATGAATTTACCTAAAGATGGGAAAATGTAGACGTATGATGTTCTAATTTCGACACAAAGTTTTGTTCATATTAACAGCAATCAAATTGCAATCAACGAATACATGTAACAATAATCAACATGTCGGCATGAATTAATGTATAATGATCGGGATTAATAACATTAAATTTTCTTGAGTTTAACATAAATGAAATTGCAATCAAACGAAGGAACTACAAGACAAAAGGCGGAATTGAAGAAATTGAGTATGAACTACGAACTGACTTATATACTTCAACTTGTAGTATTGATTATAGAAGCTGCAAGAATTGTTCAAATTAAAGGTGAAATCGACATCCACAAAATTAAGACATGAATAGTGTAATTGATGGTCTATGGTTTCGGGGTTTCGATTCAAACGTCCTGAAATGTTTTCATGATAAACACGTACATAAATCCAACAAATAAAACCATTTTTGGAGATTCAAGAGATTGGAAGAGAATAATAGAGTTCCATGTTTTTACCATTTAATATTAGATAGGGTTAAAAACTCGAAGAATAGTTTTTGGAGAGAGGGGGAATGATATGTATGTTCGAAAAAGTAATGGCAACGGTTATTGGAGTTAGATACTAGAAACTGAATGAATTTTGTTATTTAGTAATTAGCAAAGTAATTGATATTATTTATCTTTTTATTATTTTATTATTATTTAATTAAAATAGGATAGGATATGACGAATAAATGCGATGCTTAGTAGAAACGGGCAGGAAAAGAAAAGTTAATAATGACGTGGATAGTGCAGGTGTTTGCAAGTGTGAAACTAATATCCTTTTTTAATTATTGGAATATATAGATAGATAGATAGAAGATTTGTATATGCGTGTATTTTGAACATATAAAAATTATATAAAAGTGTTATCAGATTCGAATGAAAAGACAGTGCTGTATTTATTCATTGGGAGGCCAATACTTACTATTTGTTCAAGGTACATGACTAAGAAATTGAAACTAGATATGTACTCGGAAACTAGATAAACAAGGAAACTAGATGAGCTACGTAAAATTAAGTTAAATATGTGATTAGGGAACCAACTGGGTTAGCTCAGTTGGCCACTAAGATTTTCTTTGGGGTTTTGGGGAGGGGATGTTTGGCTAGGGGAGGTCTCAAGTTCGAGTATCACCCGGGATTTTTACCCCTTCAGGCGATAAGAAAAAGGAGGAATAGGAGGGTCTCAGAGTCGTTAGCATACTGCCCAATTAGATGTCACTGTTAGACATGAATCACTAACATCTAACAAGCCGTTCTAAAAATATAAATAAAAATAAATATGTGATTAGGGTATTAAGAAGTAAAATGTGAATAAATAAATAAATAATAATATCTTAATAATAATGATAATGAAATACATTGTAACTGAATAATATTATAATTATAATTGGTGTTCCACCAAAGAGTACACATAATTTTGTATCGTGGTTGGAGATGGAACATTACGCCAAAACACCAAAGTGCATACGTGGGAGTTTACTGTAGAGGTCAGTTATTTAGACAAACGGTTCTAATGAATCTGTGTTTACTTTCGACGAGGAGTGGATATGGAAACTGTTGTGGCCAAATCACATATTTGACTTATAAAAAGGTGGGCATATCAACGTTTAGAATTCGTAGAAAATTAGTTTTTTAGTTAAAAAGTATTGAATAGATAGAAACCTATTCAAACAGAGGGCTAAAGCGAGAAAAATGAAAGCTTTGTATATTTTATAAAAGGTACAAAGAATTGTCCCCCTAGTTTGTACTTGTAATTTGAGATAAAATCTACAAAAACATACACTTGAGAGCTGTGATTTTTGCTTAAGGTTTATAAACCTGTTTTATTAATTTTCATCTGTATGTTGCCATATAATGACAGGTTATATTTTTTATTTGAAGGTGTTTTTGACAAAGCATTACAGGAACAGACGGTTGGATGATCCAGATTTTGTGTTGGACTTTGAAGAGATTTATATTATTGACTCAAAAGCAAAGTCTATAACTCGGGCAAAAGTTTTGGTTAGTAAAACCTATGCTTGCAGATATATTATCACTTCTATTTCACGACATATGTTTTCATGCAAATTATGCTGCTTTAACTTGCACGAATTGTCTAATGGGTCAATATTACGCCCTTTAGGTAGATTGTATGATTTAACTTGGTGGTTTTTTTTATTGAATATTATGATGTGATGTATTACAGGTGACAGTTCCAGAAGGAAGAAATAGGGATAGGAAGAACGACTTTCTGGTTATTCGGGATAATGCTACTTCTTTCAAAATTATACCTTCGGTAGTTATCCATTTTAATTACAGTGTAATTTCATGACTTGTTATTGAATCTTTTCTGACCCAAATATTATTTGCAGGAGGAGAGAGACGATCCAACGACTGTAGTACATAGAGAAGAGTGGGATAAGGACAGAAAAGACATGGAAAGACATCTCAGCAAGCTGCGGGACTTCAACGTTTCAAACTGGTTCTAGTTTATGAGTCAAGGATGAGTGTTGTATTCAATATTAGTCGGCCTTCCATAATATGCTTGTGAGAGTTTTGTTGACTGTAACCTAGACAATTTAGTAATTTACGCAGAATACTCAGATTCCTAACAGTGCATCTCAAATCTCATTTGATTCCTAGTCCTGTTGTGCTCATTTAGATTGCTAACAAAGTTGTCCAGACTTGGCGCACAAAATTTCAAGTTAACAGGTTATAAGGTAGCACGTTATATACAATATCATCAGTGATCTATCTGCTATTTGGAATATTTGGTCTTGTGTTTACCAATACGTTTGTGAAAAAGTTGTCTAAGATAGCTCTATGTCACGAACTTATGTTGATATGCTTACAGTGTGGTCTTAGTCTCGACTGAGCAAGCATTTGTCAGAAAGAACCAACAATTAAATAAACAATGAGAGCAGAAGAGAATGATTATGTAGAACAAATGACATACTTATACTGTTCTGAAAGAACTTTACAAGAGATGACTAGAGCTATTTGATGTCTTCTACTGAAGAGAATGATAGGCGGAGTTCAATAAGGGTCTTAATCATACGTCGTGCATTAGCCAATACAAAGAATATTAGCCCAAGAACGATTCCAATTGATGCTATGTGTGACCTCAATCCTTGGCCGAACATCACCCAGTTTCAAAGATTTGGTTGGATACTTATGAATAATGGAAGAACACACACTTGCAGCCAAATATTGAAACTTCCAGTGATGCAATAATGCTCAAAATATGATCTGTATGAAGATGATCCCTCGCATCCCAATTCCCGTTGGAAATACACAAGATACATTTTAAAAGATCTAGGTTGAATAAAAGCTTGCATGGAATTGTGGAAGATGATGCAAGCCCTTATGTCATTATTATGTAATTCTCATTTCTCGTGTTTTTTTTGTTTGTGTGGCTAGTGTGGTTTAGTAGCACTATTGCTTTATTAGTTCTTTGTCGTTTAAAATGTGTGGTTGTAAAGATGGTTATTCCTTGTTGCCTATAAAAGGGAGATCCATTCTCATTGTAAATGGTAAGATATCCAATAAAGAAATAAAAGCCTTGTGTTTTATAACTTTCTCTCTTATCTCTCTCTAAAACTATATATAGATCTTCATGTTCTCAATGTTCTCAGTAGTAGTTTAATATTATCATGTCTTATAAAGATCGATAGTTAATAGCTCTCTCTAATTCAACCATTGTTCATATAGGTCTTCAATGGATCTACCCAACTCTCCCCTCACCGTGGTATTAGAGACAAACCATCATTCTCTTCTTTACTAAAAGGTTAGTATTAGTGTGCTCTATGACAGCCATCATTGTATGGATCTCTCACATAAGAAAACCAATCATAAGTACTGAAAATATTGAACCAATCAACTTAAACTTTTTAAAATCTCTTTTTTAGTTTCTACGAGGTCATCGAGAAAACTTGAAGCCGACAAGGGTGTTGCAGTAAAATTCTCCAGTCATAGAATTATAAAGATATTTCAAGTGTCCAAGTAGTTCATATGGATACGTTTCTTAGGTGATCTTCCTCCAATTTGTGTCAATCCTCTCCGTCTAAAATAGATCAATTGTATGAAATTTCTTATGTCCCAGATGAATCCTAAATTCCTATAACACAACATCCTATTCTTAATCCTTTCCATAAAAGTAAAAAAATTAATCAGTTCCAACTCCAACCACCAAGTCAAACTACTATGGGGGTCACGAATTATGTTAAAATCCACCAAGCCCCGGTCCAAACTACTATGGCACCAGATTTCATTTGCCATGCCAATGGACAATTCGAAGTAAAATTCTCACCTTCTCAAATACCTGGTTCAACATCGATGTGTCTTTCCTACTGCCCATATGATCAAACCAATCAAACATTTTCCGTATGACGTTTACATTTGTTATGATTGCTTAGATGAAGCATACAAATTTTCTATGAATGAAATTCTGAAAAGACAAAATGCTTCATAATGAAAGATGATTTGAAGGAGATTCTTTAGTTGGTATTCTTGGTGAACCATTAGGAAAGTTTGATTACTATGTCTACTACTCAAAAACATCATCCCCAAGTACGCCCTCAGCCTAGTCAAAATCGTCCACATAATACGCTTTCCTCATATAACCAAGACGCCTTATCTATCAGTCACAAAGATAAATACTCCATCTTTCCCAAGATAAACGTTTTGTTATTTCCACTCCTTCTTGAAAAGCGGTTTAATAATCAAGCGACATGGATGTTGAGGGGGGCGGGGGAGTGAAAATAACAAAACATTCATCTTGGTAAAGGTGGACCATTTTATCTTTGTGATAGATAAGGTGTGTTGGTTATACGAGGAAAGATTATCATAGGGAGGGTTTTGACAATGATAAGGGGGTACTTGGGGTGATTGTATTGAGTAGTAGACTTAGTAATCAAACTTTGCTGATGGTTCACCAAAAATACCAACTAAAGAATCTCCTTCAAAACATTTTTTTTCATCTTTCCTTGTGAAGCATTTCTTGTTTTGGGAATTTCATTTATAGAAACTTCGTGTGCTTCATCTAAGCAATCCGAACAAATGCAAACGTCATATGGAAAATGTTCGATTTTTTTGATAATATGGACAGTAGGAAAGACATATGATGTTGAACCAAGTGTTTGAGAAACTAAGAATTTTACTTCGATTTGTCCATTAGCATGGCAAATGTAATATGGAGCCATAGTGGTTTAGAATGGGGCTTGGTGGATTTGTTCATAAAGTAACAGATGTGTGTGAACTACAAGTAATAAAACGTAAAATGATTAATAAAACATGTAAGCACACAATTATATGAAAGAGGACCTAATCGTATGTAATCGTATGTATAAAATAGCAGTAGTAATTTCCAAGGTACGTTCTCTTTGGAATTAGAGTCACTAATCAGAAACTTGCAAATGGTTGTTCTTAATTAATATTCCTAAAGTACATTCACTTAGATTCAATCCACATACACATCTTTGACCTATGATAATTAAATAATAGTTGATTACAAATTTAAACAAATAATCAGATAAGTAATGACCTTCTTTTTACCTATTTTAATCCACTATTCCCTAACATGTAAACCTGTAATTATATTAAACTGGTTAAAAAATCGGTCACCAATTATTTAACAAGAACTCGATGATTAGTAGCTAATTACTCGTCGAGTATATAACCTCGTATAGTGAAACGTTTATTTAATAAGTTCAATTCCAAAAAATCAATTATAGATACCAATGTTATTAATAATATGAGTTAATCAATAATCACAATCATCCATAAATTAACTGTTTACATGCGATAGAGAATTTAAAACAATTATAACGACTAATAACTTAATCAAATACACACTTATTACTAAAAAATCAATCATATATCCAAATATCACTATATCAATTACATGTAGCTTCAATCATCTGAAAGAATACAAAAAATAGCCCATAATTTGATCTAAAACTAACCTAATGATCATTACAATTGAAAACATCATAATGAAGGTAATTGCAAATGGGATGAATAACATACGAATCTTTATCAACATTTATCTGCTCTGGCTCGGCGAGTTTAAGTCTTCACTCGGCGAATAATAGTCCAGCTTTAGCTAGTTTTTCTGATAAAGCCTTCTTATCTTTAAATCTCTTTCTAATATTTTGAAATATGAACGAATTTAATATCTAAACTAATAATAAAGTAGTAAAAACTAATAAATAGAACTACTTTATACTACTAAAACATATACATTTTACTACTTACCAGTCACCCTCACTCTATGTCAGGAAGGAGCTTGACTAACTCATCTCTAGATAACTGCCTCGGGATTAGGTATAAGTTGGTGTGGCGTTTGATTCAACATTAAGGAGTAGATCATCTCCATAGTGTTCTTGGCCCGGGACCATGATGTCAAGCGAGTGGTTTTGTACTCAACATGCCATCTGGTAATGGAATGTGGCTTGGAATATGTTAACTTGAAGGGTTCCACCAATTTGAATTTGGGCCTTAAGAAATGAAGGATCATTGATTGGCATGTCGAAGTTGGTGCAAAAGGTAACGAAGATTATTCCATTATTTAATGTTGCTTGAATCATACCAATAGAAACATGTTGGTATTAAACAAATCTACTTTCAACTAGAGAAACAAGAGAGAATGCGGAAAGACCTTTTCGCCCATTGAAGGTAAGGGCCAATCTGAGATCTGTAAAGTGGACATGTGTATATCATTGGGCTTGACAGTGACTGGGGAGATCTGGTAGTAGAGAAAAAATTGAGTAGATGTTCAGATATGGGTGCAGGAAGTTGGTGGGAGTCAAATTTGGAAGGTTGAACAAATTCTTTGACTTGGTGGTTGGAGTTGGAATATAATATTTTTTTTTACTTTTCTGGAAAATGAAGTAGTAGGCCTAGAAAATACATGGTAGGGATTAGCAATAGGAAGTTGTGTTACATGCATTTTGGATTCATCTGGGACATAATAAATTTCGTACAATTGATCTATTTTAGATGTAGAGGATTGACAGAAATTGGAGAAAGATCGACCCAAGAAAGGCTCAATATTCATGAACAACTTGGACGCTTGTGGTAGGGCGATTGATGTATTCAATTCTCTTATCTCATTGACTAGTGTTCTTCTGATGTGTAAATATCTAGTTATAAAAATAATAAAACAATATCAAAGCGACTATTACACAACTAGGCAAGTATACCTAATCGGATAATAGTGTAGCAGTGATAAGTCTACCGAGTAGTCTCTCACATGAACAATTTATGTGTTGGTGCATCTTGTGTGACAACAACTTCTAGTTTGTAATTATTTATTTTGTTAATCATTGTAATCATTAACTTTTGTCTTGTATGTGTATATGTGTAAGTTCGTATGAACTAAGAAGTAGGTACGAACTTACTAAGTTTGTACAAACTTAGATAAGTTCGTATGGGCTTTAAAGTTACCTAAGTTCGTACGAACTTAGGTGGCTATATATCCTCATGTCCGTAGGTTGAGAAAAAAGAAAGGAAAAGGGTTCTGAAACAGACGAATAGGCTGGAGTCTCAGCAAGTTCGTGAGTTTTATATAGTTTGTATCTTAGGTTGAATGTAATCAAGTTTACGTTCAATAAAAGTGTTCTTTACATATTCGTGTTTACTTGTTTATTATCGTTGTGTATATTTGAGGATTCTTCACTCGAATATACTAGTTTACCTCGTGGATCCACTCCCGGGAACCTACAAGTGGTATCGAGCAATAAACTAATCATTCGTTTAAGGTTCGGGGTATTACACGATAAAGAAACGAGAGAATACGAAAGACTTTGACGTTTAAACAAAGATTTTTACATTCTAAAGTGTTAAAGATCATTGCAGATACAAGGGTATTCAAAAAAGGCACTTGAGAAGAGGCCATATTTGAAATTTCAGATCTGGGGTTTTTCATCAATTCGTCATACAAACTTAGAAAGTATCTTAAGAACTTACCTTAAATTCGTACGAACTTACAGCCTGTCATTCAAACTTAGGACTAAGTTCGTACGAACTTACTTGTGTTTTGAGTGAAGTTGACTTTAGTTGACTATCTCTTACGAACATACTTCAAGTTCGTATACTCTCTAATTACGATGTCAACTTTGAACAAGCTGATTGAGATGGATCATGAAGTGGGTAAAGCTACTTCACCACCAAAACTTTTAAAAGGTGAAGATTATTTCTGGTGGAAAGATAGATGATGCGGCACCAAACGGTCGGTTATTTGTCACGGCGTTGTCGTAGGTCGCCGGACGGTGACCGAACGGTGCTTTATCAATGGGGTTTTATATTTTATATTTGTCGGGGCCTAGACCTCCGTACTACCTACTAGATACTAGTATGTGGTAAGGATGATCAGGGTCGTCTCTATGACGGTCGAATTTGAAATGGAGCTCGTTTGGACAATTCAGTATTTAAGATAGGGTTTTGGATATTTGGATAGTTGGATAGGATTTAATCTAATTAAACTACTAAAACAATAAAATAAACTAGCTAGCATGCAAGGAACAACTAAGGATAGAGAAGACGTGGTTCGCCATGATTTAGTATAGTGTTGGGATGATGTTAATTATGAAGACATTCCTTAGACTAATAGACAGATAAACCTTGGTGTAAACACTAGAACCCTACCAGTTTAGCATATGTTCTAAATTGGCATGTCACCAGGAACTAGGTTATTGTGATGCTGGTCAGAATGTGGTCATGCTCAACTCTCAACACTATCCTGTTACGGAACTAGTGACCTTCTTTGGAATATGTAGATTCCCTGAGGTGCATGAATAGAGTAGCAGACCTTTCTTGGAATATATAGATTCCTTGGGGTGCAAATGACCCTTCTTGGAATATGTAGATTCCTCGGGGTGCGTGAGTAGCAGCCCTACTAGAATTTGACCTTTCTTAACACCTGAGTTTATCTTTCATTCTCCTAAGTGCAAATACTAGTCTTCATTTATAATCGTGTTTTGATTAGCTTTCTATGAATGGCTTCGATAGAATCTAAAGGTGATAGACAAACTAGAACACTTAATGATTCTTCGTCTTCCTTTTGGATTCATAAACTAAGTTTGTATTTTAGCACGTTGAAATTCCATTTATGATTTAAACCAGCCCTTGCTTAAGACTACCAATAAATCCCTTGGTAATCCACAATGTACTACACTTATGTGTTTCCACAGCTTCAGACCTTGACCATGTTCAAAAGAGTCCTATAGTAATTCACAGTGTACTCTACTACGTAACAGTATTTCCACGGCTTCCTACTTTGACCATAGTTTTGACACAGATAATTAATTACCTCTTAAAAAGGTTTTAATCACGTTTATTGGTGGAAAGGCAATAATTGATAGTGAGGTTTAAAATCATAGATAGAAAGCGAATTCAAAACGACGAACTAATAATCCACAAAGTATTATACCGACGGCTTTTTCGTAGCTTCCACAGTTGTACTACACCTAATGGTGTTTCCATTGCTATACTACGGACTCAGACGTTTTACGGTATTTACGTTGCTTCATAACGGTCCGTTTAACGATTATTTAAACATCATTCATAACTATAATTATCTAAATCATGGCAAACATACAAACAACTACTCACATATCATGGCAATTAACATTTCAAATATTAATAAATCACAAACATCAAACAAGAACATTATGACGAATTAATAAAAGAAAAGGATAAATATTACCCGTAAATATTGGTAGCAGAATAACACTTGTATTTCTTCTGAATATCCAAAGCGTTACATTGCTAAGCTATCTACTAACTACTAACTAATACATAATTAAATCCCTAATCCCTTACTTATCTCTCCCTAAATTAATTAGATTAATCTAGAGAGAGAAAGTAGAGAGAGAGGGAAGAAACAAAGATAAATGGAAGTAAATTGAAGTGTGAGGTGTGTCGAATGTTGAATGAGGAGGTTGGTATTTATAGAGGTGATCCTGAACCGTATTTTGACCAAATGAATCGGATTTGACCAAGCCAAAAACGAACCGTATTGCGCGAACCGTATCAAGATGCCATTTTTACGCACATACAGGTCGCGCGAACTGTATACGGTTCATCTGGGCCGTATACGGTTCATATTGGCCCGTATACGGGTCGATTGGGCCGTATACGGTTCAAACGAGCCGTATATGGGTGGTTTGGCCCGTATCTCCGGGGTCGTAGGTCGCGTGTGCGGGATTGTAATTCTTCGTTGCTTGTTTCGGCTCTAACTTCTTCGTTTCTCGTCCGTTTTTAGCGATCCTTATATCCACGCGATCGTAATCAAATTATCTTAAACTTAAGCTTGATCAATGATAATTTCCATAAAATTATCAAAAAGATGATTTGAACGCGAGCGAATCGGCTAGTGTTGACTTGACTCCATTTTACTCGTTTTTCGCCCGTTTTTGGTGATTTTGCAGCATCGTCTTCGTAATCTCCTAACTAACACAATAAAACAAATAAATGTAATATTTGCATTGAAATGTTAATTATTTAATTAATATGGGTAAGATAACGTGGGTAAAAACGTGACTTTTTACTCGTTATCAATAGATTTGAATTGTTTGTAAAATTCAATGACATCAAAATGTGGATCTGCATAAGTGATGGATATGATGCTTCGACTTATGAATTCGAGGGAAAACTCAAAGTTTATTCGTACTCAACGATGAAGGAGGCGGATAAAAGAATGTATGAAGCAGAGAACAACGCGTTATCTGCCATTACTATGTGTCTTTCTCAACAAATTAAGCATACCTTCAAAAAATACAACACTTCTAGAGAGCTCTAGTTAGCTTTGGAGAAGAGATTTGATGGTAATGCGCAGATCAAAGAGAGTAGGGGCTGACTTGATTACAAAACAATTCTATGTTTTTAAGCACATGATGGGTGAGTCATTGGAAGATATTATCACTCGATATTATCATCTAAAGACTAAGATGGACAATAATGGACTGTCGTTTCCTGACACAGTAAAAACAACAAGCTTCTAGAGGCGTTACCACCAAAGTGGGATATATACACTTTCTTGATCAAAGAAAGTAGAGATTATCAAACGTTAACGCTTGAAGAAGTTGTAGGAAAGTTGCGGGTCTATAACTTAAACATGCAGAAGAAAGAGACTGGATATGATCAGGTTCAAGATCCAAGTGTCTATCATGGCAAAAAGTTTGATTCTAGTGCCTCTATAAGTAATGGAGTCACAACATTCTTCACTAGGGAGTCCGAGACAAACAATGCGATAAGAAATCCTGAAGGCAATGTCTGTTATATTGCATCATCTGGAGATTCAGGCAAGGATAGGAACCTACCATCTGGAATTAAAAATAGGTTCAAATCGATGTCTATGAGTATGAAGTCAACAGAAAGACATATGGCAATGCTTGCATCATTTGTGGTATCTCATGAGAACTTCACTCAGGGTAAGGTCACGGATCCTGCCATGATTAATGAGGATTATGACCAACTTGACCCTGATGATCTCGAAGAGATGGACTTGCAATGGAAACTGACCATGCTTATAAAGAGGGTGCAGAGGTTCATAAATCGCACGGGTAGGAAGTTTGTCGGAGGAAAGGTTGGATTTGACAAGACAACGGTTAAGTGCTATAACTACGATGGTTTTGGGCACTTCGACAGGGAATGTCAAAGACCGAGAAAACAAACTTCAAACCAAGGAAGATAGAGCTACTCATATCAAGGGACGTCTATGAGAGATCAAAATTCAGGGAATTGTGCACATTCCAGAGCCTTGATTGTTCAAATACAAGACGGTTCATATGATTGGAGTACACATGCTGAAGAACCTCAGGCATTCATGGCCTCAATTGATGCATAACAGAGGCAAGCTCAGGACGAGACCAATTCAGAGAAACCTGAGTGAGGTACCAAAGAAGAGTCAAGTCCACACAAAATGGAACACCAAACGAATCTCAAGGCTCATAAGAAAGCCTGGGAGAAACGTTCATGCTTCGTGTGCCATCAAAAGGGACATGTAGCAAGTGTGTGTCCAAGTAAGAAATTAGTGAAGTTTTCGACAAATGATAGTCCAAGGAGCATTTCTCTTGAAACATGAAGCTCAAATGGAGAATCAATTCGGTCGAAAACTCCCCAAAGTGTTCAAACCCCCAAAAGTTTTTCTAACCAGAATAGTTGTAATAGGAATTTTCAAAATTCAAATTATAACTATAAATCTAGGGTTAGATATACTTCAAACCAAATGCTAGTCAATTAGAGACTTTTTCGAGAGTCTCCGGATAGAAGGCCTAGTGGTTATACCCCATTCACCAACACTTGAAAATTCTAAAGTATCCAAGTCACCTGAAAGGCGAGATGGATATCTGAAGGAATTTACATTTGTTGATGAGAATGGCTGACCTAAGTCCGTGGTGGCTTGGGTCCCCCGTAATAACTAATATTTTTTATTTTTTGTGTATATACAGGAGTTGACCAGAATGGTTATTAACTGGTGGTATATTGATAGCGATTGCTCAAGGCACATGATCGGGGAGAGGCAAGTTCTTCAGAGGCTACAAGTTTAGTAGAAGATGTAGCAACTGAGGGGGAGACAAAATCCAATCTGGGATGACAAATTCCTCATGATAATCTAGCTGACTCATTAAGCTAAGGTCTTTGATAAATCAGGTTTTGAGTTGTTAGTCCAAATCACTAGAATGACAATTCATGAGTAACGTATCCCCCTTAAGAACTTTTATCTATCTTTATTGTTTAGTATGCTTAGTTAGTTTGAAAAACTATAAATTTTTTTGAGTGTCACTGTAATGACGCGAAGAAATGATGAACACATTACCCATGTCTGAAACATTATCATATGTGTGGCTTTAAGATGTAGTACATACATAGTATAATGTACCCTAAACATAAACATAACTAATAGCTTCATCATATGATGTATTGGTAGGCATGCGACATAACGGTTTTCAAGTACATAAATATAACCTTAATTAAGGCGATTATTCTATGCAATATCTATTTTGATGTTTAAATCTTAATTCTTAGGTGATAGACTGTACCATAATACATGTTATTGGATTGACGTAAGCAATTCGTCTGGGCGATTTACTGCCCGTTTCTTCTACTACATCCTTAAACATGCTGACCTAGATTCAGTCAGTATATCCTAAAATAGAGCAAACTTGACCGTGAAACAAGAATACCGTTTTCAAGGTCTCTAGTCAAACTACACCGCTTTGTTGTACGAAAGTACAGGCATGTCACCTCTGGTTTGATTTTAGATTTGTTTGCCTCTAACCTTTGTTCAATCCAGTTATTACACATGTACAACAGTACATTGCTCTAAATATAAAGGACTTGACTTTAGAGATGAGATTAATTAAGGACATCCATTACATGGAATTTTGGACCTTCTTGATCCTAAGTGTATATCAAATGTGAGATACATAGATAATTGTGACAACCGTCAAAAATCTCAGGTCAATAACGCACTTAGATTCCTAGTCTATCTATTTATGATTACAACACTCAAAAATCCTAGTGAAAAGTCTAGGTTACGACTCCTTAAGTACTGAAACCGTAAGTTACCGAAATCGCGTAACGTTTTAGGAGATTGCTTAGCGGACTTTAAGACCGTGAACAACTTTAAATTAGGTTACAAAGTGCCAAAGAAAACAAATGAAATTAAATTTCATATGTCATCACAAAATATTTATCATATCACAAAAATCGGAATTTAACTGGAAATTCCGTAACTCGGTAACACGACTGGAAGTCGGTTTATTAACTCGCAAATGTCAATCGTGATCGAATCAAATACATTTTGATGAATGTTATAAACTTATTAAATAAAGTTTCATGACTCATACTTTAACCAACAAAAACATCACAAAAATCGGAAATTGACCGAAATGTCGTAACTCGGCAAACGCAACCCGAATCGAATAAACGAAACTCGAATCCGACAAACTAATACTTGAATATCCATTATAAACAATCTAAAATACAATTTGAAGTATTTTAGAAATTTAGAACATCAATTTTTATAACCTAAATATTAAGCATTAAAACAACACAATTTAAAGTCTTGAAATATACAAGACTTGTGAAATTTTAATACAAATAAATACTATAATTAATATACATTTTATTTTGACAAAAAAATAAGTTAAATACCTCATTTTATTGACCAAAAACCGGACCTCCCATTCCCCCACTCAAAACTCTTCCTTTTCTTACAAAACTCCACTCACTTTACATGCAAAATCACTTCTACCACTTTCACACACTTTGTCTAAATCATTCTTTCATTTCTCTTTCAAGAAACACACACAATTCTCTCATTTCACACACTAATTTCCAGAAAACTTTCAATTAAAAATCACACATGCAAAGGTGTTCTTACATAAGAACAACATCTCTAAGGTAAAACATACCATTCCTTACTTCCATTCTTGCATTTACTTACTTTTAAATTCATAAAATGTTTGGATTATACACTTTATTCATGGTTATAATCCAAATACATGAGTTGATGTTTGTAGGTTCCCTTACACTTATTTAAGTGTTAAAACAAAAGGGCAACCCATGATCAAACCGAAATCAAACCGAAAAAATCGTCTTTTTAGTGTTTGAATGCTTATTTACTTGTTCTTGCTAGAATAAATGATTTAAAATGTTAAAATATGTTTATTTTTATGTTTAACACATGTTCATGCATAAAAGACAAGACTTCAATCTTTGGATGAGGTCTAAAAATCGTTTGGTAGTGAAATCACTCCAAAAAGATCATTTTGTCATGCATGTAATCTGTCCAGATTTTGACCCCACTTTGATCGACCATAACTCAGTCAATAATGGTTCAAAAATCGTGATTTTTCTTCTAGAATTTAGCTTATGACCTCCAAATGTATCACACGAATCTGATGCGCAAACAGTAACTTTTCTGTTAGCACCTTGATGTGATACTTGTTCATAGGTCTTAAAGTATTCAATAAATCTAAGAAAAATTACTTTAGACTCCTAACATGTATATCTCAGTAGAATAAAAAGATAGGAATTTATCTTGATGATTAAATATTTTTAGAAAATGCATGAAAATCATGCATTATTTTAGCCTTGTAGAATGCAAATAATTGTGTTGTGATTAATCAAAAATACAAAAATATTAGATAAAACGTGTTAAAAATTTGGGGATGATTTTTCTCAGTAACTATATCATGAAAAGAACTTTGAAAATAAAAATGTGAATTTTTGGAAAAACATAAGTATTTTTCCTAGTTTAATACAAATAAAGTCTATAAAGAGGAAAAATATTCATGAAAAATACTTTTTGACATAAAAAAAAATATGGGAAAATTCCTGTGTCATTTTACACAGAAAATGAGACTATCCTCAAAATTTGACACACATTGGAAGTGAATTGATACGTTTTCCGATTTACGTCTTGATTAAACACATAAAGTTGAGAACCAAAGTTCCAGCGCTCAAAACAACATGAAAATTTTACACAAACCTAAAACTGAGTTAAAACTGATCTAGTAAAAATTTCAAAATTTTTCATGAATAATTACTATTTTTCTCATATTTATCACACTTTATAGACATTAATTGATTAAAAATAATCTGTATGTCTAAAAATCCCCAAATTTTCACAGAAAATTTGTGAACTATATTTCATGTTTCATACCAAGTTTGATAATTTTAAGATGTTGTATACATATATTTCAATTATTTTGTTCGCAACTCGAACAATTACCGACAACGTAAATTAAATGGAAATTCGAACTTTAGCGGCACTTTGTAATTTAATTAGCTAGCTAAGTAATCCTAACAAACTGTATTAGTCGAGAAACTAATTAGAAATCTTGTGTTCTTAGGAATTGAATAGGAGTCAAACCCGGTCGGTACGCGCATTATATCCATCTATACGCTCACGCTCGAACTGTGAGTTTCATAGCCCCTATTTTTAAACGCTTTGATATGTTTTGGGGTGAGAATACATGCTTTTTCTTTTGTGGTTACAAGTACATATAAACTGTTACGTATTGCATAAGTTTCCACTATTCAAATTATATGGGCCTATATCATGAATTGTTAGTTATGGACTTAAACGCGAATATTGTGAATAGATCTATTGGGTTGACACCCCCGTCCGGGTTGGTCGCGCCAACTCGAAAAACGGACGCATAATCATTTGACCCACTACGAGTGTTGTGAATAGAACACTTGCGAGACAACTAAATTGTTAAGGTTTCAATTCATGAGCTTATGGCAATAGTAATACACTTTGATATTGTGATAAGACAAAATAACTTGAAATCTCGTAACCACGGGTCTACTTTACAAATGTTTACACCTATGAACTCACCAACTTTATGTTGACGTATTTTAACATGTATTCTCAGGTAACTAAGGTGCTATGTAGTTGTGCCGCTGTGTCACACTTTTTGACGTAGGAGTTGCATTCACTTGGAAGGACTTAGCATGAACTTTGTCAATTTGAATCAAGCTAGTTATTCGTTAAAGTTTGTAATGGTGTTGCTAAGAGTATGTAATTTAAGGGTGTTGTTTAGCGACTCTCTTAGAAGTCGTTCATTGTAATCTTTGTTCGTGATCCGCGCACTTCGCGCTCCCACCAGAAATCGAGGTGTGACAATAATCAAGAACAATAACTAACACTGTACTTGGAAATTCTGCATGTTAAATGCTTAAGTGGACAACAATACCGATAATCGTCTTAAACTATGAGTTCCATGCATAATAACATAGGAATAATTCAATTTCTAACTGTGTATCGTACGCATTATGGCTAATACGATCTTCATAACAGTAACTCTCACAAAAAGAATGTGTTTTTTAATATGAATAATTTCATATTTGTTTGTTATGTTTTATTTTATTTTACATTTAAGTTCTTACTAGATGGGAGATAATTACTTTTGATTGTTTTACTCTACGATTGGAGAAACAACTAGAACGCGATTAGTTCAAAGCCTCGGTATTACTAAATGTTGAAGCTAGAAGATCTAAATGCGTGGATGTTATTGGGGTTTGTGAGTGAACAGACCGAGAGTGATGATAAAAGTGATGATGAAGATGATATTCCTCTGTTGGATGAATCTCGATCTAAATATACTTGGATATCACTACGGGTCTTGTTTTACTACGAATAAAGGCAAACATAAGTTGAATGAAGACGATGATTATGTATTGCAAGATGACGATGATGATTCTGGTAATGATACTAACTAGACGGTCCATTAAGAAGACGATCTAGTGAGTTATCATTAGTGAGCCGACTGCCCAATCCACAATCACCATCACACCAACAATCACAACAACAATTCCAACCACACCTATTAAAACTATTTCACCATTGCTTAGGTGGAGATCAATCCCTTGTTGAAGAGCGCGGTAGCTCAGGGGGAGAAGCCTGACAGGGGGAGAAGAATGGTTGTAAAGAGGATGCATTGAGAAAGAAACAGAGACATAGACGATGATCCCAATGACCGAATGATTGTGAGCTGCCTAGCAGTAGACTAAATGATGGGGAGCTACCTAACTCTTCAACTGGAAGACTTGGTAAGCTTGAACAGTTTAAGGGGGAGTCTAGTCAATCTAACAGAGACATATACCATTGAACGGACAAGTTTAAAAGTGATAAGTCTGAGTTAGAGGATACCTACAGAAGTTTAGTTCTGAAAATGATGAAACTTCTGAAAGTGAATCGTAGTGATAGACCTAGAGAAGTTAAGATCTGAAAAAGATGAAATTCCTAAAGGTAAGTCGGAAGCTACAAGAGTTTTTGAGGGTGTATGACATGATATGATAAAGGCTTCATGAAACTACAAAGATAGTTGGAGACATGAAGGATGAAGATGTCAGAGGGTAGTGAAGATTTTGCGGAAAAGTGGTTGTATGTAGGAAGTCAAAAGAGCTGAACATAATCAAGATCGAAGATAACTCGGGTGACAACATCTCGGGTGAAACCAGAGCTATTGTTTAGGGGGAGTCTGTTGGTGCATCGAAACTAGAGCTATTGTCAAGGGAGAGTCTGTTGGTGCATCTTGTGTGACAACAACTTCTAATTTGTAATTAGTCATTTTGTTAATCATTGTAATCATTAACTTTTGTCTTGTATGTGTATATGTGTAAGTTCGTATGGGCTTTGAAGTTGCCTAAGTTCGTACAAATTTAGGTGGCTATATATACTCATGTTCGTAGGTTAAGAAGAAGAAAGGAAAAGGGTTCTGAAATAGACGAATAGGCTGGAGTCTCAGCAAGTTCGTGAGTTTCATATAGTTTGTATCTTAGGTTGAATGTAAACAAGTTTACGTTCATTAAAAGTGTTCTTTACATATTCATGTTTACTTGTTTATTATCGTTGTGTTTATTTGAGGATTCCGCACTCGACTATACTAGTTTACCTCGTGGATCCAGTCCTGGGAACCTATAATATGTATTATAAGGTTATTTTTCTAATCTATAATTAATTAAAGCTAACTTTATAGGGAGATGCCTATTAACGACAGACAGTCAAAAGGTGTGTCTTAACTAATAAACAGTAAATGATAAATCAACCAAGTGGGAGAAGCATGTTCATCTAGACTTTTTACCCCTTAGAGTTGGACAATAGAGAGATAAGTGTTTAGCGTATGAGAATTAATAATCTACATTACTGTTTTCACAAGGCAATCGTTAATTAAGCCATAAAGTTCAAGTGTCCTTGACATATTACAAGTCTCAATTACAATAAATTAATCCTACTAACATGATGATCTAAACTCATAATCCTAGTGTCTTAGAGACTAAAAGTACACAAGATGTCTCTTAGTATAAGTCACCCATATAATAATTCAAATAACACAATTCAATTATCTTATTGTTTCCAATCAAAGTAAATGCAATATGAAATCTAGGAGTTCTCACTCATCAGCACAATTATTACATCAATGAATAAGTTGAATAAATCAAATACATATGGTTCAACAATTAAACATCACATCATACGCAAAATTAAAATATAAATATTATAAGTCCAACATCTAGGGTTATTAGCCTAGATGAACACAAATGAATTAGTCTATTGTCACGGTTTCAATCAAACAAAAAATCATAATTAAAGAAGAATTTATAATCCGTTACAAATATGAATTAAACATAGATATATGAAGATTCGAATGAAGAATTACAAACCCTAACTTCTATGATGATTGGAATGGCGATGAATCTTTTATGGGGTGTCCCTAAAAGCTCTCCAAGTCAGCCTCTAATCGTCCACAATTAATTGGTGATCCCAAAGTTCATGATACATAGGTTTTAATTAAGGATAAAAGGCAAAAACTTGTAACCGACCTAAATACCCGACGGGTAATTACAAATCCCACCCGGTTGAATCTTTAGTTCCCGGTTGGTTCTTCAAACTGGAAGTGATGAGTACCCGACGGGCGGGTACTCATCACTTCCGGGCAGGTAAAATTCAAGGCCAAGTTTAGCAATGAAGAACCCGTTCTGTAGAAAGTACCCGGCGGGTAACCTTGCTTCCCGGCGAGTAATTGGACTTTTTGACAGCTTTTCTACTTTCTTCTTCTTTATTCGTTTTCATCCGCCATTTCTCCATTCTTTCTTCAGTTCACTCGATCTTTGACTTGAAAGTAAATCTAACTAACTAAGTACTGACAGTTCATAAAATTATCTAAATTACTATACAATTTGGGCCAATATTGTCGTTATAAATATGTCTAATTTAGGCAACATCATCTTCATATCAAGGTTTACTCCCACTACTACAAAAACCACTATAGACCACCCCTAATAGACCACGTAAACAGTGAAAATAACGTAAAACTCGTGGTCTGTTTGCCAAAAATCACACATTTTTATTTTTCTTTTGCTAGATAATTTATAACATAGGGACACCTTATAAATATTTATCATAACATCAAAGGAAAAATTGAAGAAAACGGTTTCTCAAACATATACAGATATAGTGATGCATGTTTACTTTATGAAGATAACAAGAAAGAAGGATACTTTATGGCCATACAACCAGGATCAGTACATTGGGACATTCGAAAGAAAACATGTTTATCACAATACTGTTATATATCCCCTTTCTATTCAACATCTCATTTCTTATTGACTTCTGCATCAAGAGGGAATATATGCTCACATTTTGGAATAAAATAGAGGGAATCCACCCTCACACTGTTGTGTAAAACAAGTGGATTCCTCGACAGATTTCCGGAAGATTTAACCTGTGAAATTGCGGTTGCGAAGGAGTATTAATACTTTTTTTTTTCAAGGGAAAAATCTCGGTAATATAATATAAAAGAAAAAAAATTTACACAAAAGAAGAGTGATGATGATTCACTCTAAAGACCAAGCTAAAAGCTACGACCATTCTTTGGCCCAAGAAACAAAGACAAGCAACTAGAACTACCGAAAGATAGACCAAAAACTAATTAAGTGTTCTAATCTTCCATAATCTTTGCATCCTATCAACATTAGCAGAAATCTTGAAACGAATAGATACAAGTTTTAATCTAATATTCTCCACTATTGTATCACGAACTTGCTTCACTTGGCGAGAACATTTCTTGAGAAGCCGATTATTTCTTTCTTGCCAAATGAAATACGAGGTAGCAGCCACCACTAACTTTGTAACAATACTTTTGAAAGAATTCTTCTTCACCATCGGAAGAATCCATGCAATAATGTCCACCCATTTTACGTTTTGAGCCTCAATAGTAAGGCAATACAGCTTGGATTAGTATATCGGGACATTGAAAAGAAAACACTTCGACATACTTTTGGTTGACATCTTGTGCACGACTCCTAGTCCGTCACCGAGACTGGAGAAAACTACATATGCCAGAAGATTTAAACAAGGAAATTGCGGTTGCGAAGGAGTATCATAACTTTTCTTGTGAAAAAGATGATCGCAAAATGCGAATTTGATGATCATATTGGGGAACTTGATGATCATATTGTTACTTAGGATTTGATAAAAAAAAAAAAGGGACCTTATGTATATGTATTTATAATATAATGAGAATACGTACCATTAATGAATGAACTAAATGCCAAAATCGAACTACTAGCTTAGCTAACCAAATCTAATGTATGTTTGACCATAAATACACCACAGTTCTCTGAATAAGAACTGTAGTCGATATCGAAATGGAGCAAAATAGTGGTACGAATTAAATGGAGTATTCAGGTTATTTGACCAAAATAGTGGTACAAATTAAATGGAATATTAAGCTTTTTGACCAAAATATTATTTATAAAAAAACTAATGGATCACGGTTCAGACATTAGTATCATGGTCCTTTTGTGTTTCTAATATATTTTACATTTATTTTGTAACTCGTTGATTGTCCAATACAGTTGGTTAAGCACCTGATTTCAAATCGGAGGTCATGTATTCGAATCAACTCTGCTGAATACTAAATATTTTAATATTTAAACTTATATATAATTAATTTGGTTGTTGTATTTTTGTTGGCCACTAATCATTTCATTTAATATTTTGTCACATCTTTGGTTCTTCTATATATAAGTCGGGAAATGTCTAAAACACCACCACCATTAACATGCAATATTCTATATAATATTTTATGTTAGGTCTTTAAGTAAGAACCTAGAACTTGTAATCACTAATCAAACATAGTTTCAAACATTTAATACTAAATTGATAAACAATATTAAGTATATATATGTTACTTTGCGGAATAAATAAAAAATAATAAACTTAATAACTTCGAATATGATTGAACGTCTAATGTAGGGATTACAAAGTTATGATAGGTTGTATCGGGTTTTGCAGAGTTTGGTTTTTTGTAACCTAATGATCCCTTTATATACACATATTTAAGAAAATTGTTTCTAACAAACTTAACCGATGTGTATGGAAACTCGATAGATACAAAAGAATAATAAATCTTCTAAATATTAGTAAATATCTTCAAGTCCTTACAGATGCTAGCTGTAAAGATTATCTTCATTCTTCAAATCTTTAATTTCGAATTTTGGATATGAAACTCTAAGTCTTAACCCCCTTAATATGATATGCATGAGTCTGAAGTCTTATGATCTGGTTGAGTCTAATACGTCAGTCCAAATAGCTCAGACTTAAATGAACTTCAGACTGAAATAAACTTCAGACTTAAATAAAATCTTAGAGTATTTTCTTCTTGATCTGAAGTTGGTTGTTGATCCCTTAGGATGGATCTTTTAATCAAATCGCTCAATGGAGATAATGACACGAATAGAATATAAAGATTAAAGCAATAAAGAACAAATCAATCAATAATAATACTTTATAATTCTTTATCAAATATTCTCAAGAAAATAAGCAGCCAAAAACAGAGAATAAGTGTGTGTAAAATCCCCCAAAAAGTCTCTTTTTAAAACCCTAACATTTGGGTATTTATACTAAACAAACTGGCCGGATTATGCGACACAAGCCTTGTGTCGCATAGATCACTATTGCGACATAATCCTTGTGTCGCAACAACAACTAATGCGACACAGACCTTGTGTCGCATAACACAGAAAATGTAATTCTAACTAGCTCAATTACATTAACAAACACATTACAGACTTAACCAACTGACAAACACTCTAAGATGCATCAACAATCTTCAATCAAACCCAGCCTTCTGGAAATACACCGCCAGCGTGTATTCCATGTGTTACACAGACGTTGACAATCCTTTGAAATTAAAATGTGATCTTCTTATTCACTGCATTTCTCTCATTAAAGCGAATCGGATTGTCAAACAGCTTTCTCAAATCTTTCTCTGAGAAATTTATCAAGCTCATTGGATCAAATACTCGAAATTGAGTTTTCTTCAAATTATACAACGAGCTCTTCTCTGGTTGCTCTGTCTCAGGCACAAATACAAGAACTGCCTCACCGGTGTGAGCATCCAATTCCCAGTAGTGAAATCTTCTTAGAAAGTCCATGGGAACTGTTTCCAGAGGAATCTTCTTTAAGCAATCAGCCGGAGGATAACGCATTTTGATCAAAGGCTGATTGGTGACTGGATCAAACCGTTTCTTATAGATAATTCTGGTTCCCAGCGTCGGATTGATAAACTTGTACCTTTTGGTACGAATCTCCCTTTGTAGAATAGTCAGAATGAAATTGGCACGATCATCATTTGACGGGTTAATCAAAGAGAGCTGAGCAAGACGATTAACTTCTCCTTTTGGCAGTGTGCTCAGCTTGGTGAATGATCTTTTGAAATATTGGATACCATCTAACCTCTTGATCATAAACAACTCGTTCGATATCTTCCAACTCTTAATCAATCCTGTATATGCTCCACTGACTTTGTACGATTTGCAGGTAACCAGCACTTGTTTTCCATCTTTTCCGTGCGGCCACCAATTTGCAAGTCTCTCAGCTCTAGTTTCAATAACTTCAGTTTCAGGAGCATGAGCATCAGATGTTTCTTCAGCTTGAGCCTCAAATGCATTATCAGTTTCTTCTTCACTTTCATCCTCAGAAGAGTCAGTCTCAATGATCGGTGTATCATCATAAAACTCATCATCATTAAGTCCTTCTTCCTCAAACTCAACATCATCATCTTCTTCAAAATTTTCACTTTCATTATCAAAATTGACTTCATTTATCATGCGTTGTATAAATGAGAGGTCTGCACAAGAATAGTCTACAGCCAACGGCCTTGGCTGGCCTGGAATCCGGTGCACAGGAAAATACTCTAAAGTGGGCATTTCATTAGATTGTTCAATATGTACATCTTCAGTTACAGACTCAGACCCCGGTCCTATTGGTTCTATAGTTGGACCAAAGGGAACAGACTCCCCCGGACCAATAGACCGGGTCTCAAACTCCCTAAACTTATCCTCTAAGGTTGTAATTCTAGAAGTTTGAGCCTCGATAAGTGCATCTTGAGACTGAATGATAATAGCCTGGTCGTGCACAGTCTTCTGCATTTCCTCCATCCGTTGCAAAAGTTGTTTTATAATATCCGGATGAGGTTGCACTGGAGTCTGAATTTCTGAAGGCCCTGCAGACGAAGAGGTGTGAGGTCGACTGGATGTTGGAATATCGTCAGAGACAAGGTAAGTGACATCCTCACGGGGCCTTTTGCCCGTCGACTTGGGAGGAGAGGGGCATATGTCATCAAAATCCGTCATGAGATCTTCAAATTGAGGATCGGGATTGATAGCTTGTTGTTGTTGTTGAGGAGGTGGTTGCTGGAGAGGGGCTTGAAGAGGCGGTTCTTGAACCGGTGCCTGTGGCAGAGGAGAAAGTGACCTAGGAATAGGAGCCGGATCAGCAAATTGGTCACCCTCCGGAGGCACGTAGGCCTCATTAACAATATGCCCAAACAATGGCACATCAGGCGGGACCGGTGCGCCCCGTGCATAGTGACCGGAAACCACGAAGATTCGGGTATTCATCGGTGTTTGGCGAAATTGGTGTTGCGGAGCCACCGGTAAACCTGGGAGCAAATGATTTATCAATAATTGGACAAAACGTGGGTATAAAGCCCACTGTCCCTCCCCAGCCTAGGCGTGGTCGATCATAATTCGAAAAATATAACCCGAGAAATTGTAGGGTTTGTTCTAGATCAATGCCAGCATGGCTGATGCAATAGAATGGCTGATGGCATCGAAACCAGCCTTACGCCCAGATAGGCACACAATCATGATATGCATAAGATACCGCCAGACCTTTGTGAGAAAAGCCTTGCGATATTGATCGTGTGGGACACCTGGATATCCCATCCTAATCATGCCGCCAGCAATAAAGGCGTTGGCAAAAGTCACCGGCATGTCAGAGTCATCGGGAAACTGAAAGAACTCTCGAATGAGCTGCTCAGATAAAATGATTTCACGATCATGAACCCTGGAAATAAGCCTTGTATACGGGAGATCCGAATTAATCACAGCATTTGTCCAGAAATCCGTGACATGATCACGGTAAATAGTGGTTGTGGCCGTGATCGCAGTATAAATCCTTGAACGGCGCAGAAATGCAATCATCGGGCGATACGACGCCACCGATTCTTTTTCGTCGTCAAGAAAAGTCGTGACATTATGTCTCGGTTCCCAGAAATAAGCGTTCACGTTAATATCTGCCATAAACACCTTTTTTAAAGATTGACTTTTTTTTAATTAAAAATGAACTGCGACATAAGCCTTGTGTCGCAACATAACACAGCGACATAACGAGTTATGTCGCAGTTTTGCAATTAAATCAATTTAATGATTTTCAGCGACATAAGGCAGCGACATAGAAATTGTGTCGCACAACATGTCAGCGACATAACAATTGTGTCGCACAACATGTCAGCCAAAAGTCTTGTGTCGCTGTGTTGGCAACACAAATATGCGACACAAGTCTTGTGTCGCTGAAGTCAATCAAGGGTTAAATTTTTATTTTTATGGTGACAACCCTCAAATTAGGGTAAATTTCGTACATTTTAATTACGTGCATTTAGGCTAATTCCCTACTTAATTAACGTGAATTCGTTTTCATCAAAATAAGTCTAGCACAAAGCCCACAGTTGCATATGAGATGCACACTATTTTAATGCGGGATGCATTCGTAATCATCGAGAATTACACAAACAATCGGTAGAGATCGACATTCACGAACGTTGGTGATCATTTTTCATAAATAACGTAAACTATTTGATAATTAAATAGTAGTTATTTACTATTAATATGCCAAGTTATGGCATAACGTTTCAAATAATAGAATCAACGAATATACAAATTCAATTAACGCAAAAACGTAGAGATTTCGCGAATTGTAATAAACGAATTATCGAAAACATTGATATCGAAAGGACTTATAATTAATTAAGTCGCTAGGAACTACTCTAATTGACATTAATCAACCTTAAAATAACCTAAATAACCCCTAACTACACAACTAGCAACTAATTAAGCAAGATTATCACCTAATGACTAAAATATCTAACTTGATTAATGATTTATCCCTCCCCTCTCTTTGGAAAAATCTGCACAAAACAAATCCCCTAAATCAAGGGAAACACCATGCTTTGACATCATTCCTTACACACCATACCTCCCATTCTTTTCCCCAATTACTTGTACATGACTTGCCCC